>WOXC01006689.1:0-45859 GCA_011680675.1 Gymnobelideus leadbeateri
CACAGACTCAGTCTGTGGCAGATTGTTCTGGCCCGCTTGTCAACATAGGCATCACAAATACTTAGGCTCCTTTAGAGTCTACCCATTCATTATGTTGAATCTTTAGTAAACTTTGTTTGACTTTGGTGAGAGAAGACTCGAGTCAAATTCATTCAGCAGGACCTGGCATGTCAGTATTTTGGGGTCTCCAGAACCCCTAAACCCCAAACTTCAACACTTCCACTATTATCATAAAGTTAGAAGCCTGTATGCATGCCTGGAGTACAAGTAGAAGCGCTCAGAATGCTGGGGATAGAGCAGGGAGGGGACACCGTGCAAAGAAAGGTCTCTGATAGTGACTCCAAGTAATACTAGCAACTCCATTTCCTTTCCATGGGAAATTCAAACCACAGAACCACTCTAAGAATCAAGGGGATTTTATAGGGTGCAGGTTTGAAAAGTAGGACTCAATGGAGGAAGAAGATTTATCAATTATTTATGGGTTACTGCAATCCCTTTATGTGTTTTTTACATTTTCTTCAGAGTGAAATAATCATTGCCTTGTATTCAATAAGCAATGTTACCTGGAGTGCTTATATGGGAGTTGGGAATGCTTTTATATATGTAATGGAGACTCAGACTATAGCAATTTTGGGGCTATAAGTATGATTTCCTAGAGAAAGTTCTGAGTGGAGGGAAAAACAAGCCTGAGAGAATGATTTTCTAGTGCTACTACTCATATTGAACCAAGTACATATAAGCAGAGATCTTAGGGAGCTGGGCTATAGATTATAAAAAATTGAGGGTGGAAAAGAAATCTAGACCAGCCCCTTCCTTTTATAAATAAGGAAACTGAAGCACAGATAGATGAATTAATTGATTGAATGAATGGCAAGAGGCATTTTGACTTTGAGTCTATTACCCAGAATAATTGAAGAAAAGATGGAGTCCCCAGGGGCCGTTTCTAAGAATGGCTAAAGGTGGATACTTCCAGAAGTACATTTGTCTACAGCATCTCCAGTCTCCCTAGTCTGTGATCTTTTACCTCTTCTCTGCTCTTATCGGTACCTGAGATCCCTACTCATAATAGCTCCCCAACCCTTCCTCTCCCAGTCCCAACCTTTCTAAGAACCCAAGTGCTAGGAAAGCCTCCATGATAAATTCATTCATACTAAAGAGACAATGACCCTTCCCTGGGGTATTTGCATTTTAAAGGAAGATGTGAAGGAAATAATGCTTAAAGGAAGGAAAGAATCCCAGAATTATCTCTACAATATTACCACTAGCAGGGATAGTAGAAATCATCTCATCTTATAGATAAGGAAACCAGAGAGGTGAAAGTGATAAGGTATGGGCTTTGAAGAGTAGGCATTCCCCATGATGGGAATCAACCCTGAATCATTAACAATTAATGAGGGAATAAATATGACAATGAAGGGCTGAAAGTGACATCCCATTACCCTTGAACTGAGAGACTACCTCTATATCCAGACCACCCCCAGCCTTGGGCCATTAGAACAAAAGGGTCTGTCTCCACCCAATTTAGACAAAAGGGTCTGTCTCCACCTAAGCTAGGTTAAATGGAATTCACCCTAGATTAGAGATTCCTCTTAAGGATGGGTGGTATCAGATGGAGAAGTTTAATCAATCTTCACAGATGCAGCTCTTGAAAACAGAAAAAGGGGGGACTCTGAATCTCCTCAAATTATTAGCTATTAATAATAATTTCTCTCAATAATCTTTTCTTAAACCTTCTGTGATCTGACTTCATTGTCTCCCTATTTCTTTTCCTAACCATTAATGTGGGCATTCCTCAAGGACCTGTGGTTGATGATGAGGTATGGGCTCTGGGAGCCCCCTGGAGCTCTCCTTGAGTCCTTGAGGTACAGGTTCTGGGAACCCCCACCTTGAACTCTGATTAAATCATTTCATTTGATGAGGCATTTGCATGAGGCCATAAGCCTTACATTGTGGCTGGGCCCAACCCTCTGTTACTAGACTTCCCACCCTTGAGTCTATCAAAATATCAGTCCACCCTTGAACTGGCCTAGCCCACCATTGTCTGTAGTCTCCAGGTAGCCTCCAGGAACTTACCACCCTTGACCTCATTAAGTCCTCCTGAAGATCCTCCCCAAACTCCTCCTCCAGACTACCCTTAGATTCCTCCCACAACCTTCTGTATATAAGACCCCATCTTGTCTCCATGTATGTGAGAGCACCATAGAATGACCTAGCACAGACTTACTCTGTGTCTAATAAAAGCGAACTTTTAATAAACTTTACTTTTCTTTGGCTAAGAGAAGATTTGAGTCGAATTCATTCAGCAGGACCTGGTGTGTTGGTATTTTGGGGTCTCTAGAGCAACCCTAACCCTCTTTATGGGTAACCTCTTCAAAAGGATTTACCCAACGTTAGTTACCCAGCTGATCAATAACCTACTTCATGTTGGAATCACAGGCTCTAGGACTATCTTTATGTGGAGAGACTTAGGAAAGCCTTGCAAAACATAGTTTCAGGAGTTTTAGAAAGAACTCAAGATTGGGGGCCTTTTAAACCTATTGCTACTTTTTTTTTTTAAACATTGTCTACATTTCTTATTCCTCTTCTGGAATCATCTTTCATAGCCAAGAATTTTAAAAATAAGCGGTTAAAGAAAAAGTTTAGCAAAAGCAACCGTTTTGGTTTTTTTTCTTCTTTTTAGAAAGAACTCAAGATTAGTGATATAAACTACTGCTTCAATAGAGATCTTCTCATTTTCTTTCCTGTAAGTCTAAATTTATCATATATACCCTCTTTTTTTTTATTGTCCTTATATAATTTCATTCCAAATCCCACCTTTCTTTCTTCTCCTTTGTCTTTGCATATCAGGTGAGGTATTTATGAATTCTCAAGCCTCATTTTCAAGATAGATAAGAACAAAGCATTAGCCCAAAGGGACCTTTCATTAGTTTATAAAAAAATCTGACATTTTGTCTAATGGAAACTTACTGATGAGGAATATGTAATTACTCCCACTTTTAAGCTTCTACCCCTTCTCAAGAAATTATTTTTAAAATAGGAATTTGATCAGCATTGCTAGTCACATTTACAGGGACATTCTACTTTTCACCCACATTTCCTAAAGGACAAGAAAGCTCCAAACTCCTGGGAACTTTTCAAACTTCCTTTTCTAAACTTTAATTGATAGCCCAGAATTTTTGGCTTTGATGTCATCTCCAGGTTTCCTCTAAGGGTAATAATTCATCTTAATGAACTCTAATTGCTACATTAATCCAGTTCATTATCCATTCGCATTGCCATTTACAGCTCTTTTAAAATCTTTCCATCTGACTCTGTGTACACAGTATGCAAAGAGAGGCAGCTGCTGAATTTGCTCACAACATCACAGGTTGGGATGTGCCATCTACCGGGTGGTGCCAAATTAATTAGAGCAGATTAAACTGTTAGATTCTGTGATTGACAGAGCTGGCATTGGAAGGTGAGGTTGGGAGATTTTTCTCTCTTTCCAGTCATCTTAGGGATAGTCCTATTAAAATTTACTGGATTTCTTTTTCTGATCTGATATACATCAGTTACTATAAAGTCATGCTATTATTTTTTTTAAAGGTTTTTTTAGACCCATTGCTACTTTTTTTTTTTAACATTGTTTACATTTCTTCTTCCTCTTCTGGAGTCATCTTTCATAGCCAAGAATTTTAAAAATAAGAGATTAAAGAAAAAGTTTAGCAAAAGCAAGCATTTTGTTTTTTTCATCTTAATAGTATTTTTTCTAATATGCAAAGGCAACTTTTAGCATTCGTTTTTACAAAATTTTATCTTCCAAATATTTTTCCCTCCCTCATCCTAAAATGGCAAGTAATTTTATATAGGTTATATATGTGCTATCACATAAAATATATTTACATATTAGTTCTAATTGTGAAAGAAGAAACAGAACAAAAAATGGGGAAAAAAACAACTGGAAAATAGTATGCTTCAATCTGCATTCAGAATCAGTTCTCTGTCTAGATTTGGATAAATTTTCTATCATGAGTCCTTTGTAATTGTCTTGGATCATTGTATTGCTGAGAAGAGCTAAGTCATTCATAGTTGATCATCAAACAATGTTGCTGTTACTGTGTCCAATATTCTCCTGCTTCTGTTCATTTCACTTTGCATCAGTTCATATAAGTCTTTTCAGGCAACCAATACTTTAGAAAAAACCTGATATCATACACAATATTCTGCAACTCTGAAGCACACTTTTGCAAAGAAATAGAGAGAGGCATCTTCTCATATCTTTCTTCTGAGGCCTAATTTGGTCTTTATAATTTCAAAATAATATATTTCAATTGTTTTGTGGTAGTTACTCTTTCCACTTACATTGCTGTAGTAATTGTATATGTATATTTTTCCTTACTCTGATTTTCTCATTTTGCATCAGTTCAATGTGTCCTTCCATACTTCTCTATATTTGTCATCTGTATTGTTTCTTACAGAACAAACATACAAACATCTGTTCCATTCATACATTTCTTTAACCATTCCCCAAAGGATGGGTGTCTACTCTCAAGTATCCCTCCCCTCACCCCCCACCCCAGTTCTTTGGTACTACAAAAAGTGCTGGAGATGTATCTATATATGTCTATCTATCTATCTATCTATCTATCTATCTATCTATCTATCTATCTTCTATCTATAGAGACTTTTAGTCATTGACTTCCTTGGGGCATTTGGCTAATAACAGAATCTCTGGGTCAAAGGGTATGGGCATTTCCTTCACTTTATTTGCATAATTCCAAATTACCTTCTAGAATTTACACCATTATACCAAAAATGTATTAGTGTTCTAGTCATTCCACAACTCTTCCACCATCAAATATCCCCATCTTTTGTTAGTTTTGCCAGTTTGTTGAATATAAGGTGAAACCAGGTACAATTCTATCCTTTAACTTTGATTGGATATATAATTTTAATATGTTATATTAAAATTATTATATTATAATATGGATATTATATCACTAGATATCGGAATTATATAACATCTCCCTCACACTTTATAGCTTAATTGTATTGAAACAATGGTAAAACGAAAAGCAGACTGGGTTTGTTATCTGGAGAACTAGGATTTAAATCTTGCCTCTAACACTTAATAGCTGTGTGATCCAAGGCAACTCACCTCACATGTTTGAGAATCAGTTTTAGAAAATGATACTTATTGAATTGGATTGGCAAAGTTAACCTGAATGGTATGAGATATCCAAGGATGGAAGAATTGCTTTCAACTTGGGACATCAGGGAAGGCTTAATGAAGAAGCTGGCACATGAACTGGGTCTTAGAAAAAGAGGATCTAGATTAATAAAAATTGAAGAAGCAAATGATTTCTAGGCAGAGGATACAAAAGAACAGAGCTAGAAGTTAAGGCAAAATGGGGGAACAGGGAGTGATCCAGTCTGGCTAGAATTTTTATTTGTTTATTCCAGGTCTGTGATTTCATTAGTGTGGACATCTCTCAATATGGAACCCCTTTCTACCAATACAGAGAAGCCACTTTCTGTAATTATAGTCATAGGAAGTGACTTGAGGCACCATGGGTTAAGTGACTTATTTATGGTCATGTAACTAGGATGAGTCAGAGCTAAGACTTGAATATAGGTCTTCCTAACTCCAATGCCAAAGATACTTTGGAGATAGAAATGATCTGTTGAAGATTCCATTCACTATACACATATACTATACATATATGTATATACACACATATGTATATATTTATATAGACACATGTGGCTATATACATACACACATCATATATACATATGTATATATTTACATATATATGGTAGGAGGAGGGGAAGCTCTTAGAAGAAGAAAGGAAATAAGTGTGCAGTACCAGGCACCACGCTAAGCACTTTATAAATATTATTTCATTTGATCCTTACAACAACTCTGAAATGAAAGTGCCATTATTATCCCCACTTTATAATTGAGGAAACTGAGGAAAACAGAGGTTTAAAAGATTTGCTAAGGATCACACAGGTAAGATGTATTTGAAGTCTGATTTGGACTTAGATTTTCCTGGCTCTAGGCTTAGAGTCAGAGATCCCAGAGACCTTTTCAGAATCTCTGTCTTTAAGGCTTGGCTCTGTGTTGCCTCTTCTGTGAAGCTTTTGATGATTCCCTGATTATTAGTAATCTCTTTCTCTGCAATTATTCCTATATAATTATCTCACTTTTCCTTTACCCCCTTGATTTCTTATCCTGATTAACTTATCTTTGTTCATGTTGTTCCCCCCAATAGAACACAAGGCCTTTGAGAGTAAGTACTGTTTCGTTATTGTCCTTATACTCTCAATGCCTGGAAGAATATAGATTGTATATAATTGGTACCTAAGACACTTACTGGGTGTCATGTGAGCAAACCACTTAACCTTTCTGACCTTTAGATTACAAATCTGTAAAATCGGATGAAGAGTGCTTGTATATCTAGTTTAAAAAGTTGTAGTGAAGAAAGTACTTTGTAAACCTTAAAGCTCTTATAATTAACAATAAATCTATAGCCTTATTCAGTATTAAGCAGGAAGGAATTATGGGTTAGTTTTATTCTCATCACATCCCTAATTCTCATATTATTCAATGGATTCAGATGGAAATGGTTCTGAGACAAGTTGCTATCCTGATATTATTTCTTTTATATTTGGTATTCTATGGACTACTACGCAAGTGGATTAAGGCTGGATGGCTAGATGGCACAATGGAGAGTGAGTTTTTGCCTGGAGTCAGGGATATTTATCTTCTTGAGCTCAAATCAGGCCTCAGACACTTACTGACTGTGTGACCCTGGGCAGGTCACTTAACCTTGTTTACTTTAGTTTCTTCATATGTCAAATAACTGGAAAAGGAAACAGCAAATCACTCCAAGTATCTTTGTCAAGAAAACCCTAAATAGGGTCATGAAGTGTCAGACATGACTCAGAAATGAAAGAACAACAACACAAATACAGGCTACAAAGAAATACCTGTTTTTAAGGTAAATGCCTTGCAGCATTCCCTCATGCCAACTGCCCCCCCCTTTTTTCCTGTTTCAACATCTATTTTTGAATCAGAAAGATGATTGAATTCATACAATGTACTTCCCCCAACTTGTTCAAAACACTGAACTGCTCATTAAAGCTGATACTTTAAACTTGTAAATGACTCAGAAATAGTTCCTCTTAAAGACTGTGAGAAGTGAATTAACTCTTTCAGGGCACCGTTTCTGGTATTCTAGTAACCTAAAAGAAAAAAAAAATGATGGCCACCTCAGGATGACTATCATGGGATTTTTCTGGAACTAGAAAGGTTTTAGAGATCATGAATAAAGTCCACACTGGCACATTTTACAGAGAAGGGAACTGAGAAGCTAAAAGAAGTTAGGACAGAATGAGAAGTTAAACCCTATATTCTGCTTCCTTCGCAAGGCATGCTATCTACCTGAGTCTCTTAATCTGATAGTTGAAAATATTAAGAACAAAATAGTGCCTACATTTAAAAAGAGCTAGGCAGGATAATGGGGTCACAATACAATACAGTACAGACTCCCTGAAACTCATTTGTTGATGATTCACAGAGTACTTCTTACTCTGTCAGTTTTAGTGAATAGTGGATAGTGCTTCAGGCCTGGAACAAGGAAGATCTGAGTTCAAATCCAGCCTTAGACACTTATTAGCTGTGTGACCCTTAGCAAGTCACTTAATACATGTTTGCCTCAATTTCCTCATCTGTAAAATAAGAATAATAATATAATCTACTTAGGAGGTTTCTTGTGAGCATCAAATGAGATCATAATTGTAGAGCACTTAGCACAGGGCCTGACACATGGAAGGTGCTATGTAAATGTTAGCTGTTGTCATTGTTTAGCAGTTCCTGGCTCATGAGGCAGTCAGCATCAAGGCCACTGAAAGCTGGGAGGCTTCTGGTTGAATTTGGTTCATCCTGCTCAACTCCATTCTTAGACAATAAATAACATGTGCACAATGCATAAATCTAATTTCTACTGACCATATTAGCTAATTTTTCTTCTGTTAACAATAAAATTGTAGGGTATAATTTATCCCATGGTCTAAAATTGAAGCTGTACTCATAGAACAGGTTTTATTTCTAACTCTGTTTCAGGAGTTAGAAATAAAACTTTCTGCAGGAACCTCTTTCTTTAAAACTTTTTTTTTCTCATTTGAGTTTTTCCTGGGAGCCATTTGGAATTTAGCTCTACTCCCTCGACTCCCTGACATATACCTTTTTCATGGTATTAAAATGGTCACTGGAAAGATACGTCACTAGTTTCAGGTTTTGTGGATTTATTTATTGGGTCTCAGTACTTTTCCCAGGGTTCCAATTCTATGTCTAGGAGATGTTTAACTCAATCAAGATAGCTTTGGACCACGGAAATATAAAATAACTTGGAAGTAACTGGCCTGTGTATTATTATAATTAATAATAAATCCACTGGATTATTCAATATTAACTGAGAAGGTATTAGAATCTCCATTTTACGACTGGAAATCCAGGTATAGAGTGGTCAAGTTACTTGTCCAAGGTCACACAGTCAAATATCCAATAACCCTAGAAGCTTCCAAAGCAAAACCCCAATGTACAGCTTTAGCTTTAGCTCAGTTACAAAATTTGTGCCCCTTCAATAAGTAACAATGCTGTTAAGAGCATGAAAAGATGCTAGTAATTAGGTACGTGAAAAATACCCCTTAACCTTTTATATTGGTAATTTTAGCATGAGAAAGTTAGTATTTTTTTCCTTGAACAATTTTTGAGAGTGCACATTCAAATTTCTTTTCCCATGCTTGATACTAGATTTCCATACCTTCTTCAATGATCACAATGTTGCTAGTGAGTAACTTGCCCTACTCAGGTTAATTATCACACCTAATAATTCTCAGTCTGGAAACTCCTGCTCAGACTAATTGCTCCCATAAATCTCTTTAGAGAAGTGTAAAATTCTCATTACTTAAATGATAAAACAACTAATCTTTGCTCCTTGTCTCCTCAAGATAATAAGATTGCCAAGACTGCTTCAGTTGGATGAAGTTTTGAGGTAATTAATTATTCTCCTGAAGAACAAAGCCACTAACAAGTTAGCTAGGATTGTTTAGGATCTGCTGGAAAGCATAAGGGCCTGAAGACTAAAACAAGGTGGATCCAATCTATTTTTTTTTCCAATGGGAAAGGGATGACTGGTAATCAAAGATGGGTCAGTTTAACTTTATTGGGAAATCAGTGACTCAACTGTCTCATCAAATAATCTATTTGTTGCCACCAAAAAGAGCAATCTCATAGATAGTGGGGAAGCAATAGAGATACTCTATCACAATGTCAATAAAGCATTTTCTTTTGCTTCCTATGTCATCATCTCCAAGATGGGCAGATCTAGGCTAGACCAGACTCCTGCTTGCTAGGTACACATGCAACTGACTGGAGGGGTTATCAGTATTCAGGGTGTTGAGTGGCATCCCACACTGGGTCAAGGGACCAGCTGTGAGAGGTTTAATAGTTTTATCATTGATTAAGATAAAGGAATGAAAAGTAAGCAATTCAATTTGTACATGACATCCTATCAAGTGGGGCTGCTAGATTTGGAAAATAGAAATAGGACTCAAAGTGAATTTGGTAGATTGGGAAAATAGTAGCCACTCAGTAAATATTTGTTAAATTCCAGTGAACAAGGGCTACACAGAGCACATAGGGACCAAATACAGAAATAACATGATACAACATGAGAAAAGGCTGGTTTAGCCTTTAGAAAATACAAAGAAAATAGAAGAAAATAAAACAGAAGGAAAAAGTAATGAATTTAAGCTACCTTTGTTCTTATCTCCTTTTTTTCTGACACTTGAAAGGCTGCATTCACATATGCTCTCATCTGGATCCTCATAACAACGTAAGGCTTAATGAGTAGAAACTGTCCTTAAACTAGGAAGTCTTGGTTTCAAATCCCTCTAATGACACATATTGTTGTTCAGTCATTTCATTCATGTACATCTTTTTGTGACCTTATTTGGGGTTTTCTTAGCAAAGGTACCGGACTGCTTTCCCTTTTCCTTCTCCAATTCATTTTATAGTTGAGGAAACTGAGGCAAACAAGGTTAAGTGACTTGCCCAGGGTCACGCAGCTAGTAAGTGTCTGATCCAATGATGCTGGTTTCCTGGATGTTCCACAAACCAGACTCTCTGTTTCTTGGCTCTGGGCATCCTCTCTGGCTGTGTCTCCCATGCCTGGAATTCTCTCCCTCCTCCACTCTCATCTACTGAGCTCCTTGGCTTCCTTTAAGTCCCAACTAAAATCCCACCCCCTACAAGATGTCTCCCCTAACTCCTCTTAATTTCACTGCCTGTTCCTCTCTTAATTATTTCCTGTCTATAGCTTGCTTTGTATATATTTGTTTGCATGTTGCCTCTCCCATTAGATTGTAAGCTCCTTGAGGTCAAAGCCCATCTTTTGCTTGTTTTTGTATCCCCAGTACTTTGCGTAGTAGATGCTTGATAAATGTTTATTGAATTGAAATAGAATGGTAAAATATTCCAACAATACACATAATAATATTGCAAATAATTTTCCAGTGACAACAGTTTACCAAATTTCTCTTTGTACCTCTCCCCCCACAATTTTCATTGACACTTCCTCTGTTTATTAGTATTCCCTCCTCCAAGTTAATTACCAGCCTCTTGAACATGCTCTAAATATCATTTAGTCATTAATTAAGAAAAATATCAGAATTGCATTTACCATACATAGTTGGGGTTCCCCAGAGCTACATTAGATGGGAAGAGAGGTATAGGATTTGATTAGTATGAATAATGAATCCTGTGAAGTTGTAATATTCAAATTCAGACTCTTAAAAGTAACAAAATGTGACCACAAGATTTATTATTTGGGTCTACCTGTGCAGGAGAAGAACAGCTAGGTGGCACAATGGATAGAACCCTGGGTCTGGAATCAGCAAGACTCATCTTCATGAGTTCTCAGACTCTTTTTTTTTTTTTTAAAGCAATTGGGGTTAAGTAACTTGCTTAAGGTTACAAGGTTACAGGGCTAGTCATTATTTATGTGTGGGTGCTCATTTTCTGAGGCCGGATTCGATCTCGGGTCATCCCAACTCCGAGGCCAGCACTTTTACTCACTGCACCACCTAGCCGCCCCAGACTCTTACTAGCTGTGTGACCCTGGGCAAATCAATTAATCTTGTTTATCTCAATTCCTTATCTGTAAAATGAGCTGGAGAAGGAAATGGCAAATGCTCCATTATCTTTGCAAAGAAAACACCAAATGGGGCCATGAAGAGTCAAACATGACTGAAATGAATGAACAATAACAATAAAGCACAAAGAACACTGAATTTTACATCAGAGTTAAAATCCTAGCTCTGCCAATACCATATGTATCACCTTGGGCAAGTCATTTAACCTCTAGGGCAGTTCTTCTTTTGGAGAAAAATAAGTTGATTCCATTAAATGACTTCCAGGTTTTCTTCTAGCTTTAAATAAATGATCCTGCTATCCTAAGCAAACTTCTCAAATAGATGTGAAAGAAAACCCAGTTGCAATGAATAGATTCAATTTTTTTTTCATAGACCCATTGTAGGTTTAAATTGTGTTCATTCTGTAACTGTTTATTTCATTTTTTCATTCCTATTTTTGCATAACTACTGCTCAAACAATTATGACAATATTTGGATACCCAAAGGACCAAGTGATAAAACCAAAAGACAAAGTAATGCTCCTCTCTATTCATAGGATTCAAATATATTGAGTCATGTGCAGAATATTGCAGAGATCATTATCAAACCCTGAAACAACATGGTATTTATATGCCATACTGTAAATACCACTGTACTTACATGCTTTAAATTTACTGCAGTTGACTATTAGTTAGTCTGCTTGTTGAAGGTAATTTACAGGCATGCTTTTGGTCTGCACAGGAAACGTGTAAAAGGCAATGGAAAGTGTATTGGAATCATTGCATCATTGCTCTAGAGCTGAAGGTGCCTTAAAGACCATCAAGTCCAACCTCCTTCATTTTGTAGATGAAAGAACAGAGGCTTTGGAAGATTAAGTGACTTGCCCAAGATCACAGAGGTAAATGTAAGAGGAAATATTTGAATCCAGGTCCTCTCACTCTAGAGTCAGAGTCGAGGCCGGCCCTCCCAGCTGTCTATATTTTCTCTTATAAATGACAGAGGGATAAAGAGATCTAGTCAGTTCATTAATTTATTTATTTATTTTTGCTTTTTGGAGGGCAATTGGGGTTAAGTGACTTGCCCAAGATCATAGGGCTAGGTTTGTGTGTGTGTGTGTGTGTGTGTGTGTGTGTGTGTGTGTGTGTGTGTGAAGTGTCTGAGGCAGGATCCGAACCCAGGTCCTCCTGTCTCCAGGGCGGGTGCTCTATTCACTGTGCCACCTAGCTGCCCCAAGTCAGTTTATTTTTACAGTTAATAAAACTCAAAGGACTTGGAAAGGACTTTCTCTAGTTTTCCTCAGGAACCAAGAATATATATGTCCATGATCACACTATTTTGTAGCTTTTTTCTTCAATAAATACATCTATAAGCACATACTTTTCAGATATGCAGGGGGTCCGGGTACTAAAGATTCACATGCTCCAGCTCCTCCACAGCTAAGCCTGAGCTCAGACACATCAAGGAACATGAGTTGTCCTGATGTTTTTTCGGCCTGTTCCTCAAAGTCAATGTGAAAAAGAACTTGAAAAATATTATTACATCTCTATGAGTGTGTCATTTCATAACCCACCTTTTCCTTTTTAAGGTTGAAAGGGAACTGAAACTCCAGCAGATCACAGGCCCAGCAGGGTTTTCAACTCTTTTCTCTGAAAGGCACAGATAATATCTATTGTGGCGCTTGGAGCAATCATTAACCATGGTTGGCTCCAAATTCCAGCAATGCAAAGCGCTGAGATCAGCTCATTGACCCAATCTGCCTGGCTCACATGTTTCACAACTTTTCACATAAAACAGAGCCACTGGCACTCTCCAGGGGACAAGTGTGGTGTCCTGATTCTAGCTGCTTCTTTGATTCTGTTCGTAGAAAGGAATGTTTGATAGGTTCCCAGCATTCCCTGTTTCCTTGGTATACAGAATCAGAGCTTTGGACTGAACATTTTAGTTCCAGGCACTAAAATTCTATTCATTTTTCCCCTTCAAACCTGAATAAGTCCCAAAGTAGTATAAGATCTGGGCATGTGGCTCTTGTTGACATCCCAAAAGAAAATCCTTGAAATGATATCTTGAAAGCCTATGACTCCCTTAAAGGTTTGGAGCCCAGAACATTACCTTTAAGTCCCATAAAGCATGATTTTATGTTCTCACTTGCTTTTTAAAGTCTCTCTTTAACGAATACCTAGATAGCTGTACATGTCTGCCTTTGCCAAGGGGGTGAGTATCTGAAGAACAACTCCTGAGTTGTCACCCAAGGAGAGTTTTCACTCTCTGCCAGCCACTTCCTTTCAGGCAGCTTTGTAGAAGGAGAAAAGAAGAAAGAAATAATGACGTATATACGTAAAACAATAAATTACAATCTGTGCAGAAAGCTAATTTGACATACAGTGAGGGTAATCTGTTTCGATCCTAGTGAAGCGTTTTATGTGATGTCTCACAAGATCTCATTTGCAAAATTAATTTAAATTGTCTTGGAGAGATGAGCTGACTGAAGAACTGTAAACAAGAAGAACAATGAACAGAGAGCAGGGATGATGTTCAGTCAGACTGGATGGGGGGGCCATCATGCTGGTACAGTGGTGCTCTCAGGGACTGACATCATTATTCAAGGCTCTGAATTGTCATTAGCTTATTCACAATGGCAGCATTTTGCAAAGATCATTAAGATGAGAAGTTGGCATAGACGCCAATAGCTAGTAAGAACAGAAAGGAGGGAAGGTTTTAGGGTTGTTTACCTTAGGCTCCAACCTACCTTCCTAGGCTGATCATACATTCCTCTTCATCATATACTTCACATCCCAGGCAAATGGGGCTAATGACTGTTTGCTGGTTATGTTATCCCATCTCCTGCCTTGATGCCTTTGCAAGAGTTGTCCTTCGATAACTTTGATAGACTGGGATCCTCTCAGCAATGCAAGGTTATAAGACAACTCCAAGGAACTCATGATGGAGAGGGCTATCCACATCTAGAGAAAGAACTGCCGAGTCTGAATGCAGATTGAAGCAAATTACTTGCTCACTCTCTTTTTTGTTTTGTTTTGTTTCGTTCCTTCTTTCTCATTGTTCGTTGCATTGGTTATAATTCTTTACGACTTGACTAATGTTGTTGTGAAGGTATTTGTAGAACCTATATCTGATTGCTTGCCCCAGGAGGAAAAGGAGGGGAAGAATATTTGGAACTCAAGGGATTGTGGAACTGGATGTTGTAAACAAAAAACAAATAAATAAATTTTTAAAAAGAGTTGTCCTTCATACCTAGAATGTTCTTCTTTCTAATATCCACTTTCTATAACCCCTATGAAGCTCCCTTCAGAACTCAGCTCAAGCTTTATATGGCTCCCTGAGTTATTAACCTTCCTTCACAATGAACTTACCTTGTTCAATATTCTACATATATTTTGTTATTTATTTATCTATAAATTTGTTGTCTTAGTAGAATAAAAACTTCTTGAGAGCAGGGACTGTTTGTGCCTCCCCCTTTGTATCCCTAATGTCTGGCATAATGCCTGGTATAGAGTAGGCATTCAATAGATGCATATTAAATTTTCATCATCATCAAACATTTATTAATCACTTTTAAGTGCCAAGTACTGTTCTAAGCACTGAGGATACAAAGAAAGGCAAAAACTCAGTGCCTGCCCTCAAAGAAACACATTTTCTAATACGGAAGAAAACATGCACAAAACTTGTAAATAGAAAATGTATTTAGTGAAAATGGAAGGTCTTCTCAGAGGGAAGACAGTGGGTGTGGATAGGAATGAGTTTAAGAATGAGGAGTGGTAAAGGCCTCCTGAAGCAGGTGAGATCTGAGATGAACTTTGAAGGAAGGCAGGAGGTGGAGGTGAGGAGGGAGAACATTTCAGTCATGGCAGATAACCAACATAAGGGTACGGATTCCAGAGATGGATTGTCTTGCATAAGGAACAATGAGAAAGCCTGGGCATTGTAGAGTACTTGGATGTGAGCAAAGTATAAGGTGAATGAATGTTAAATGTTAGGATCACAAAAGAAATTAGTGGCAAAGTGAAACAGAAGCTTCTGGGACTTATACCTTAACCCTTATGTTCTTCCAAAGATATGACGCTCCCTCCTTGGAACACAGTTACAATGATACCCTTTTAAATCATAATTATACCTTGGAGATGGGAGCAACAATAAAGTAAATGGTATAGTCTCAAAACAGAGAGGATCTGAAGACTTTTAGATGATATGTTATGCTTCAATTCTCTAATGGAAATGTGAACTCTGTGAGAAAAGATACCTTTCTGGTAGTGAGATTCTTTTGGTCGATTTCTCTGATTGTGAAATGGGCCTTTAGTGAGGCTTTTTCTTTTTTGGTATCTTTGTTATTTTTTGGTATTTCCCTCATCACTAATTTTCTGACCTCTTATCTGTTGTTGGTGAACAGACTTTGAGGCTGCGCTGCAAGACTGCCTTAGCTTCCTCACATTAAGGGATATAAGATTCACCAGACTTCGTTCTTGGCCTCAGTATGGTTCCCTGAGTTATTAGCCTTCTTTCACAATGGACTTACGCTGTTTAATATGGTTCTGCCTCTGTATGGGTTTCATTCCTGTTCTTAAGGCCTAATGAAGCTGCTCTTGTTGGTACCATATCTGAGTCTCCCCTCTGCTCTCCTTTCTTTCAGGGGGTTGAACAGGATCAGTGTCTGTCCTTTCTTTTTGTGAGATGAAAGGAGGACAGTAGTATTCTGACAGAGCTGTTGCAGCCTTGGAGAGTTCCTACCCTACTCCAGGCCCAATCAAAAGCCCACTTAATTCCTTCTCCACTTCCCTTCTTTCTTTCATGTAGCTAGGCAGAGTCAGTGTCTGATGCTTTTTGCAGGATGGTGGTAGTGAACATGGGTGGAGTATTCCAATAGAGTAATTGGTTGGGGGAACACCCTTGGCTGAGTCCACACAAGCTTGTGAATGTGCTTGTACTCCTTTTGTGGGTGAATGGAGACTGGTGAGGGAAAGACACTTGAATCAGTGTTCTATTAAGTATTAGAGTTCTCTGGCCATAATTCATAAAGGTTTTTATGTTGTAGATTTTCTATCTTCTGTAGATTTAGTTGGGATGACTCTACACATGATGTATAATTGAAAATGTTTGGTGCTAATGACTAATCCATCATTTTTCTAGTGACATCCTATAAATCTCATTGATTTAGTTATTCCCTTTATGGACACAGATCATGACCTATCCATACCTTCTCCTCCTGTGTGGTTCTCATCCATGTTCCATAAATCCATGCAATGAGCTGGAGGTGCATATCAGTGGGGCATTCTGGCTGTCCATCGATTCTTTCTTGCTCTTGAAAAGTGACTAGTACATCTCTTTTTCTAATTATTTATTTCTTTAATTATATTCCCTATTTGTTACTATTCAGCTTTTTAAAGTCATGTTTGACTCCTTGTAACCCAATTTTGGGGTTTTCATGGCAAAGATTTTGGAATAGTCTGTCATTTCCTTCTCCAGCTCATTTTTACAGATGAGGAACTGAGACAAAGTTAAGTGACTTGCCCAGGGTCACACAGCTAGTAAAGGTCTGAGGTTGCATTTGAACTCATGAGGATAAGTCTTTCTGATTCCAAGCCTAGCACTCTCGCCACTGTGCCACCTAAATGCCCAATCTTCTTTATACTTAACTCTTCTTTACATTTATGTTGGAGTCTACAACAGAATTTCTATCTTTCCAATGGGATATTGAAGAACTTGAAATTATAAAACCAAAGGAGGGATGATTGGTTGAAGATACTGGTAATGTTTATCTTGGAAAAAATAAGACAGGGTAGAATACGATAGCTATATCCAAATATTGGAGGATTGACATATAAAAGAATAATTTGACTCACTTTGCTTGGCCCCAGACACAGAATTAAGAACAATAGGTAAAGTGATGAGGATTTTGGTATAAGTAACATGTACCCAATGATTGCACCTATCCAAAAGTGGAATGGGTTACTTTGGAAGACAAAGAGTTACCCATCAGGGCATCTAGGTCCTGGAGCACTGGCCCTGGAGTCAGGAGGACCTGAGTTCAAATCCATTTTCAAACACTTAACACTAGCTGTGTGACCTTGGGCAAGTCGCTTAACCCCAACTGACCTGCTTTCCCTCTCCAAAAAAAAAAAAGACAAAAAAAAGAGTTACCCATTGCTGGAGGTCTTCAAATGTTGGTTGGATAGGTGACTCTTTCTGTGGAATTGTATGACAAAAATGTTCAGGTAAGTGTTGAACTAGATGACTTTTGAGTTTCCTTACAACTTTGATATTCTGTGATTTGATCATGCTTGTATCCTAGCAGAAGGAGCATAGCTGTAATGACCCTGGTGTGTGATACACTTGACACCAAGCACTGTTCCTATATTTGGCTGGGTTTCTGTACCTACTTTCTGATGTCCAGATACCTCTTTCCCAGGGCCTTGGATTCTTATTCCCAGTGACTGGAGTTCCTTGATAATGACTGGACCATTTGCTGGAACTCTGCAAACTCTCTCATCTATTCCAACTGCTTGCCCATCTAGACTGCTGTGAAATTGCTTCCTCTTTGAACTTTTGCTCTCTATTTGCATTTGTTCTTCACTAGTTACCCAGTTGCTGAGGACTTTTTCACATGATTGCTTCTCTGGATATTTGCTGTCCACTGACCCTGTGTCAAAGTGGAAAACTGACTCTATGCCTTCTTACCAAATTAATCCTGTGTTTCTCATTTGTCCTGCTGTTGTCTAGATGCACAATCTGGATCCTGAATTCAACACCAGATTTACTTAATGGTTCTTGAATTCTGATTATCTTTTTTCCCCTCAGGCTGACTTCCTGGGTATGTTTCTTTGCCTTCTAGAGTCTTCTGTCCCTGGATAGTGACCTGATGTTAAAGTTATTCCGCCTGGCCATCCAATCTCATCCAAACTAGAGAGTCCTTATCATACCCCACAGGTCTGCTTGAACTTGTGGTCCTAGCCTTTCCTTATCTGCTTGTCCTTTGACCCTTAGTCCCAGACTTGAAATCTTTATTCTTCATCTGTAAAATGGAGAATTATTATTAATAATTATTATTATTAAATGGAGGTATTATTAACCTCACAGGATTGTTATGAGGACCGAGAGAGATTTTGGATGTAAAATGCTTTGTGAGCCTTAAAGCATGATACAGGGTATCCCAAAAATCTTGCTGAAGTTTTAAGTTTTAGTAGCTTATGCTTAAAATTGCAGTAAGACTTTTGGGACATCCTGTATAATTATCAGCTACTACCCAGTCACATACACTAAGAAATCAATATATCCTTTAGGATTTGTCTCTCATGTTCTTCCAAACATTTCATACCTTGTGTTATGATGTACTTAGAGTTTTATACACTGTAAGCTACAATGACAATGATGATGGGGTAGATGATAACGAGGGTTGATGGTGACAGCAATGATGATGCCTCTGGGAGCTTCTGAGATTTGCAGCAACTTTTACTTTCTATTGTTTCAGCAATGTAAAATTATGACCGTCTCCTCTTGGCCTATTTGCTAATATTCCTCTGATTCCTAGAGATGCCACAAATACATTCACCCCAGAAAGATATCTTTTTGCTTATCAATGTCCACAGTGGGAGCTAAGTCCATGTTTCTCTTGCATTTTGTCGCTTCATCTGTGTGGAGGATCAAATGGAAGGCTGAGCAATTGGTCAGGCTGCTGGAAGGACAGCCCATCAAAGTCAATTGGGATACTGCAGTAGCAAGCCTGAACCTTGCTATTTGCCTGTCTCAGTTACTGTGGGGCCATCCGGTTAACTGCTCAGAAATCAGCTATCTTGACAGCCAGAAAAGCAAAATCACTGCCTAAATAGTCGACTCAAACATCTGCAGGCACAGAGAGAAAGTCTGTGCCAGATGTTTTTTCCTTGGTCATCATCAACACATGTTTACTGAACATCTATCATGTGCCAAGCACATGTGTGTTGTAGGAGAAAATAAGAAAAAAAAAAAGAAAAAAGAATATGTGTTAGGTGTTATTCAGGGTACAAAAGAGAAAGCATATGGTTCCTATCCTCAAAGAGGGAGAGAGGCATGAATAGAGAGCTGGGAAGATTTGGTTTTAAATACTACCCCAAATGTTTTCTAGATCTGTGATCATGAGTGAGACACTTAGTCTCTTGGATACTTGGCTTCTTTATCTGTAAAATGGGGTTAATTATACCTTTGGCATTCACAGGAAAGATTGTCATGAGGGTAAAAGAGGATAATGCATGTGGGATACTTTACATACCTCAAAGTGCTATTTACATATGAGCTATTTAATGTGATCAGATTTATACTCAGATATATAGACATTAGTAGAACATTCCTTTGTCTTGTTTACTTTTATGAAAATTGTTTCAGTTTTCAGTAACTATTATATAAGCTAATAAAAAGATGAGATAGATGCTCAGAATGAAATCAAGCCTGAAGGAAGAATGATTTTGTGGATTTTTTCTTTCATGTCTTTTCTGAATTATCATGTATAGTTTTTTTTTTTTGTTCAGATCTTTGAGTTTTTGGTGTAGAAACCTCATAGTGAGAGAATTCCTTCTATCAATGCATATCTGAAACCCCCTCTATATCTGAAAGTCATAGTGATTTTGCTGGGCCATTCACAGGTTAAATGACTGAACCATGACAATACCATCATTAAATGCCAGCAGTGGGGGCTTGAATTCAGGTCTTCCTGATTCCAAGACCAGCTGTCTTATTGCCACACAAGCTGCCTCTCTGATGCTGTTGGGTTCACAAATAATTGATCACATCCTTTAAAAGCCCAGTAGGCTACTTGCTTAATATAGGTTTTGCTTGAAAGTCCAGAGGGTGGCAATTCACTACATCACTCTTTTGAATAGTACCTCTCTATCCTCAAAGAGCTAAAGGATTGAATTAGAAACACATTAAGAATTCTATTTCTTCTGTTTCTTCAATTTTTAAAGAAACCTTATTATATTCAGGACCTTTATGACAGAATTAAGGCCTGGGCTAAAGCTTTGCAAAAAGCATGGCATCTACCTAAGGCAATGTTGAATTAAAATATCAGAGGTTACATATTTCTGTTTCACCATAAACCTTATGTGATCCGTGGACTCCTTTTCTTATTATATGAATTTATGCCTGGCATTTACAAGCTATTTTATGGATTTTCTCCAAATTGACGTCTACAGATTACAGCTCGGCTCCCATCTGCATTTTAATTTTTTATTGCAGGATTGTGGCATTGGTGAGGAAGAGGCATAACAAGTAACTCACCCAGGCACAAATAACTGTCTTACAAAGGAATCAGCTTACAATGAATTAGCAACTGCACACATTGATCAATCAGCAAGTATTTGTTGGTCACTTACTAACTGTATGACCATAGGCAAGCCATTAACCACTACATATGTCTTAGTTTGCTCATCAGTATAATGGAGATAATAAAAGTACACACCTTCCCTTTGTTGTTGTGAATATAAAATGAGATGATGTGTGTAACATTAAAGAGTAGGACTACTATGTGATGCAGTAGATAAAGTGCTGGGCCTGGAGTCAGGAAGACCCCAAATGGGGTCATGAAGACTCAGACACAACTGACCACCAGCAACAAACTTTAAAACACTATATAAATGCTAATATTATTATTACTACTAGTACCACTGCTACCATGTTCCAGGCCCTGTGCTGGGCACCAAAACGGTTCTGAAGATCAAATTGAAATAAAAGATTTTGGTTACTTTATTGGAGCAATTTTGGGGGGAGTGGATTGTGAATTACTATTAAATTTATCAATACTATTAGTATTATCCATCAATAAACATTTTTAAAACACTTACTGTGTCAGGTACTGTGCTAAGTACTAAAGATGCTAAAAAAAAGCAAAAAAGAAGCTTAGATTCTGAAGAACAGAACTATATATATATATACATATATATGTATATGAATCAGATTGTTGTTTGTTTCAGTCACGTCTGACTCTTTGTGACCCCATTTGGGTCTTTATTGGCAAAGATACTGGTGTGGTTTGCCATTTCCTTTTCTAGCTCATTTTACAGATGAGGAAACTGGGGCAAACAGGATGAAGTGACTTGCCCAGGATCACACAACTGGTAAATCTCAGAGATTTGAACTCAAGAAGATGAATCTTCCTGACTCCAGCCATGGTACTGTATCTATTCTGCCCCATATAAATCAAAATATCCAAGAAAAATACTGAATTGAGGCAAGAGCACCTTAAAGCAAATAACACTAGAAGCTGGGAAAGCCAAGGAAAGACCTCCCAGGGCAGGTGATGCTTGATTTGAGTCTTGACAATAGTATTAGATCCTAATCTCTTCTGGCTCCTCATAGTCCCCAATGTGGGACAAAAATTCTTCCCTCTTTCACTCTAATGTTCTCTTGGGGTGTGTTTGTGTGTGTGTGTGTGTGTGTGTGTGTGTGTGTGTGTGTGTGTGTGTGTGTATGGTTGGTAATGAACCCAACTGTCTTCAGATAATCACAACATCAGAATCATAGAATTACAGAGCAAGGAAGAACCTTGAAGGCCAATTAATCCAGCACACACTTGAACAAGAATCCTATGAATACTAGGTTATTGCTAGCCCCGGCTGACAGAAGTGACTCCATTTTTTGCCCGCTGTTTGACCTTTCTACATACATGGCAGTGGTTGTAAACTCAGTAACTGGGTTGTTCAACTTATGTAAGGCACGCAAGATTCTCCTGATCATCTGAACACGATGCCTTTGCGATCAATGGGGGTGTGGGCATAGTTTGCAGTTGGCCTACTTGATGATTGATTTCCCCTAAGTTCCCCCTCCCACTTGGTCCCTGTGAATCTGCCCAGCAACAGTGATCAGATATAAGGACAGAGACCATGAGTTCTAGGCTCTCAGCTGGGATATACATACCTCTGTACACCTGAGCTACCCCTCATGCTTGCCTATGGAATTGAAGGGCTTGGATATCTGTGAGTCACAAACTGTTTGACTTGTGTTTATTGAGAGCTTGTGCTCCTTCCCAACACCTGACCCACAATCTCCTTACCAATCTTTTCTATGATATACCTGATAAATGGTAGTTCAGTTTCCATTTGGATACCTCCAGGTAGGGAGAATGCTCAGTCTCCCAAGTCAACTTATTCCATTTGTGGATTGCTGTAAGTTTTTCCAACTCCAAGCCTGAATATGTATCTTTTCAAATTCTACCCAATACTACCCAAATTCTACCCTTGGGGCCAAATGCAAGTGTCACCCCTCTTCCATGTGACAGTCCTTCAAATATTTTAAAACAATTATCAAGTCCCTCCATATTCCTAGTTCCTTCAATCAATAATAGAAAACATTAATATGGCACTTTAAGGTTTGCAAAACACTATATATTTTATCTCATTGCATAATCACAACAATCTTATAAATAGGTATTGTTACTTGACTTGCCAGGTTTATAGAACTAGTGTCTGAGGCAGGATTTGAACTCATGTCTTCCTGACTCCAAATACTTCCTGACTCTATCTACTAAGTCACCAAGCTATTTCAGTATGACAGGTTCTAGAAGTCTTTCACCATCTTAATCACTCTCCTTTGCAGTCTCCGGTTTATCAATAGTCTTCCTAAAATATGTCAATACCACAGATATGATCTTACCCAAGCATAGCTCAGCTTTTCCCTGCTGCTGAAGCCTCGCTCTATTACACACACCAAGGTTGAGCCAGAGTCATCCTAAATTATGGAATCCAACAACCCCAGTGGCCAGTTCTAAGAGCAGCTTAGAGGACTAAAAGGGATCACAAATCCCAGTCATTGCTGCAGCCCTAGCTCTTGGTTCCACCCTCCAACAGAGCCTTGATCTAGCCAGGATTACTTGAAGTATAAAGAGTACAGTGTTGATACAGTAATAACAGTATTCTTTCGTTGTGGAGGAATAGATTTACCATGTTCAGCCTCCTTATCTCAGACTGATTCTTTTGTGAAGGCAAACTAGGTTTGCTTTTGCTTCCATTATTACTTGGTCTTTAACTACTGAATGGGTATTGCTTCAGACAAACTAGGACCTGGGAAAGACCTTAGCTTAAGAAGGCCAAAGTCTCCCACTTCATCTGAGGTCATTGCCAGTCATCCTGACTTACATCTTGCCACTGAACTTTGATGACTCTGGAGAGGAGAGTGAGGCTGCTAACTTTGCATAGCTCTTTGAACATTTAAATCTAATTCACTAAAAAGTCAAGACATCACCTCTTGAGGTCATTGTTTCTTTTCCAGAACAAAGGGTAAATAATAACGAATGAGTACAGTGAGCAATCGTCTGACTTCCATGTATGTCAACTTATGTGTTTGGCAAGCCTTTCAAGTCATTTTTTCTAAATATCAGTCTGGGGAAGAGGGAATTAGAAAAAAGTGTCCACATGATGGGTCAGACATATTTCTGGTCAGTAACATTTATGTGGGGTTTTGAAAAATCCTTTAGGACTGAAGCACGGCCTTTCTCTCCATCATTATTCCTCAGCCTATGTGACTATTGATTACCACAGTACCAGTGTTGGTTTAGTTAACCCTAAAAAAGAATTTCATTGTTGCAACAGTATCTCTTACTCTTGGCACACATGGTGGCATTTTATAATATGAGAGGGTGAATTCCAAGAAAGACAAGGCATGCTTCTACGTATGAGACTCATCTTTCAAAGACACCAATTTCCAGCATGTATCCTGTCTTCTACATTCCATAGTGTAGACAGTCCATTCTGAGCTAGTAGGGAAAAGACTTAGGTCCTGGTGCTGCCTCTGCTACTTGACCACAGCTGCATCATGGGTAAAGTGGGAATGATTATAATCATTCAATTGTCTTGGAAAATCAATCAACAATTGTTAAGAGTCTGCTCTGTGCCAGGCACTATGCTAAGCACTAGGTATACCAAGGTCAAGCAAAACAATCCTTGCCTTTAAAGAGCTTATATTCTAATGGGGGCTATTACATGTACACATGTGTGAATATACACATACACACAAATCAAAATGAATACAAGATTGTTCTGGAAAGGAGGATACTAGTAGTTGTGAGGATCAGGAAAGATGGCAATTGGGCCAAGTTTTGAAGGAAACCAGAAATTCAGAGAAAAAAGAACAACTAATCTGAAAGGCGCCAGAGATGGGAAATGGAGCATAGGCATGTAGGAAGCTAATATGGCTGGAACATAGAAGGCCTAAATTGTGAAAATGTATAAGAAGACTGGAAAATAGGAAGAAGCCTGGTTGTGAAGAACTTTGAATCCCTCAAAATGTTTTATATTTGATCTTATAGTTAATACAGGGCCACGGGAGTTTATTAGGGGACCATATAAGGGGTGACATAGTCAGAACTCCACTTTAGGAAGATTATTCTGGTGACCAAGTAATAGTAGGGAGAGACTTCAGGAAATAAGAGCAAATAGGAGGCTATTGCCTGAACTAGGGTTGTGACTATTTATGTGATTAACTTCATTTATTTATTCAACTGCCATTTATTAAAGACCTACTATATACAAAGTCCTATTCTAAGTGTTAGGGAAGATACCAGGAGAGTTCAGACATAATCTCTGTTTTTATACAATTCATATTCTAAAAGGAAACTAAGTACTTTTAGGGGTAGGGTTGGTATGAAGAAAGATCCATAACACTATTTGTAGAAATTATTCCTTCTACCAGTGCAAATTGGTGAGGTATCTGCGGTTAACATATAAAATTATGTCTTTGACAGTAGGAACTCTTTAGTTTAGCTTTTGTCTTTATATCCTAAGTACATAGAATGGTATGTGGTACATATTTAGGCATTTAAGTCTTGTGCAACTCTTTGTGACCCCATTTGTTTTCTTGGCAAGGATATTGAAGTGCTTTACCATTTCTTTTTCTAGCTCATTGTACAAATGAGGAAACTGAGGCGAACATGGTTAAGTTACTTGGCTAGGGTCACACATCTAGTAAGTGTCTGAGGCCAGATTTGAATTCAGGAAGACTCATCTTCCTGACTCCAGACCTGGCACTCTATACACTGAGCCACGTAACTATACACTTTGGTACACAGGAGGAATTTAAGAAATGCTTACTGATTGATTGAGAATTCCCTGGGCCCAAAAGGGGTTTCGTGATTTGCTTAGGGTCACACAGCTAGTATGTGTCAGAGGCAAGACTTAAACCCAAATTTTCCTGATTCTAAATTGTTACTCTGACCATTACACCATAGCTACCAATTGCTATGAAAATGCAAAATTGTAAGCAATTTGTCATCCATGTGTTCCAACTTTCTTAAATCAATCATTTAAGTTACTGAAAGTCAATTGAAAAACATACACAACCACTACTTCCACCCCTACTATCACCAATGAAATTAGGCCAAGACTAAAGGAAACATTTCTAGAAAGTTCTCATTTTGATCATTAAGTTGCAATTAATCAGCAAACTGTACTTCGTCTGCATTTAACCAAAGAATTGAGGCAGAATGACATAGTGGGTGGAACATTTGACTTGGAGTCAAGAAGAACTGTATTTGAATCCCACCATAAACATATTAGCTGGGCAAATCACCTAAAAATCTATAATCAAGTACTCCTATGAAAATTCACCATAACTAAAGCTTCCAAGTACTTAATTCTTATTAATTTATCATTGTCATGATCATCTTGTTCATCACTGTTTTTAAAGTGATTCCTCTAAAGTAGATTTTCTTTGCTCAGTCCTTTGGAAAGTTCTGGTCACTGATTTCTCTGGGCATTAGCTAAGGATCAGTTGGTATTTCAATTCCAAACCTTTTTTTAGCACAAATAAGCCTCTTTGGTTTGTGTGATCCCTCCCCATAAAGGTTGAAGACAGGCATGGATATGATATGTAGGGAACAGCACATCTAATAGATACTCTGAGCTTTTAGCTAATACAAACAAGAGCACATATACATAACATCTTAGGTTGCATTCAGAGCATAAATTCCTACCAGAGACATTTACTCTCTCAGAAAAATACACAAAGCCAACTCTACAGTCTTTGACCTTGAATAGCAATCCCTGATGCTGTGAACATATCAAGTAGGCAATTTTCAGTTCAATAAGATAGATGTTCCAAAGGCTTTAAAAAGAGAACAATAGAAGAAGCCCAAGAATCCTATACAAAGGAATAATTCTCTCCCTTTGGCCTCTCCTTCAATCTCTTCCCCTCCCCCCACTACCTTAGGTCTATTTATTGAGAGATCAGACAAGCCAAGGGAGAAAATAATAAATCTAATCTTTCTTTCACCTTATCCCACAAAGGCTATCTTACTTAAAGGAGGGGGAAAGGGTGAAGAAATGACAAAGAAAAGATAGAATACCAACTCCCTACTTCTCACTATTTCCCAGTGAAGCAGACTGCATACAGTGGGCATAATTGCTTTCTGGCCCACTCCAGCTGGTTTGGGTTTGAGGTCAGAGGTTGATGAAAGTTTGGGAGGAGTCTGCAGCTCCTCTTTGTGCTAGAATTATTTGAAGGAAAGCCTTTGGTTACCTCAATTGTTGCAATGCAGTTATTTCAACACTACATTTCCCAAATTTATAAGGCCTTTCTTTTCATTTTCACTGTGCCAGTGATAGCGCAGGACTAGTTAAATCCACAGCTAGTTTCAGTGGGAATAACCATTCAGGAAAAATCACAGAATATTAAAGTTCTAATATTAGGATGTTAGACCTTAGAGATCATCTAGGACTGCATGTGCCTGAACACTATTTTCCTCAGCAACCTCTGGCTGAATACCTCCAGTAATGGGTATCTCACTATTATAGTTTTGGAAAGTTCACTTTGTTAGTCTAAGATCATCTACCTCGACCTGGCTACATCAACATTCCTCATACTTTTTCTTTAATCTGTTATCCATTAATTTTTTTTCTTATTTTGAACTTAATAATCATCATAAAAATTTCAATATACAAAGAACAGAAAGCAGGATTGCATAGGAAATATGAACTTGTAGTTGGTTTTCTTTAAAGGTATTTATTACATTTAACAAGAGAATAACAAAATGTCCTGTTTGTGTCCCCTACTAGACTTTTGTTTTTAAAAAAATGTATTAGTGATTCTCTTTCTACCATCCAATTTTACTGCCTTGGAATGAAGTTTCTTGTCCCTATCACAGCCCTTCTATCAAATTCAGGTATTTAGATCTACCATACTCCTTCCCAAGCTCACTCAAATTCAATTTTCTCTTCATCTAATCAATTCTATTACATTATTTAGTTTCCATTTCATCTTCAACAAAGCCCTTCTACAGTCTTTTCTTCTAGCTAGCTAATTCTCCTGACTCCTTATTTTAAATGAAATCTGGATTCACTCTGAGGATGCCATTTTCCTTCCATAGCCTACCCCCTCCTTCTCTCACTCATCCTAACTTGCTATTGCTCTACATTCATCCCCATTGCACTTTATACTCTCTGAGTCAATGCAATTATTTTATACCACCCTCTCCCCATTCTTCCTATCATCCCCTACCCTCCCCCCAACCCCATGTCACTCTCCAAACTTGTTCAAGGCTTTTTTCCATGCTCCATCCTCTGTGATTAACCACTGCAACTCCAGAATTCTTGTTTAGGATACCTTTAACATGAATCACAGACTTTCTTTATCACTCCTAATTTATCTAGGTATCATCATGGTCCTTCCTTTGGCCTCATCATCTTGTGAAACTGTATTAACTCCAAAATCACAAAATCATAGAATCTCAGAAGAATTTTGGAATGGGCCTTGGCAGCCATGTAAGTCAATCCATACCCTCCCCACCCCGACCTTGAAGACCTCAAATGAGTTAAACCTACTTCCCTCCAAAGGTAGCCTGTTATACTTTTGGAGACCGCTGATTGTCAGAAAGTTTTTTTTTTTCACTATTATTACAAAATGCCTAAGTTGCTTCACTGTAGTTTCTACACTTTGTCTTTAGGTGAATTTCCTTTTCTATGTGATTACCTTTCAAGTAATTGAAGGAAGTCATCATGTCTTTCCCAAATCTTTATTTTTCCAAGTTAAACACCATCAATTCCTTTAATCCATTCTTAAAGAACATGAACTCACAATTCTGGTTTCCTTTCTCTGGATATTCTCTCTAATGCTCTTTCTAAAATGTGCCAAAAAATAAACACCATACTACAGATATACTTAGAAGGACTATCACCTTTTTAGCCCTACAACCTGTGCTTTTGCTGAAGATTGATTCACTTTTTAAGGAGCTACAACATGTATTATTTATATTGAGCTTACATCCCATTAAAATATTCATATATTTTTCAGATAAACAGGAAACTGTGCTGTCTAATTACACCTGTCTATCTGTGTTTTTGTGAAGTTGATTATTTTGACCCCCCATATAAGATTTTTTCTCAATAATTAATGAATAAACATTTATTAAAAGCCTACTACAAGCTAGACACCACACTGCGTGCTTTTCTCATTTATAAAAGTAGGGAGTTGAATAAGATAGTCTCTAAGTTCATAGATGTAATTAGCTAAATCTATGATTCTATGATCTTGAGATCTAGTTCTTAGTATAGTACCTGACACATGGAAGGTGCTTAATAAAGGTTTATTTACTGACTGAGACATTTATGCCTTTAGAATTTAATCTTAGTGTAGCATTCCTTCTGGAGCTACTTTCTCAACCCTACTCTTAATGGTTGCCTGGGTCCCCAGAGAAGCAGACTACTATTCTTAGGATTTGAGAGGTAACTATGAGGATTTGAGTTTCTAGTAAGGTGCTCATGAGCCCCCACCAGTGTGCTTCCCATTGATAAATACCCAGATTTAATTTTATTTTAGAAAGGACATTTATTAAAGTAATATAGGAAGAACTATTAATATAAGATATTCCCCTAGATATCTGGTCCACAGTCTTCCTTTGCACAAGATCCCTGGACTCAAAGTTAAAGTACAGTTGTGGTGAGGTATAGATGTGGAGGATATATGTGGCAAAGGACTGATTCCTGCTCTGGAAGTCCTTTTCTCCATTAGTGAAGTTCCCTGTGGGGTGGGGTGTTAGCGATTATGCACAGCTCCTCACAGGGCATAGCATCTATGCTAGATGGGTCAATCTGCTACTAGGCTGAGCCAATCTACTGCTGAGACAGATCACTCTGCTATTGTGCTGAAATATTTTCAGAACTTGCAATTCTCACAAGGTCATTATAACAGCATTTCTAACTGAAAGTTGTGACTTGGTGATCTTCTGACCCCTGTTGCTACAGTTTCTGGCTCTTGTGTGCTCTTTGGCTGACTCCAGTGAGACTTTTGATGTTACCTTTGGATCTCCCAAACTTGCAAGTTCACTCCTCAGATGTGGCCATTCATTTACCAAGGTTCAGCAAAGAATAAAGACAGAGGCTGAGGAAGCCACATGCACACAGCCTCCATGAACAGGTGAGAAACAAGGCAGAGACCCTTCCCCTTTGGTTCCCTCAAGGCATCTCTGAGGCTTGTTACCTTCCAAACAGTAGGAGGGTAAATAGAAATGTCACTTTCTTGGGAGACCTTCTGTTTGTCCTTAGTATGTTTATCTGTGCTACTGGCTCCAGATGCATTGTTTCTTACTGGCCGAATTTTTCTAATCATATGATCAATGATAAGGGAAGGAGAGGAGAGAAAGTGTGTCTTCTCTCAGCAATTCTCTGTGAACCTAGAGTTCTTTTCTCAAAGGTACTAACTGCTTTAATTAATTTAATTATAGGTATCATAAGAGGCATGACTTGATCTTAACCAAACACAAGAGTTTCCTCAAATGTCACCTGTTGTTTTTTATCTATTAACCCCAAGGCCCAGAATCATTCCATTAAATGTTAGTGCACAAATTATGATGAAGTTATAGGGGGAAAGTCTTTAATACTTAATTCAGTTTTATGGTTGATTAATTAATTTGGGTGGAGGGTTGGAACCTTAGATCTGATCCAGCTCAGTGTTCTAGCTTGTCAATATCTTTTTGGATCCCGAATCTGTCATCTCATGTGTTAACTATTCTTTCTAACTTTGAGTTGTTTGCAAAAAATGTCACCTACACCTTAATCCTAGTCATTGATAAAAAATGTTAAATGCCACAGGGCAAAGATTGGGTCACTAACTTTCCTTAGACAACCTTCCAAGGTGATGCTGAAACATTAATGACTATTCATTAAATGCAGCCAAATCCCTCTAATTATACTGTTGCCTAGCTCACTTCTGTCATTTTTTTTCTCTCTAAAAAAATAACAAAGGAGACTTTATAAAACATTTTGTTAAAATATAGGAAAGCCATACCTTTAACCACTTATCCTATCAGTTCAGCAGTCCTAGCATTAAAAAAAAATGTAAAAGGTTAGTGTAGCATGATCTATTTTTAATGAAGTCACTCTGACTTGTTTATCATGCTTTCTTTTAAATTTTCCCAAGAATAAAAGGTGTATTCCTTTGCCCATAGATTAAGATTCCATTCTCTTCCTATTTTTGAAGGTCAGGATAACATTCTCCTTTCTCCAATTCTATGCTACCTCCCCTGCTTTCCAAAGGCTTTAACATATCACTGACAATTGTCCAATAATCACACCAGTTAGTTCTTTCAGTACCCAAAGTCATAATTCATCTGGGCCAGGTAATCAATGCATCAAGAGTAGTTAAGTGCTCTCTAACTATTGCCTTACTTATTTAGAGTGTCATTCCCTTTTAGACATTTCATTCTGTCCTTTACATTGCAGAGGTCATCCTTCTTTCCAGAAAATGGAAGCCAAACAATATTTTCACACTTCAACCTTGTTTCTATTGTCATTTATCATTTTGCTATACAACCTATCAGCAGTAGATCTATCCCTTCCTACACCTTCCTTTTTTGCTACAGTTGAATGAAAAACAAACAAATTTAAAAAATCAACCCTTTTTGTTGTTGTTGTCCTCAGCAATGTTATCTCATTTTGAGCTTTAACTCATCTACCTTATTCTTATACTACCATACTACTTACACAATACCATACCAAAGATAGTTTTGTGTTTCTCCTCTATCACCAACCATTGCTTCCATCTCCTTTTATTCTCTGACCACAATTCCCTAATTTTTCATTTTTCATATTTAGCTTGCTCTTTGCTCTAATTATGGCATCCAGTCCCTTGACATCTTCCTGGTCTCTCAATTCATCATCCCCATCTGACTTCATTTGTTTCTTCATTAAATCTAATCCCAGAATTTCTGGGATTATGCCACCACCCAGAATCTCAACCTCCCTAGGTATGTTACAATACCCATCCCATCCCATTTTGGTAATATCTATGAGATTATATTCCCCATCTTCTGGCAAATCTCAAGTTTATTTTGTTTTGATACTGTATACACTGGCTTTAATGAACATCATCACCAAGCCATATTCCTGTTATTTATACTCAAGACACATATTCCACTATGATGCTCTATTCAGTTTCATAGCCATTCTCTTAAACCATTTTTTAGAATTTTATTGTTGCCATTATGGCATTCACTGCCCCCCTCCCATTTCATGAGATGATAGATTTAGAGCAGTAAGGACCCTTAGATAACACATTGTTGAATCCCCTCCACCCTCCCTCCTCATTTTACAGATGAGAAAACTAGCATTCCAAGAGGTTAAGTGACTAGCCTAGGTTTATAGGGATAGTAAATTGCAGAATCAGGACTTGAACTTAAGTCTTCTGCCTTTGAATTCAGCACTCTTTATATGACACCAAACAATCTGCCTAGTTTTAAACTTTCGTGGTCATGTAAGTAAGTCTTCTGCCAAAACAATTCTTCCTGGTATGGGTAAGCTATGTTCTTTCACCTCTCAGAGGGAGATTCTCTGTTGCCTGTCATCATCGTGGTGTTTTAATTTCTGGTCCAGAAAAACAAATTAAACCAAATGTGTCCATATGCTCACTTTTTATGTCTTTCTGTTGCTTCCAAAGTCATGATCTTTATTTGGAAGAAAACATTTCATTGGATGGATACTTATAGCCACTGTCCATTTATGCAGGAATTGATTGGGAGAGGGAGCAGAGAGAAGAAACAATTCTGATTTTTTTTTTTTTTGGAGAAAAATATCAGTGCACTGGAAAGCACACTGGAGTTGGAATCAGAGGATCTGCCTTTTACTATTTGTTTGACTTTGGGCAAATCACATCTCTATTCCTCAGTTCCTTTAAATATAAAACAAGGTGGGGGTTGAAGTTGGATTAGATGACCTTTAAATCTAGTATCCTAAAAAAAATGGTTTAAAGATAACTTTCTGTTTGATCTTCCAAAGGTCTAGCTCCAAGGTTGCTGCATGGTCTCTTTTGGAAAGAACATTTTAAAAAAGCTTCAAAGTCATAAAACTTAACAAGCTGTCAAACCTTTCCTCTCTAGGATCACAATGGGGTCTTTGTCATATTTTCCAGGGCCTCGTTTGACCATTTGATTAACAAGATGAAACCCACCAGCCAGCACACAGGGCTTGCTGAATCCATGCAGGATGTTAAGAGGACCTTGCAATTTCTGGTCATCTTTTTAAAATGTGTAAGATGCTTGTGAATAAATAAATTGCAGAGGGTTGCTGCCCGTGCAAACAACCTGCTACATCTTGACCTTTCTAGATTCCCTGAAGCACTTGTTATCTGTGGGTCTTTTGCTTCCACACTCAGAGTGAACCACACCATTTCATCTATTCATTAAGTAGGTCTTTTCCTCTTCCCATTTAGGTATTAACAGTATCTTTAGAACTCCACAAACTCCTTGGCATGATTGATGCAAGTGATAGAATTATATAATCAAAGAAACCTATTATTGAGTGAAATAGGACATTGGGGTCTAATAATGAGGTAGGAGAGGTGAATTGTGAGCCTGGAGCACTCAAACTGTGTTTTATTAAAGCATGTTAAATACCCCAACTGGTCATAATCACAGAAACAGACTTGCAGTTGTTTAGAGATATCCATTTGTAATCTGACTTTTTAAGGCAAATAATATACTTGGAATTTGGTTTCACATTTATTAATCTTAGGTCAAACACTTGTGGTGGTTGTCAGTTAAAGGTGGCTGGCAAAAAATCATACAAATTCCATGGATTCATATTTTTCATCCTCTTACACTTTAAGCTTCATCCAAATTGACTTAATTGCTGTTTTCTATATAAAACATTCTAGCTCTTACCTCTGTACTCATCTACAGATCAGGTGTTTCCCAGGCCTGCAATATTCTAGCCCCACCCCCTCACCTCTGCCTCTTGGGATTCCCTAATTCCTATTACAGTTCAGCTAAAGTACTACCTCCTACATAAGGGGTTTCCTTATACTCTCCCCCTTTTTCCCCCAACTCCCAAATACTTTCTCATTACTTATTTATTTTATATGTACTTACTTATGTGCATTGTCCTCCTCCCACATAGAAAATAAGCTATTTGAGGGCAGGAACTATTTTATTTTTTGTCTTTTTATACTAGGTGCTTGGCACAGTGTCATATAGTAAGTATTTAATAAATCCTTAGCAAACTGTACTAAATTCATTGTCCAATGCTAATTGACAAGTCATCTGTCACTTACAAGGAAAGAGTTTTCTGGATGCACTGAGTGGTTAAAGGGCTAATTTGCATGACTTGTTTGTGTCACAATCAGGAATTCAGTTCAGGTTTTCCTGATGCCAAGGCTAGCCTTTTACTTAATATGAAACACTGCTTCTCACTGGAAGAATATTGTGTTTAAAAGATGGAATGCTATTTTTCCAGAAGAAGTTTGGGGTACCTAAAAGAGTTGTGTCATTTCTTGAAAGAATTTGACCAATTCTTTTCTTGCTCATTCTGGTTCCAACTAATTTTTCATTGGAAGGTTTGTCTATTATACAAACCCACACACCCACACCCCCCTACCCCAACACACTCTTGTACATGTATATGTATATGTATATGTATATGTATATGTATATGTATGTGTATGTGTATGTGTATGTGTATGTGTATGTGTATGTGTATGTGTATGTGTATGTGTATATGTATATAAACAAGAGTGTGCTGGTAAACTGTTTTACAGCTAGCACTCTGAAAAAATATATGCATGACACACTTTTAAAATTAATTGCATTATTATTTTCTCCATCACTTTCTTAAACTGACAATCAACAAAACAATAAATCAAGCTCTGATTTATAGCATTTGACAATTTCTGAGTTGTAAATGCTACACTGAAAAATTTAACAATCAGTTTTCACCAGCCAATTTGAGCTTGTTCCAGCACACCCAGATATAGCACACATGCATATAGATGCATGTGTGTATGTATATATGTGTATGTATAGATATAGACACACACATATATGTATCTACATATATAGAGTATAGGGTGACAATATATAGGTTTGCATGTATACATTTTCTCTCTCTCTCTCTCTCTCTCTCTCACACACACACACACACACACACACACACACACACGCACAAGCACATGGACGGGCTCTGTAGTTTGTCTGGACAACAGATATTCTTGATCTGCTTTGTTTTTCCTAGGAATAGAGAAAATAATAAGTACAGATCTTATTAGACTCTTTAATATTCCAGTTTTTGATGCAAAAAGCAAAATGTCCTTTATATGTAGGAGCCTCTGGAAGATTTCACTTTCTATAGGGAATCCCTCATCCATTTAGATTATGCATTGGACATCTCTCATGCCAATGGCAGATAACATTGGAGAGTATTAATCTTATTTATTCCTTGCTTAATATTACTGATCAAAGGTTATTAAATGAGGTTACCTCTCTTATATCTTTGAAGCAATCATGCATAATTTTGACACGTGCATGTAAGAAACCTTATTGAAGGATTGCCTTTAAGGAGGTGTTTTGACCTCTTAAACCAAACATTTGGATAGCCAACAAATAATATATGCAAAGGGATTTTTTTTATTTGCTAGGTTTCTTAATCAATTATGTTATGGCATAGATGTTGTTACTATGGAATGTCACTTTTGAAAACCTGCTTCTTTCCTTCTAATACCTTCAGCAAGGAAATCCTCAATGCATTCTTAATCTTCATAAGTCTTTTTATTTTTTCTTTTACAAATGGAAAAGTAGTCATAGAGACTAGAAGTTATAGATGGGTGTTCATTTGGTTGACTTTCTTAAAATAAGATCTGATTCCTCCCCACCCCCTGGGAGCTTTGGATTTTGATGATAATGTTTTTAGAATTTTTCATTTTGATATCTCTTTCAGGAGGTGACCAGTGGATTCTTTTGATTTTGACTTTGCCCTCTGGTTCTAAGATATCTGGGCAGTTTTATTTTATGGTTTCTTGAAATATGATGTCTAGGCTTTTTTTTTTATAGTTGTTCATGATTTTCAGGTAGTCCAATGAGTTAGTCTATTTTTTAAGGTATTATTTTCCTCAGTATTTTTTTGGGTCTCCTTTAGCAGGCTGTTGACTCTGATTTTCTTGTATCATTCTCATTTCTCTTCCCAATTTTTCCTTCCACTTCCTTCTTGAGCTCCTCCATGGCCTGTAACCAACTCAAATCTTTCTTGGAAGTTTTTGATGCAGGAGTTTGACTTTGTTGACTTCTTCTGGTTCCATGTTTTGATCCTTTTTGTCCCCAGAAAAGGATTCCATGGTCTGATTGTGCTTCCTCTGCTTGATCCTCTTGCCAGCCAATTACTTGACTTTTGAGCTCTTTGCCATGGTAGAATTCTGCTTCCAGAGTGGAAAGAGCTTTGCCCGAAATTGCTGGGGGTTTTCTCAGATGTTGTCAGAGGTCTGAGGAGGTTGTCCCCTCTACAGCCACCACAAGCTCTGGTACACTGGCGTTTCTCACCCAGTATCACCACCAAGCAGCAACCCGAATCCAAGCAGGCCAAAGCAAGAATGATTTCCCTCTGAATGCGTGCTTGGTCCCCATTTGATTTGCGGGCCAGGAGTTCTGGAGGCAGCCATGGGGCAGCAGCTGTAGTCGCCATGGCTCCACCACCTCTTGCCCTGGGGGCAGGGGCTGGATCCTGCTCTTCTGTCATCCAATTCCAACAGGGTCCCCCACTGACCTTTTACTTTCTTGTTGGTGTTTATGGGTTGAGAAGCCTGGAAACCACCACATCTGCCAGTGATTCATTCTCCTGAAGTATGCTCTGGCCTGTCTGTGTGGCTGGTTGGGGCCATCCTGGGTCTCAGAACACACAACTCAAGCAGGACGGTGCTCAGCACTGTGCAATAGACCCTTCCTGTTGGCCTGGCAGGCTGCCTTCAGTGGGAGAATTGTTTCTCTCTGTTACTTTGCATGTTCTGTAGCTCTAAAATTTGTTTAGAGTCCTATTTTACAGGTACTGGAGGTGGTTGTGGGAGCTCAAGGAATTTCCTGCTTCTACTCCTCCATCTTGGCTCTGCCCCCTGAGTTGTTTTTCCTATGAGATATTTCACATTTTCTTCTATATTTCATTATTTTGAATTTGATTTATCATTTCTTGCTATCGTGAAATTATTAGCTTCTGTCTGACCAAGTCTAATTTTCAAGGAATTGTTTTCTTCAATAAGGCTTTATATCCTTTTTTAACCAAACTGTTTGTTCTCTTGCAATATTTTTCTTCCATAGTTCTAATTTTTTCATTAAAAATATTTTGTTAAATCTTTTAGGAATTCTTGTTGGGCTTGTTTCCAATTAACATTTTAATTTGAGGCTTTGCTAGTAGATATTTTCAAGTTTCTCTCTTCTGTTTTTGTATATTGAGCTCTCCTGTTATCACAGTAACTCTTTGTGATTGGATTATTTTTGCAGTTATTATTGTTTGTTTGCTCATTCTTTTAGCTTCCTTTTTTACTTTGGCCCTTATGTTAGGGCTGGAGTCTATACATTTCTGGGATGGGGGAAGGATATCTGGCTTGAGCTTCTTTCCTCTTAAATTTTCCACTGTTTTCACAGCTCAAGCTTTCAGTGCTCTTAAAGTGATATAATCTGGGTAGAAGTCTATTTACTTTCCTCCTGGTCTGAGGTCTGTAAATTCTTGACCCAGATTTGGAACTGTTGGCTTGTACATGGTTGAGTTTTAGTAAACTGCTTCTGGATTCAATCATCATGAGCTCATTGGGAGGTTCTGTAGGTTCAGAACAACTGACATGCTGGCTTCCATTTGGTATGAGACTCTTGACATTATTATTCCACTGCAGGCTTAGATGATAAGCTAGAGGCTAGAACTCATTGTTTTTTTTTACTGGCTACTCTCCATGCCTGGAATTCTCTCCTTTCTTATCTATGCCTCCTGGTTTCCTTCAAATCCCAGCTCAAATCCTGCCTCCTGCAGGAACCCTTTCTTCTCCATTAATGGGATACCCTTAATCCTAATGCCTTCCCTCTGATCATCTTCAATCTGCCCTGTATACATCTTGTTTGCATGTAACTGTTTACATGTTTTCTCCCTCATTAGAATGTAACTTCCTTGAGGACAGGTACTTTTTTGCTTCTCTTTGCATTCCCATCTCTTAGCACAGTGCCTGGCATTCAGTAGGCATTTAATAAATGCTTGTTGACCTGCTTGACTCATGGGAAAATAAAAGCAAATATTGAGTCCACAGTCCCTCATATAAGAACAGATGCTGCCTGCAATGTTTGTATATAGGAATCTTCACTCAGAGGTTGGTTTGAGGCTTTATTTTCCTTATCCTAGTAAAGTATAAAGGCAGTCATTATTTACTCAGTGATTCTGGGTCTCTAAGAAGCAAGCTTATTAAAATTAGACTATGTGAAAAGTCCTAGCTGAGTTAAAGCCTATAGGAGGAGCTAAGCTCTCTTCCTTGGAATCCTTCATAGTATTTAATAGAATGCTTTGTGTGCACAACACACTGATTTTAACTGTTGGTTGCCTTTTGATTAGGAATGAAGCTTCAAACTCCCTTGCCTTCATCTTCAATTTGTCCAAAACAGACTCTTGCCTCTTTAACATATTCAAATTCTTTCTTTTTTTTCCCTTCTTTCAAGGCACCACTTTCTGCCTGGAGTCATCAGCTAGGAGTTTTCTCTCTGTCAATATCTCATTTTATTTTACTTGAACTTATTTAATTTTGATTAGTATTATAGTTACCTGAGGAACCACAGGGTCTAGTAGCTAGAGTTCTTGGAGTCAGGAAAAGTTGGGTTCAAAACTGCCTCGGATGCTAATTATTTAAAATCATTGTGCCTCAGGCAAGTTTCTAGAACCTATTTGTCAGGTCACAATCTGGTTGGAAACTACCCATATTTGGAGGAAGGAGTCTCCACACCATAAAATACATATACTATCAATAGTCTCAGATCCTTCATGTGACTAAAGAGTTTCCTGGGAGCACTTAGAGGTTAAGTGATTTTGCTGTTGTTGTTCAGTCATTTTTAGTTCCGTACAATTCTTCCTGACCCTTAGCAAAGATACTGGAGTGTTTTGCTATTTCCTTCTCCAGTTCATTTTATAGATGAGGAAACTGAGGCAAATAGGGTTAAGTGGTTTGCCCAGGGTCACATAGCTAATCTGTGTTTGAGGTCAGATTTGAATTCAGGAAGATGAGTCTTCCTGACTCCAAGCTTTGGCCTCTATCCACTGTACCATCTAGCTGCCCCTTAAGTGATTTACCCAGGGTTGAGACAACTAGGTAGATAGAACTCCAGGCCTGGAATCATGAAGACCTGAGTTCAAATCTAGTCTCAGAAACTTACTAGCTGGGTGACCCTGGGCAAGTCACTTAACCTCTGTCTGCCTCATTTTCTTTAATAGCACCTATCTCACAGAGTTGTTATGAAGATCAAATGAGATATTTGTAAAGTGCTTCACACAGTTCCTGGCACACAGTAGACACTCAATAAATGGTTATTTCTTTTCTTTCTTGCCAGGTTGAAAGACTGGACTTCAGGACCTGAATCCATGTCTGCCTGAATCTGAGGCTGGCTTTTTAAATGTAAAGCAAGGCTGCATCTCAGAGCCCTAATAGGGCTTAATAAATTTTGAACTGAATTGAATGATCTAGAAAACCTAGGCCAGTAAATAACCTTTCTGGAAGGCCTTATTATGAGGAACATGAGGTCAAAACTGGACTCTACTAACTCTTCTAGGTTGCCATAGAATTTTAGGGCTGAAAGTTATCTAAGATATCAGCTAGTTCAAGCTTTTTATTTTACAGAATAGCAAAATAAGGAACCAATAGATTAGGCAACTTGCCCAAGGTTGCATGGGTAGACAGTAGCAGAACTATCTGGTAGTCACTTTACATATACATACAAGTGTATACATATATATTTGCTTTTTGGAGGACAATTGGAGTTAAGTGGCTTGTCCAAGATCACACGGCTAGTTTTTGTACTAAGTGTCTGAGACCAGATTTGAACTCAGGTGCTCTATTCACTGAGCCACCTAGCCACCCCTTCACTTTATATTTCTGATGATGCCTACAATTATGCCTATGCCATAATTTACTTCCATAATCAATGAAAGTCTCAGAAAAATGAGCCACTGTATTCAGCTAAACTTTTGATTTTTTAAAGAACACTGGTTTTCCCTATCTTACCCAGGTTGGAAATATAGGGGCTACTTTTGTGATTGGGCAGTGGATAGAGCACTGGGCTTGAAATCAGGAAGGCTCATCTTCATGCATTCATATCTGGCCTTGGATACTTATTAGCTATGTGACCCTGGGCAAGTCACTTAATCCTGTTTTCCTCAATTTCTTTATCTATAAATTATCTGGACAAGGAAATGGAAAACCATTCCAGTATCCTTAAAAGGCCAAGAAAATCCCAAATGGGGTCATGAAGAGTCTGTCACAAATGAAAAATGAACCACAAATAACTCCTATGATCACCTAGTCCTATTCTAATCAGCATAGGAGCTCGGACGGACTGTATTTTTTTTTCACCAGGGCTAGTTTTCCCCTTTTTATGTAAACTTGTGTCTTGCAATTCTCAGAGGTTCACCATATTAATGCTAAACTTAGTATGGACACCTGATCAGCTTAGCCCCCTGCAACTTAGAACTTCAGAGCTCAAGAGATAAGCTGTCCTCAGCCACCCTGGTGCCAGGGATAATACAGGTATGTATGTGCTTTAACTCCTTATAAATGGGCAAAGAAGTGAAATCAGGAGAGTTCAGAATGACTTGATTATACTGGTGGTACGATGTGGTAGGATTGACCTTTTTGTAACTGCAAAGACTCTTTGCAAAAATCACAGGACTATTCTTTTAGGAAGACAACTGCAAAATTACCTCTATCTAGTGCAACTGGGGGAGAAAATATAAGCTGCTGATTTATAGCTTCAGTTTTTCAAGTCATCTAGTGTTCAGGTTTGTGTTTTTAAAGTGGAAACAACAGAAAACAGATTGCTGCTACCATTCTCTTAGCAGGCTATGAAAACAAACACAAAAGACTCTGGCTATAAGATTTTTCAGGGAAGCAGGATTTGAGATCGCTTCTGTGGCGGATCTGTATCTTTTAGAAATACAGCCTGCATTTTACGTTGGGGGTTGCTCTAGATTCATGAATTCAGCCAGACTTGCAAAAAAGAGAAGTAAGTGCATTACATGTAGAATAATCCAAGTCCTTGCAAAAGCCCTTATTCAGAGTAGCATGAGATGCACTTGATAAAGATCTTATCTACTTGAAGAACAGGCATTTTATATGAAAAAATGTGACAGAACATTGATGAGAGAATTGCAGCAGAAGGTTCTTTTGAGAGAGTGAGACAGGGACATAACTTTGTTTTCATCTACTAAACCAGCAAGAGAAAAGCAGAGGCTCACAAAAGGGCCCCAGTGATTTTATCAAATAAATAATTAAATTACTTACATGCTAATCAATGGGAGCCTGAAAGGGACTCTTCAAAAAACTCCATATTGGAAGCCCAAATGGAATAAAAATGATTCACCTGGAAAATGCTGAATAAAGGAGAGAATTATGAAAATGGCACAACAGGAGCATTCAGGGTTCAAATATTAATGAAGTAACTCACTTTGGTTGGAAAGAAAATATGCATCCTTCTGCCTATAAAGATGTGTGGCTTAAAAGGATTTCACTCTCCAGATTGCTGTAGTAAAGCACATTGCCTCTAAACCACACAGGGTACTATTTAGCTGGCTTCTCAAGTTTCATCTCCCAGATCTTAGGCTTGGAAGTACAAACTGGTAGGAAATAACCAATGTCTAGTATTACAAATATTATCCCATTTGTTCTACACAAAGTCCTGTTACATGGCAGGAAGACCCTACTATTTCCATTTTATAGTTGGTTCAAAGAAGGCTCAGTCACTCACGCAACATCACACAAAGTAAGCCGTAGCCTTCAGACTTGAACGTTCAGAGTCCAGACCCAGTACTTTCCACCACACCACAGAATTTCTGCATATATTGGGGGTCTTCATGGGATCACGTAGACCTGTTTCCCGTTATTCTTCTGGATGTTACATTCACATGTTCTGGATTTTCAGGGTCAATCCTTGTTTTGAAAAGTGGGCTTTTACTATGGCTTCAAGTGTTTCAGAGAAGATGGCTGCCATAACTATGGAAGCTCAGGATGGACCTCTGCACGTGGTCCTCTGGAATTTGATTTGGTTTTGCTCCAGACCTGTGAATTCGTTGGTGTAGGGGATTCCTAGTGTGGAAATTCATCCACGGAGGCAGATCAGGAACAATTCCAGGGGTGTTATGAGGCTCAAGTGAGAGAATGAATGTAAAGCACTTTGTAAACCTTCAAGGACTATATAAATGCTAGCTGTCATTGTCATCATCACCACTACCACCACCATCATCATCACCATCAGCAGCAGCAACAGCAGCAGCCTATGGTCACAAGACCTCTAGTAGGGTGATGATTTTGTTACTTGAGTCTTCTACTGACCTGCTGAGCTCAGTCTTCGTTTATAACATATAGTACTAAACAGCATAGCATAGCAAAGGACTGTTTGGTCATTGTTCTGTCAACTCTTCAGTTATTCGACTCTTCATGAACCCATTTGGGCTTTTCTTGGCAAAAATACTGGAGTGGTTTACCCTTTCTTTCTCCAGCTCATTTGACAGATGAGGAAATTGAGGCAAACAGGATTAAGTGACTTGCCCAGGGTCATACAGCAAATAAGTATCTGAAGCCAAACTTGAACTCATGTCTTCCTGACTTCAGGCCCAGTACTCTGTCCACTGAGTCATCCAGCTGCCTCAGTGTAGGCTTGGTAAATGTTTAACAACTGACATTGGGGAAAAAGTTATGCACAAACACTTAAATTTAATCTGCATTATTATCACTTTCTTAAATTAAGATAATCCCCCAGAGCAATACATCAAACATTGATTTGTAGGGGTTACAATTTCTGAGTTGTAAGTGCTCACATTGAGAATTTAACAATTGTTGTTTTTCCTTGAAATGCACTCCTGAAAACTCTTCCTTACTTGGTGATTTTTGAGAGTTGCCTGGGGATGCTGAGAGGTGACATGACTTGGTCAGGATCACAAACGTGAGACTTGTACTCAGGTCTTTCTGACTCCAATGCTAGTCCTGAGAGCTGGCCTCAGAGTTGAGAAGACGGGTACAGATCCTGCCTCTGATATGTCCCATCTCTGTGACTCAGGACAAATCAATACACATCCTGAGTTTTCTCAGCTGTGAAAAAGGGAGAGGCCATGTGACAGTGGATAGAGAACTGGTTTTGGAGACAAGAAGATGGCAGCACATTCCTTGGTACATAGCAAATACTCAATACTTGTCTTTCCTTCCTTCCTTCCTTCCTTTACTTTCTTTTTTTCCTCTCTCTCTCCCTATCTTCTTTCCTTCCTTCCTCCCTCTCTCCCTTATTTCCTTCCTCCCTCCTTTATTCCCTTCCTTTCTCCCTCCCTCCTCCTTCCTTCCTTTTTTCCTTCCTCCCCTTTTTCCTTCCTTCCTTCCTTGTTCTGTCTCTCATACACATGATGTGACTCTTGACAAGTCTTTTAACATCTCAGGCAATTCTCTAAGACTAGAAATGACAAGGCAAGCATTGATCTCCCAGGAAGAAGAAATTTTCTCATTGAAACTCCTTATGCTTAAAAATTACTTAGGCTCTTTATACTTAAAATCTCTGGGTCTGGGAAAAAATGGGGGGGTTAATAATACTTGTACTGCCCACCTTAGGGTTGTCAGAAAGGAAGCACTTGGGGAGCCTGAAAGTGCTGATTAAATGTGAGCTGTTGCTATTACCTCAAATGGCAATACTATAGCATTACCCTCCAAAACTGAAATGATAGTCTTCCATTTCACTCCACCTGGGCAGCATTGCTGGCTGTGTTTTCAGAAGTAAGGCCAGACAGAGACAAGTTGTCCTATTTTAAGGATGACCTAAAATTGGAGGCAAAATTGGGACTGGAGCCTGATTCTCAGACATTTGGGAAACAGGCAAGAACCAAGCTGTTTTCCTCAGGAACGAGGGCCCTTGTCATTTGTTTTGTTAGAGGATTGTGAGATGGAAATACTAGCTTCATTAGTCCTAAGTAAGAAAGAAGAGGGGGAAAATGAGTTAATCAATTAGAACTTTGTTTTCTAACAGCTGATTATAATTATCCAGATAAGTATGGCTGATTGAAATTATTCACAGTTGAAGCCCAGAGAGCCAAAGTCTGCTTTTTAAATAGAATTCCAACTAAATGCTTTGTATAGTGAAAAATATAGTCAACTGGAATTCAGGAGAGGAGAGGTTCTAGTTTTAGTTCTCCTACTAACTCCTTGTGTTACCTTGGGCAAATTATTTAACGGCTCTGGGCCTCTTTTGCCTCATCTGTAAAATGAAGGAGTTTGGCTAGATAATCACTAATATCCTTTCTTGTCCAATGATTTTCTGCTTCTACATGGCAAAAACTTAACAAGACTTTCATTAGGTTTGTAGGACTTGAATTGTGTTAGTGGTTATTTAGTTTATTCTTGCTGTCAACATTCTCTTTTTCCCCCTGGAAGAAAGAAAATATAGAGTCACTTTCAAGTCCATGGGATTGAAAATATTCACATGAAAAGGTTTGCACTTACCACTTATTTTAAGGTTCAACAAAATTACATGAGACTTTGTGTTTTGTGGAAGGTGGTTACAGGGACCATACCCCAGGTTTTCCAGGCAATATCACTCCATTTAAAGAAAGATGAGACTTGCAAAAGCAATATCCTTTGTTAGGCCACTCATTCTGATTTTGGTTTGGAAAATATAGTGACTGTATAAATGAGACATGCTTGAGATCAGTGATGAAAACTGAGTGATATTTGAGAGGGTGTGCTTTAAAAATTTTGTAGCCTAAGGAGATGCTACTTTTTTCATTTGGATGATTTGTTTGTTGATCCTCTTTCCCACATTACTTGAGGCTGAGAGAAAGGGTTATTCATTGGAAAAAATTATCTGCACTATATTTTCCAAAAAGCTGGGCATGAGCTTGTAGCATGGTGATATCATCATATGTAGATTCTTGCTGGGTAAGAATACTCAGAAAGGTTTAAATTGTTCTGGAAGAATCTTCCAAAATAAAGCCCAGAAGAAAATCTGAGCAGGAAAGAAAAAGGCAGAAGCAAAGATAGCCATATGGAGAGAAAGCAGGCAGTACTGACCTAGTCCCCAACTCCAATGTCTTATCTGGACCATGATGGAAGGAAGAATTGTAGCAAGAGGTTTCAATATTAACATGATGATTCAGGGTTGGGAAGTCAGCACTGACAAACTAAAATTGTCAGTCTGACAAACTAAGATTGAAGGAGAAACTAATTAGACAAATAACTTCAGACTCTGTCTCAACATCTTAGTTATAAATTTAATGTAATAATATCCCTTTCCCATTATGTTGGGGACACAAAGGGATTAAGTTGAATGTTAACTAGCATTTACCCCGAAGCAGAATCATTTGTATATGGGTGCCGGGAATGTTTATTAACTGATTTAATTTTTGTTACTTATCTTTTTATTTTGTTTTAATTAAATAGAATTTGCTTTTGGATTCATATATGAGTTGGTATGGTCTGGCATAGGGACGTATTGGTGGGGGCTTTTGCTATAGTTTTAAATAAATGTTGACCCAAAATGAATCCTGAACCTTGGGGTGCAACACACCTAAAATCTTAAAAAAGGCTTTCCCCTTTATTGCATACTCCTAGGCTAGTTAATGGTTTATCATTTGAGATAGCAGATTTGGGGTCCCTAGATTTTCATGAGTACACTGGAAGAAGTATCCAGTATTTTCTTTCAGAATGGAATTAGAGTTTATGATTGAATAACAGGGAAAAACACCAGCCACACATTACTTGAAATCTTCTCTTGATTTTGTCACATTGACTAAATTTCAGCAAATTAAAGATTCATTTGGGTTAATAAGACTCTGATTTTTAGATTGCAAATACTCCAGGGAAGTCATTCTCATACGTTTAGCTGCATTAATTGAAACAGGTTTGCTTTTTTTCAACTCTCTGGGGGCAGAAAATTGAGGCAAAGGGATTTTTCCAGTGTAACTGGGGTAGAGAAAAATAGACCTCACATTGCATGAACATAGAGAACTAAGGGAAGTATAGTTTGAAGTGTGCATGTGGAAGGCAGCATGAGGGCAATTAGGAAGCAGAATAGAGGAGCATAGAAAGGGAGGTAGGAAAGAAGCAAAGATAAAATTTACCTAGTTGAAATGTTATCTAGAATAGGCTATATTTTCCTGAAAGTCAATGTATTAAAAAAAAAAAAAGTCCTCCTGCCTCTTGCAACTCTTTTCACTGGATGTCTGGTACTCAAGAAATTCAGGCCTCAAAA
>WOXC01006690.1:0-288455 GCA_011680675.1 Gymnobelideus leadbeateri
TGGAAACTTTTCAATTTAATGTAATCAAAATTATCCATTTTTGTATTTTATAATGCTCTCTAACTCTTGTTTGGTTATAAAATCTTCCCTTCATAAATCTGACAGGTAAATTATTCCTTGCTTTCCCAGATTGCTTCCAGTATCAGCCTTTATACCTAGATCGTGCACCCATTTAGACTTTATTTTGGTGTATGGTGTTAGATATTGGTTTATGCCCGGTTTCTGCCATACTATATTCCAGTTTTCCCAGCAGTATTTGTCAAATAGTGAGTTCTTATCCCAAAAACTGGGGCCTTTGGGTTTATCAAACAGTAGATTGACTGCTGAGTCTGGATTCAAGTTCTTATTCAGATTCATACTAGTTGTATGACCCTGGCCAAGTCACTAAGATTTCAGTGGCCCTAAGCAACCCCCTACCAATTACCAGTCTATATTGAGAGAGGGAGTTTATACACTGGAACTGTCCCAGACTATTGAAATCTCAGGTCCAGATACATTCTCCATTTAAAATAAAACATGGATTTTGTCAACATTAGGCCAATAAGTTGTACTTTATGTATAATTACATTAAACCATAAAATATTAATATTAAAACCAACACATAGAGGGATCAAGAAGACATAAGAAGCAGTACAGTGATCTCCTGTCACTTCCCTTCACCCCCTAACCCCCCATAAAAAGCCTTCTCCAAACAGATTTAGAAAATTCATCAGACAAAACTCCTAGCATTCTAGCACCCAGGGAGAAGCTGAGAACTAGAGCAAGAAGAGGTCCCAGACCCACATGAGGGTACCTAGAATTCTAGCTAGTAAACTTTGCTGCCCACAACCCAGTTCAGGGTCACAGATTCTGGGCAAACTAAAAAGACATAAAAGGGAAAGGGGAGAAGGAGGAGGAGGAATTACAGGCAAGATAAACTAATGAAGGGATTAGTCCTAAACAAAACAAAGAATGTGAAAAAATATTTATAGCTCTTTTTGAAGTGACAAAGAATGGAAATCTGAGGGTATACCCATAAATTGGGGAATAGATGACCAAATTATGATATAGAAACATGATAGAATATTATTGGGCTGTAAGAAATGGGAAGACTTGTACGAACTGATGTAAAGTGAACCAAACCAAAGAGGACAATTTACAGAATGACTACAATATGGTAAAGATTTTTTTTAGTTGGAAAGATATAGGATCTCTTATCAGGGTAATGACAAACCACAATTCCTTCTAATAAAGAGGTGAAGGACTCACAGTGCAGAATGAGAGAGAAAAAAAATTTGTCCAATTATCATGACCAATGCAGAAATTGGTTTTGCTTGACTATATACATTTGTTTTGAATTCTGTTCTCCATTAAATTGGGGAAATTAGTGACATAGGGAAGTGAAAAGGCAGATTTTTGCTGATTAATTTTTTTTAATATAAATGTTGGCTTGACTAATGTTTAGTGTGAAGGTATTTGTAGAACCTATATTGGATTACATGCCACCATGGTGGGAGGTGGGGGGGGATTGGAACTCAAGGGATTATGGAACTGAATTTTGTAAAATAAAAGTAAATAAATACATTTAATGTAAATATATATATATATATATATGTTGTTCACAGAAATGAAAATTTATAGATGTCCAGGTATTAGCCTAAGTCCAAATCCACTTGCATTCACTGAAATATTTGAACACTTTAAATTTTTTCATTTATTTTTTATTTCCTTCTCTTTTTCCCCCCACCAATTCTCATTGTGCCTTCACACTTTTATTTTGTAGGTCTTATTTTTAGAAACCTTAACCTAGCTGGTGAAGATAATTCCAGTTATCCTGAGACCTTGCACACTTAACCACAAAACTAAAATTGCTCTTCAGCATTCAGCAAAAAAAAAAGCTGAGGGACTATGTCTGTATTTACTTCCTCTCTTTTATGACAGAAAAGTTTCCAGAAAAAATGTCTCTCATATAGCCTTCAGCCTTCCTCCTTCTTCCCCCAAGAGAAGGAATGCAAATTAAAATATGACAGTGTTCTCCATCTTTCTTCTTACACTTGGCACATCCCTGTCCCCTGTTTCTAGTCACCTCTTTTAATTCATCTTGTCTAATTGAAAATTTAATTGAACTTATTAAGAGTGTAATGGTCAGGTCATGGGCAATGAATTACATTTTGTCATGTTGAAAACATTACTATTCTCAAGGGCCCATGAGGAGGAGAAAAGGTTAACACATTGGTTTGTCTATTTTAGAAAATCAGCCAGCAGACTTGATGGTTTGTGTTATGTATGTATACCAAGGGGCCTTGGGGGTCTACACGGCATTTTATCCTCTCTGTGTTCCTGTTAATATTGTATATATTTTTCCCATAGTCATATGTGTCAGTGATTTCTTTTTTTTCTTTTTTCTTTTTATTTTTATGTCCATCAAGTTCAGTTATGAACAAAAAATCCACTCATCCATTGTCTTAAATATTGGTACAAGACAATATGGCAACACCTAATTCATAGTTAAAGAAAAGCATAAGCTCCTTTACCATTCATAGAAAAAAGTTTTAATAAGATTGGCATAGACAATTCATTATAAATTTAACTGGGTCAAGTAGGATTTTTTACTTCACTTGGAAATTTGAGATCAAAACAAAAAGCATGTGGATATTTGGATGGTTATGTGACTATGCCAATTATATTGCCTCTCAATCTCAATTTGCTCATCTGCAAAATGGGGACATTAATAGCACTTCATCACAGAGCTGTTGTAAAACTCAATTAAAGCAGTGTGGCCCTATCTACACAATTCCAGGGACAAATTCAACAGGTTGATGGGGAGGAAGATTATTTATTGAGGGATGAAATCAGGACCTGAATGAAGTTGGGGGGCACTGAAAGACAGTTGGCGCAGAACAAGGAGAGACTGTTTTATTGAGAAGATGTGTGTACCGCAAGTCCACTGGCACCAGCTATCAGAGAAAGCAGCCCTGAAGCAAAGCTTGAGTTAGGCCCGGAGGAGGGAAGACTTGAGTTCAAATTTGGCCTCAGACATTTATTAGCTGTGTCACCTTGGGCAAGTCAGTAAACTTTTCTTTACTTGAATTTCCTCATCTGTAAAACTGGCATAATAATAGGATCTACCTCCCATGGTTGTTGTGAAGATCAAATAAAATAATATTTGAAAAGTGCTTAGCACAGTTCCTGGTGCATAGTAGGTGATGTGCATAGTATAGCTATATATGTATAGAAACATATGTGCATGTATGTATGTATGTATGAGTATGTATATATGTATGCATGTATATGTATATATGTGCTTATAAATATATGTATGTGTTTATTCCTTCCCCTCTCTTCATCTATAAATTGAGGTAATTGGATTAGATGGTGTCTATTTTCCTTTCTAGCTCTGGAATCTTTTAATACAATTTTAATTCTCACCAATTTCCATTCTCATGTAGCCACTCTTTAAGCTTGGAAGCCACATTTGAAAATACCTTGAGGTCGTTATGGAGATGGATATCTACTAGGAGTGAACAGAAAAATTCATTTTACCTTATGACTCAAATCTTCTTCGAATTCAGGACAATGTATATCATAGCGCTAAACACTGTGGCCACTACTAGCTCATAGAATTTAAACTAACATTTTTCCAAGAGTAAAACTGATTTTATTACTTCATCTCTCTCTTTTATCATTTGTAACAAAAATTTTGTTAACTGAGGTATCTTTCCCAAACTAGGTAATATTTATTAATAGGGGCATGCAGTCTGTCAATAAATAGATCAATAAATAAATTGCCTCTATTTATGCCCAAGACCTCAAGCAAAAGGATAGCTCCTTTTTTATAGGTTTTGGGAAGTTTAGAACAAATAACAGACTGAAATTGGTGACATCTTGTGTCTGAGGACAACATGATTGGCTACAGAGCTGAGATGCAGGGGGCACCATGATTGATTGGAAGTTTGGTAATGAAGGTTAGCAACACCTCTCTTCTCTCCTAAGAGTTCAGGTACAAGACAGGGGACCAGACTTTTTGACAGCAAACCAGATATCCTTGAAGGATAGCTTAGTGGTATAAAGATAAGTACCCAACTCCCTTGTGTTCACATGCATCCCTCACAGAGAGCTAAATTTCTTGAAACAAGAATAGGTCAGTGATAAGCAGGAGAGCTGGATTTTTAAACTTAACCCATTACATACCAGATGAGTCTTTGAACTAAATTCAGAGACAAAGAACCTTAATGACTTAAGCAGTTACAGGAACAAAATCAATTAACTGTAACAAGGGTCATTTAAAAATGATACAGGATCCCAAGAATTTAAGAGTTTCAAATATTTCCTCCATGAAATGAAGCTATTTTTCCCATATGCAGAAGTTTGTTGTTGCTGTTGTTTGTTTTCTTTCCCTCCTGGTACATCCTTGGCCTTTTTCTCTATTACTATTACTTCTATTAAACTTGAGATTGGCTTCTTTAAACATTTCTTAACTTCCTGGGCTAACAGTCACCCTCCCTAAATTATTCAGCACTGCTCTTTCTATTTTAATTCTCTGTTCATGTTACCCAACAACATAGCCACTAGGGTGGCTCAATCCAATATAGCCTAGTTTTGGTAACAGAGATGATACAGTAAGGAGGGATGTTATGGGAATGGGAATTTAAGATCTTCCCTGACCCTAGACCCTTTGATAGGCTTAAGTGACTCTGAGAACCTTCCTTGATTTGAAAATATGCTCTGCCCTCTAATAGGCTGAATGTGGTTACATGGAGCCTGTGATGGGAGGCTTATTTTTACTTTGTGATTGGGCAGTGGGTGAAATCAATCCAGCCTTGAACTGGCCTAGCCCACCATTTTCTATAGTCTCCAAGTAGCCTCCTGCTACTTCCCACCCTTAATCCCTCATTGATCTCATCTGACTCCTCCTGAAGACCCTCCCCAAACTCCTCCTCTAGACCACCCCTAGATTCCTCCCACAACCTTCTGTATATAAGACCGCATCTTGTCTCCATGATTGTGAGAGTGCCATAGAATGACCTAGCACAGACTTAACTGTGTCTAATACAAGCAAACTTTTCATAAGCTTTACTTTTCTTTGGCTGAGGGAAGACTTGAGTTGAATTCATTCGGCAGGACTCGGTGTGTTGGTATTTTGGGGTCTCCAGAGCAACCCTAATCCTCTTGATGGGTAACCTCTTCAGTGAGACATGGGATGATAGCTAGTGGCGATCAAGAGATCAAGCGAGGCTGTTTCAAAGAAGGAAACATGAGCAAGTTTGTAGGCACTGAGGGAGCAGCTGTTAAACAGGGTGAAACTAAAGGAAAATGAGAAAGAGTAGGGATAATAGAGAGAGCAATCTGCTGTTGAAAACAGATGAATGGTTTCATGTGTGTGTGTAGAGGTGTTTGCCTTTGTGAGGAAAAAGAGCTGCCTCTTCATATAAAATAGGAGTAAAGAGAGAGAGGCAGGACGCATCTGAGATATAAGATGAGATGAGAATGGGAAAGAGAGTTCGTTGTGTATGGCCTTAATATTTTCCTTGAAATATTAGGCAAGAATCTTAGCCAACATAGTGGAAAGCTAGGGAACCATGGGAGGTTTGAGGAAAGATAAACATTTACTGCTCTGAACCATTCAGAACAAAGCCTAACATCACCTATCCCTTCCTCACCCTTTACCCCTACTTTTCAACCCCTTAGTCAAAATAAATTTTACTGTTGTTACTGAAAGGCAGCCTGGCATGGTGGAGAGAGAGATGAGTATCATTTTTGTCACACACTGACTGGGCAAGTCCTTTCACTTCTTAGTGTCCCACATGACTTGCTAAAACTCAAAATGGCACAGCAATTGCTAATCTAGATTGAGAGTTGCCTTTGCCAACAGTCACCTCCCTCCTTCCACATTCCCTAAAAAAAGATGATATGTAAACTTTAAAGAATTAAAGAAAGTCAAGTTCTCTTATGATCTCACAGATCTTGGGGAACAAAGTATTAACAAACACAAATCATCCAAAGACATTGCCTTGTAGCCAGTTTGTAAAACATCTCGAACACTTACATTTGGTACTTTTTGTTGACTCAACAATAGGGAATATTAACAATCTGCTACAGTTCGGTTTTGGAGCTCAGAAGTTGGGGAACCAAAAAGACAGATCCAGAAGGCAGAGCAAACCTCCCTGCCCTCTCCCCACTTGGGGCCAGCACAAAGTCAACAATGGCTATTTTTAAAAAATTACCAGAGAGCACTAAAGCTCTATGAATATAACCATAATATTTAATGAACTATCCTATTTACATTCAGTATCCACTTCAGTGAAATCTTATAGAAATTGCTTATTCCTCAAAATGTATAAGATTTATTTTCCCATTATAGGTTAGCTCTAATTCCCATGTGACTCTGATCTACAAAGGTAATACAGAGCACCTAATGAGAGTAAGAATGCTCTCTCTCCCTCACTCTACCTATTTCTTCTCCACTTTATCCCCTTCTCCCCACCCTTTTCCCCCTTCCCTTCATCCCTTTCACTCTTTGCCTTCCCTCCTTCCCTCTCTCCTTCTCCCTCTTCACCTTCTCTCCCTCTCTTTCTCCCTCTCCCACTCTGAGCATAAGAGGCAAGATGGCAGAATCAATAGCAGGCTGACTCTGGGGCAAGAACGGCCCGCTCTCACAGCCAGTTTGCTGCATTACTTTGGAGGAGTCTTTTATCCTCTCAGTATTCTAAATCAATGGTGTCAAAATCCAGTAGAAACCAGGGCCATGAAGTCATACATGAGGATCCCTGCTGGCTGCATACTGACTTAGAAAACCACACATTAACATTATCTATGTTTTATTTTTATTTTGTTAAATATTTCCTGATTAAATTTTAATCTGATCCAGGTGCACTGAAATTGCACATCTTTGTTCTAGGCAAGCCTCCAAAATTGTAAGTTGAAGAGATGATACACCAGCCTGTATTGTAGAGATAGTTTCACTTCCCAGGAATTCCCCACATCAGTTAAATTATAGAACCAGTCCCTACCCCTCCATTTGGATATAGATACTATTCAGACTATTCTTGCTTTGTTTTAGGAAAGGAGAAGCAAAACCAAGAAGGAACTGGCACCCTGGAGAGTTGTTAAGATCTTGTCCAACCCTCTTCCAGTTTTTTTAAAATCTTTAAACCCACCACCAGCAATTTAGATAGTATTCTGTGAATAGTAGGTACTTAATAAATGTTGAATTTAGCCCAAATTCAGTGTTTTCTTAAATGTCCATTTGAGAGACAAGCATACAAATAAATGCATGCCTCTGCTTAAAATAATGTCTAAATATTAGACTGAAATGTAATTCATTCTTTTTATGTGGCCATCTCATTTTCTGGTACCTCAGAAGGGATCAGAATAAAACAGGGAGTAGTTTAAATAAATTGGTTGCCATAGCTATCAAGTGTTCACATACAAAGAATAATACCCATAGTCTATTTTACATAAATACCTTTTCAATGTGAATATTAAATTAGGGGAATCAATATCCTTCAAAAGATTACAATAGTCAATATAACAATATCACAACTATAAGAATATTTGTAAACATTAGGCATGTTATTTCCTTCTAACCCCTTCTGCTTTATAATGCAAAATCTCGGAGAGGAGGAAATCCTCCCACTATTGCCCTCTTTGATTTTCTGCTAGAAGTAGGGCAATATATCAAGATGTGGCAAGAAAATTGACTAACTTTGAACAAATATGACTCACTCACACATTTCCTTACTGCCTCATACTTACAAAGCTCTTTAGATACATTAGCTCATTTGATTTTTACAACAACCCTTTGATGTGAGCTGTGGAAGAGAAGCTGTCCCATTTTTCATATTGGGAAATGATGGAGACTTAGAGAAAGTGATTATCCCAGTCAGACAGCTAGTTAATGTCAAACCCAGACTTAAACCCACATCTCCCTCCCAGTGACAGACCCAGCACACTTTTCAGTATATCAAGGTGCCAGAACATTTTAATTTATGCAAGTAAGGGCCTTGGCGGTGGGGGGGGAAGGTGATGCCATTTGGGGAAGCTGAAATGATCACCTCATTCCTGTAGATATTCATGACAGATGACAGGGAAACAGACAAGCAGAAAGTCACTCATGGCATCAGATTTAGAGCTAGAAAGGACCTCAGAGGCCATCTAGTCCAAAACCCTTTGTTTTACAGTTGAGGAAACTGAGGCTCAAAGAGTTTAAGTGACTTGCCCAGAATCTAGTGTCTTAGATGGAATTTGAACTTAGATTTTCCCAATTTCAAGTCAAGAGTTCTATCTACTACTCTACCCTGTCTTTATTTCTTCTATAGCTTTTGGACTTCCTTTGACCCTTAAAATATCTGGATAAATCTCCATATACAAATTTGTCATGCTTGATGTTGCATAACTTCTTTAACATAGCATTGATTTACCATTAGGCCAGAAAGTTATCATAAAAAGTCACTTCCAATTCCAGAAATGCCTAAAGCATTCCAAGCTTCACCCTTACAGACAAAGTCTAATCCATAGGTTCCCAAAGCAGGTGATACTGCTCTTGAGGGGCACTTACACAATCCAGGGAAGGCAGTAGTAGCCTCAGGCACAACTGAGGGGTGTTGAATAAAAATAAGAGGGTGTAGAAGCATAAGGAAAAAAGAGAAGAACATTTTGAAAAACTGTTCATACATGTTTCATTTGTTTTGTAACAAAGTTAAAGTCATAGTGATTACATTATTTTCCAACTAAACACACAAAATGCAAGTTATAATGTATCAGTGATCAAGTCTGCTGACAAGTCTTCACAAGCAGGTATTGGCAGCTGAGTGTGTCTATTGGGAAGTCTAGCATGCATGGGCAGGAATACATGCATGTAATGACTTGTTTGCAATATGGATGATGCTATCTGGTTATATGACATAATATTGGCTTGTTTGGTTGTGGTTTTTTTTTTTTTTGGTTTAGGGTTATTTATTGTTGTTTTGGGTTTTGTTTTGTTTTGTTTTTACTTTATTTGTGTGAAGTGTTTTGTAATTGTGTTCATATAGGTCCTGAGTTTGTTTTGGCAGGGAGACTCCCAAATATTTTATGTCTACAGTAACTTTAAATGGAATTCCTCTTTCTATCTCTTGCTGTTGGAGTTCGCTAGAAATATATAATAATGCCGAGGATTTATGTGGCTTTATTTTATATCCTGCAACTTTGCCAAATTTATTTATTGTCTCAAGTAGTTTTTTACTTGATTCTCTAGGATTTTCTAAGCATATCATCACATCAACTGCAAAGGGTGATAGCTTGGTCACTTCTTTGTCTAATTTGATTCCTTCAATTTCTTTTCCTTTTCTTTCTCTGCTACTGCTAACATTTCTAGTACCAAATTGAATAAGAGGGGTGATAATCAACATCCTTATTTTATCCCTGATCTGATTGGAAATGCTTCTAGCTTATCCCCATTATATATAATACTTGCTGATGGTTTTAGATAGATACTACTTATTATTTTAAGGAAGACTCCATTTATTCCTATACTTTCTAGTGTTTTTAATAGGAATGGGTGTTGTATTTTGTCCAAAGCCTTTTCTGCATCTATTGAGGTGATCATATGGTTTCTGCTAGTTTTGTTGTTGATATGATTGATTATGCTAATAGTTTTCCTAATATCGAACCATCCTTGCATTCCTGGAATAAATCCTACCTGATTAAAGTGTATTATTCTTGTGATGAGTTGCCATAGACTTTTTGCTAATATTTCTTTTAAAAGTTTTGCATCTATATTCATGAGGGAAATTGGTCTATAATTTTCTTTCTCCATTTTGTTTTTTCCTGATTTAGGTATCAGTACCATATTTGTGTGTGACATAATACTGTATCATCAAAATTTCAAAGCAGGAAAAAAACCTGAAAATTTACAATAAATTATTAAATTTAAAATGCATAATTTCTTTTTAAAAGTATTTTATATTTTTTAAATGATCCAAATTAAAAAAAAAACCTTTACATGTTAAAGATAGTAGATTTCCAGCAGGGGGAGGTGGGAGGAGGCTCTGAGTACTTTTTTTTTAAAGGGGGCAATAAGCCAAATAAGTTTGGGAACCTCTGGTCTAATAATACCTTGTCTTAGAAAACAATGTGGTATAGTGGGTAAGGATGTCATTTTTAGACCAAAAAAAGGGGTAGAGTCCTGACTAATATTTACTAGTTTACTAGTGTATCTACAAAAAGTTGCTCAAACTCTACAAGCCCAGTCTCTTCAATCTGTCAAAAGGAAATAATACTTACACTGGCTACCTCACTAAACCAGAGTGAGGAAAATGTTTTGTCAAACATAGAGTTCTCTCTCAATGAGAGCTACCATTACTTGACTACAAACTTCTTCCCATGAGGAATATGAAGCACAGATCACATGCCACCTCCCTCTAAATGTCTTTTCTGATTCATTCACCAGTTGGTATTCTCCCTTTCTTGGAATATGTTTTATATTATCTCATGTGTATTCTATTTTTCCTTATCTGAGTACATGTTATAACTCCCTAATAGAGATGAAATCTTTTAGAGGGCAGAGTTTACTTCTTTGTATTTTGTATTCACAGTACCTAGCTCAGTTCTTGGAACAACACACATATATTTATGATAAAAGATCGCTGAATTGGATCAATATACTGAAAAGGGTTCTCTATCTACGAGTCAGTCTTCATTTTTAATTGAATTTGCTCCTTTAAATTTAGCCAAATAATGATAGAAATATGATTTCTAGTGTGACACAGTGTCAGCACAGTGACACATAGTACTTAATAAATGGTAGTTAATTGACTACTTCACTGTTTTTTCATCTTAATACATAAGGATTTACTTATTTCCCACATGAAACTGTATAAAACTCAATTTATATTGAGATGAGCAATAAAAATCAAGTTTCAAAAAGCCATTAAATCCACTAAATACTCCTCCATGCTTCTCTACTGGCTATCTCCCATGCCTGGAATGCTCTCCATTCTCACCCCTGCTTCCTGATTTTCTTAATGTCTCAGCTCAAATCCTACTTTATACAAGAAGCCTATCTTTGTTATTCTCAAAATTAATGTTTTTCCTCTGAAATTACTTCCCATTACAAATGATGAAAAATTCTGTCCACTTCCAGAGAGATAACCGATGAACTCTGAGTATAAAATGAAGTATAATTTTTTAAATTTTCTTTATTTTTCTCACTTTTTTGGCAATATGGCTAATATGGAAATGTGTTTTACATGATTTCATATGTATAATTCATATTGCTTGACTTCTAAATGGGTAGGGGAGGGGCTAAAGGGAGAGAATTAGGAACTCAAAATTTAAAAATAAAAAATATTTAATTTTTTTTAAATAGAGAAAGAAATTACCTCCCATTTGTCCTAAAAATATCATGTATATACATAGTTCTTTGCATGCTGTCTTCCTATTAGAATGTGAGCTCCTTAAGGAAAGAGACTGTTCTTTGGTATTTCTTTATATCCCCAATACTTAACCCAGTATCTGGCATACAGTAAGCACTTAATAAATGCTTGTTGACTTCTGCATTGTGGCTAGTAGTATGATTGTATTGGTCGCTCATATTCATTATGATTACATAGGTGAATATGGAAAAGGCCTGTTATTCTACCTGCTCAGAAAACTCTTGACTATGAAAAAATCAAAATTAATATTACCTCTGATTTCTACTGTATTGATTTCATGCTGTGCAAATTTTTATAATTGAGTTAGTATCTGCCTAAATGTACTTTGATCAGAAATATAGTTTTCCCTCTGAGTTGGTTTGAAGGTGTGGTTGAAAGGGAATATTGTTATCACTCACAGTTAGCCCTGGGGTCATCTGCTTGTTGTAGGTAAGCTTTAATCAGCTTAACCTGGTGCCAGCCCCCAAAAGACATATTATCTGTCCTTCTACATCCTTATACCATTAGGTGTGACATTGTGCAATTGGGACAGCAAACTTGGTGCTACTGATCTCCCAGTCAAGATTACAAAGGCCAGATGAGTCCCACAAAATAATTAACATCCCTTAATTGCCAGAGGGACCAGAATTAGCCACATCTGAAGGCCAACCCACTTTTCCTATGATAACCAATAGTTCCAAAACTTCCCAGACTTCCCCCTTCTTTCCTGTATGTCAATAAAATAGATGTCCCCCTTCTCAATAAGGTCACTAGCCTTACTGAGATGCCTAATATGACCCACTTTGCTAGCAATTATATACATCCCTGTTAATAAACTAATTTTGTTTGGAGTATGTACCTCAGTTACCTTTATTGCATTTACTTGCCACCATGGCATAGAAAGTCACTCCACCTATGCCGATCACAACCCACTCGGTTATAGAATAGGGGAGAGCACCTTTTGGTCATATCACAGAACTCTTGGCAATATGGTGAGGCCTAGGAATCCCTTTTTAGGGTCAGGTTTTTAAATCCATAAGATAAAAAGCATACATTACAATATAGCACATATAGATATACACACACATATATAGATACACACATAAAAATACATATAATGTATATAACATATACACACACACTTTTTTTAGTCAAGTTCACAGAAACCAGATTAAGAACATCTGATAGGGGGCGGCTAGGTGGCGCAGTGAGTAGAGCGTCGGCCCTGGAGTCAGAAGGACCTGAGTTCAGATCCGGCCTCAGACACTTAACGCACACACAAATAAAAACCTAGCCGTGTGACCTTGGGCAAGTTACTTAACCCCTCCCCCCCAACTGCCAGCAAAAAAGCAAAAAAAAAAAAAAAAAAGAACATCTGATAGCACAGTGGAGAGGACACTGGACCTAGAGTCAGGACAACCTGAATTTGAATTTAGCTTCAGATGTTTATAAGTTGTATGAACCCTAGGCAAGTCACTTGACCTCTGCCTCAATTTCCTCATCTGTAAAATGGGAGAAACAACATCACTCACTGCCCAGGGTTGTTGTTGTGAGGATCAAATGAGATCATTGTAAGATATGCACAAAGCCTGGCACATAGTAGGTTCTATACAAATACTTATTCTCTATCCCCATCTAGAGTTACTTGAAGCACATAGAAGGTAAATTTAATTGTACACAGTTGCACAGTAATTGTCAGAGGGTAGTATTTGAACCCAAATCTTCCTAATTTTACATCCACCACTCAATCCACTATCCCACATCGCCTCTCGTGAGTCTACCGTTCAACGTAAAGTGATCATTCTATGAAAACAAAGGTCATAAGAATGAGGTTTATGGCAGCCTGTTTTGATTAACCTTAAGTTTTCGTTTCAAAAATGTTTAATTCAATTGCTTTCTAATACAATTATTATGCAGCATTGTTTCTCACATGAAAAACTCTCTTCAGATCTTACAAGGGAAAGTGATACCTATTTCTGATTGAACAGAAGCAAATGAATCCTCATTTTATTTTGCACAAAGTTATAAAGTAAATGAGGGTGGCAGCTAGGCGGCAGTGAATAGAGCACTGGCCCTGGAGTGAGGAGGACCTGAGTTCAAATCCAGTCTCAGACACTTAATACAAAACTAGCCATGTGACCTTGGACAAGTCACTTAACCCCAACTGCCCTGCCTTCCCTCCAAAAAAAAAGCAAAAATAAAAAAGTAAGTAAATGAGGAGTCCCCTAATATAGTGGCAAGAGTGTGGTGTCAAGTCACAGGACCCAGGCTCAAATCCTTGCTCTGCTACTTAGGGCTTGTCTGGCCTTGAGCAAGCTGATCTCCCTCCTTGGACCTCATTTTCCCCATTTGTTAAAATAAGGAGCTCAAAGTACTCTCTCACAAAGATTCCTACTCAATCTTTCACCTGTGGTCCCCAATGGGAATTTTTCCAAAAGCTAAGACAAAACTTTCACATGGACCATGTTAGATCACTGGATCATAGGTTAAGGGTCCTTAGAGGGTATCTAGTCCAACCCCTTCATTTTTCAGATAAGAAAATTTGGGCCCAGAAAAGCTATGTGATTTGCCCAAGGTCATAAAGAGTCAGGATTTGAACTAAATTTCTCTGAATACAAATCCAGGACTCCCTCCACTACAGATTTTGCAAAAAGGACCAAAAAAACTTTTAGCAGCTGTCCTTCCATTCTCCGCCATCGTTCCCAACCCCCTCCGTGTGTCGGTCATGGCCCCGCTGCTGCTGCCCCTGCTGTTGCGCTCTGAGGCCCGGGCCCCGCAGCCCTCCCTACGCTGCGCCCCACCATGGCCACCGCCACCCGCGCCTTTGGAGGCCTCCTCTCCTGCAGCCCCTCCGAGCGCGCCAGGTCTATGTTCGTGCACGTGCGGGGGGCTCCACACGGAGGGGGACAAGGCCTTTGCTGAATTCCTGACAGATGAAATTAAAGAGGAAAGGAAGATCCAGAAACACAAATCCCTCCCCAAGATGTCTGGGGATTGGGAACTGGGTGTCAAGGGACAGAAGCCAAATTAGTCCGGAGAGTAGCTGGCGAGAGGATCACAGTCACATTCAATATTAACACCAGTATCCCACCGACATTTGACGATGAGCCACCAGAGGGGCAGAAAACACAAGAACAGCAAGAGCCTGAACTTACGTCAACCCCGAACTTCGTGGTGGAGGTTGTGAAGGATGATACCAAGAAGGCCCTTGTGCTGGACTGCCACTATCCAGAGGATGAGGTTGGACAGAAGGAAGAGGAGGAGAGTGACATCTTCTCCATCCGGGAAGTTAGCTTTCAGCCCACCAGCGAACCTGACTGGAAGGATACAAACTACAGACTCAACACGGATTCCCTGGACTGGGCTCTGTATGATCACTTGATGGACTTCCTGGCTGACCGTGGTGTGGACAACACATTCGCAGACGAGCTGGTTGAGCTCAGCACCGCCCTTAGAATACCAGGAGTATATCAACTTTCTGGAAGATCTGAAAGGATTTGTCAAGTGTCAGTAGGAAGGCCTGAGGCTGTGGGGGTCCTGTTGTGCTCCAAGAGAACGTTTCTAGAAGCCATCATGGAGAAAGCACTGTGCTGTGAAATACCTCCAGGCATAAATTAAGTTCCCTAACCCTTTATTTCCTTTGTCCACTGGCATTTTTGTATGCCACCACAGAATGATGAGAAATAAAACCCTCAGAACCCTCCAAAAAAAAAACTTTTAGCACTTTGTCAATAAACATTTTTAAGTGCCTACTATGTGCCAGGCATTGTTCTAAGGAATGAGGATACAAAAATAGGCAAAAGACAATCCCTGCCCTCAAAGAGCTTACAATCTAACAGGAGAAACAACATGGAAAGAAATATATACAAAGCAAGCTACATGAAGAATAAATAGGAGACAATTAGCAGAGGGAAGGCATTGGAATTGAGGGTTGGGAAGGCTTCCTATAGAACACAGGATTTTAGTTGGGACTTAAAGGAAGAGGGATCAGAAATCAGAGCTGAGGAGGGAGGGCATTCCACGTATGTGGGACAGTCAGAGAGAATTCCCAGAGAAGAGAGATCAAGCATCTAGAATGAACTTGGAGAAGCTAAATTCTTTGGGGCAGAATTATTTAATGGAAATGTCTGAAAAGAGTTTTCTATTCTGGGCTGCTCTCTGGGCACTGTGATGGATAAGCAGCTAATGAAACCCAGGATGGAATAGCCATGTGGTTGCTTTAGGAGATTCAAGAAGTCTGGAAAGCTGAAGACCAGAGAAAGTCAAGTGATACCTCATTGAAGAATAGAAAGGTGCCTGAAAGTGGATTTCTGTATCAAGGAAACAGAAATAAATGTTGTCTTAAGGAAATGTCAAGAAGGTCAGCAGGAGAGAGATTTTCAGAGATGAAGACCCTTAAGACTTTCTGGGTTGCAGGATTTTGAATGATGGCTGACTTGTATCTTATCTTATTTTAGACAGATAATAAAATACAGTGAATAGTCTAAGAAGTCTCCAAAGAGAGTGCAGGCAAAGACTGTACATTTTGAGGGGGTATCCAGGAACTGAGGCCTTCATAATGTGAAAAGTTACCCAAGAAAACAGAAAAGAAAGAAGCTCTGAAGAAATAAAATTAGTGTTATTAAGAGTTTCTAGGGGTGGTTAGGTGGTGCAGTGAGTAGAGCGTCGGCCCTGGAGTCAGAAGGACCTGAGTTCAGATCCGGCCTCAGACACTTAACACACACACAAACAAAAACCTAGCCGTGTGACCTTGGGCAAGTTACTTAACCCCAATAGCCTTCCAAAAACAAACAAAAAAAAAATAGTTTCTAACCTTGTCTTACTCAATGGCACAATGAATTTTCTTTCTTTCAACTTCTTTCTTGCTTTTATAGATCATTCCATTGATTTATATATTTTAAATGCTCTCAGTAAAATGGGGGAAAATTCTAGAAACTTCTTAATTGATTCTAAGGTTATGAAACTATAAAAATCAATAGGGCCCTTTTTCTTGGCATTAAACACTGAATTATATTTCTTCCACCTTATATTTCAGTGTAGGTAAAAAGGTTATTACCAAGACTTTGAATCTAGTTCTATGATTTCACTGTCATGAAGAACTCTCAATAAGGAAATTTCCTCCATAAATGCAAATTGGTACTTTTTCTGGTCTGGGTGAGTTGCCTGGGATACTGAGAGAAGTAAATTGTCTATAGTCACCCAACCAACCTTTATCAAAGACAGGATCTTCCTGACTCCAAAGTTAGCCATCTATCCACTGTACCATACTGTCTCTCATCTATTATCAATACTTAGAACTTACAGAACTCACCAAACTTCAGAAGTCATCCAAATGAATCCATAACTGAACAGGAATCCATTCTGTGTCATTCCTTATGAGTTGTAATTTTCATTACACTAAATGTTTTTTCACAAATGAAAAACCAGTGCAGTCAAGATTAGAAAGAAAGCAGGAAACTGGAAGGGGAGTGGTAATTTATAGCAAGTTTCTCTGATAAAGGTCTCATTTCTGAAATACATAGAGAACTGAGTTAAATTAATAATATGAATCATTCCCTAATTGATAAATGGTCAAAGGATATAAAGAGGAGGATTTCAGATGAAGAAACCAAAGTGATCTATAGTCATAAAAAAAATGTTCTAAAGCAGTATCAATTAGAAAAATGCAAATTAAAACAATTCTGAGTTACCACCTTATACCTTTCAGTTGACTAATAAAACAAAAAAGGAAAATGATAACTCTTGGAGGGAATGTGGAAAAATTAGGACATTAATGCACTGCTGGTGGAATTGTGAACTGATCCAACCATTCTGGAGAACAATTTGGAACTATGCCCAAAGGGCTATAAAACTGCATACACTTTGACCCAGCAATACACTACTAGGTTGGAATCCCAAAGAGAAAAGAAAAAGTGGGGCAGGGGAAGGATCTATTTGTACAAAAATATTTATAGCAGCTCTTTCTGTAGTGACAAAGAATTAGAAACTAGGAGGATGCTCATCAATTGGGGTATGACTAAATAAGTTGTGATATATAACTGTGATAACATTATTGTGCTATGAGAAATGATAAGCAATTTTGAGACCATTAGAGATAGAGAATTCATGACCAATTAAAAGTACCTATTACATTTGGAGACTTCTCTAATAGTTGTGAAAATCTTCTCCCGCTTTCTGATTCATCAAGCAAAAATTTGCATCCCTATAGTTTTCCCCTAGTTCTTCCTTCTAGAGGAAAGAACAAATCTAATACTTCTTTCACCTAAGAGCCCTTCAAAACTGAAAATAACTATAGTATTTTCCACAAAATTTTCTCCTTCCTAGGCCAAATAGTACCAATGTCTTTGACCAATCCTATGGTGTAGCTTCAATTTAACTCACTATCCTTATACCCCTCATCTGGAGTGTTCCAGTTCAGCAACATGTTTCCTCATTTTTGTTACCCAAAACTAAAGAAAAAAGTCAACAGAGAGATCATCACCTACCTCAATATAGATATTGTTTCCAATGATGCAAACTGTAATTTTATCAGGATCTTTGCCATCATATCATATTTAGCTTGAAGCCATTTCTTGAACCATGGTCTCTTACTGCCTAAGTTGCTCTCTGGAAAAAAACTAGTTATTTGAGGAAGTCAAATGATCACTTTTAGCCCACAGGATATATCTTTAAACTGCACCCTCATTGCTTTAAAGAATTTATCAGTATCCCCAAATATCAAAACTCACTCCCAGGGAACAGCTGAGGTGTCTTCTAGGTTTTGTTTGAAAAGGGGAAGGAAATCCACTAACATCCCAAGGCAGTCCATTCCATTTTTTGACACTTCTAATCCGTAGAATGAGTGATTTCTACCCATTCCTCCTATCTCTAAAAGAACAAGCAGGACAAGGTGATCCCTCTTCTACATAACAAACATTCAATACTTGAAGAGAACAATTACACCTCCTACCTTGCCCCAGGCCTTCTCTTTTCCAGGCTAAACTTCCCAAGTTCCTTCAAAAATATTCATCTGGAATGGTCTCCAGTCACCTTCTCTGGGATATACTCCAACTTGTCCATCTTTCCTCAAAAATGCCTTTGAACTGAAATGTCCTTGCACTTCTAATTCTGGACTAGCTCAGTGAGGAAGAACAGTTTTTAAAAAAGAATTTCCCCATAAACAATTTAAGTTTAGGTTTTTTTCCCCCTCCATGCTCCCTTTGGTGAAATAAAAAGTATTGATAAATACTAAACAACACATCAAATAAACACCATAGTTAAGTGTAACGAGCCTCGGGGAACCACTGGTGGCTTGCTGAAAGCTGCCAGCCATAAAGTATTGTGCTTTATAATCATGCTTAAGGGTTTTTAAAAAATTAACATTTATACAAGCTTTAAAATTTGAAAAGCACTTTACATTATCTAATGTGAGCCTCACCACAATCCTGCAAGACAGTATAGTATTATCTTTATTTTATGGATGAGGAAAGTGGGACCATAGAAGGAAAGAGAGGTACCTAGAATCACAGAGCTCATATCAGAGGCAGGACAGGAACATCATTAAGTGTGACTAAAAGTCCAACACTCCATTCACTAATACAGACACATATACATATACATACACACACACATCCTTATATGTCGGGGTGTGTATGTATTATATGTATGTGTTTCTGTGTGTGTATGTATTATATGTGTGTGCATTATATCTGTGTGTGTATATGTATGTGTCTGTGTATATCTGTATTATGTGTGTGTATTATATGTGTGTCTGTGTATGTATGTAGTGTGTGAGTGTGTGTGTGTGTGTGTAAATGTTCTAAAAGGATCATGGAGCTAAAAGGGACCCAAGGGACAGAGTCCAACTTTTCATGTTTTTAAAGATGAGGAATCTGAGCTACAGTGAGATTAGTGACTTGCCCAGAGTTACATAGCTCTTAAATCTCTAAGGCATGATTTGAACTCATCTTCCTCCCTCCAAATCCAGGGCTCTGTCTTAAGACACCACCCAGTTGCCTCAGGAATCATAGGATCATTGTGATGTTTAAAAAGGTTAAGACGTATGATTTCTGGGAATTAGTCATTTTCTTAATAATGTAAGCATTTTATTAATAAAAGGAATGGTGATTTGGCCATCATTCTTGGACCAAAGACAAACCATGGCAGTGGGCTCACAGTTTATATGCCCTTGGAAGAATCACTATTCCTGAGGGTGTCAGTCTGATTGATTAATAATTAATGAAAAAGAATAAATATTACAATGAGAGGTGGACCTATTTTAATTAGGGGCTGAAGGATGTAACTTTGATCACGTCAGCCTCTGAGGGAAATCTAGACATAGAACCTATGTCTCCCACCCAAGTATGATCAGAACATAATGGGCAGGAGTTGTACCTTAGATTAAAGTCCTGGTAGAGTTGGGTGGGGCAGCAATACCTAGATTGGGGAGGATGTTAATTCCATCTGCTACCATCCTGCCCTGTCCTTCAGAGGCTGAGCCTTGAAATAAGGAATTTAGAAAAAGTGAGAGAACTCTGGATCTCCCCAAATCATTGGTTATTAACAATCATTTCTCTCACATAAATTTCTGGTCAGAAGGAATCTCAGAGGCCATCTAGTTCAACCTCTTCCTTTTACAGATGAGGAAAATGATAAGTGATAAGTGAGTGTCAATTTGATTGTTTTTTAAGAATTAACTATTATTTTCAAAAGCTGACTACAGTTTTCAAAAACAAAGAAAGAATGTTTAATTTAATGTTCCCATCATACATAGACTCATCTCCAAAGTAATGTTCTAGTGAAGAGTATCTTCTGGCAAACAGAGAAAATTCTATTTCTTTCTATTGCACAAATAATTCTATCTCAATTTCAATCCAAACAGTAAACTGGTTCTCTAGATAATCACTCTTGGTTCTTCTGTGGCCTTTTTCCCCCCAATTTATTTATTTATTTTTAGTTTTCAATATTCATTGCCGCAAGATTTTTAGTTTTAGTTTTTTTTTAAATATTTGTTTTTAAAACTTTGAGTTTCAGATTTTTTCCCTTCTTCCCTCCTCACCCACCCCCACTGGGAAGATAAGCAATCCAATATAGGTTGTACATGTGTAGTTACACAAAACATTTCCAAACACAAAACAGTTATATTGTGAAAGACTAACTATAATTCCCACGATCCTATCCTGCCCCCCCCCCCACTTCTATGGCCTTCCTTGAGGTATGTCAATGTTCTATTAATTAGATAGGGGCCATAAAACCAAACTCATTGCTATGCATTTTCTCTTTCAAAATTTGAGAATTGCAATCATTATTAATGTATTAGTACCCCATTCCTTGATCTTCCACCAATTTTATCCAGATAACTTATGGATGCCTAAATGATTAAACAAGATTGGTCTTCCCTCTTAGAGATGTCTTCATTAAAAACATCAATAAAGGTACACTAAATTGGAACCATATTCCTTTACTTTAGGACTTTCAGAGAGGTACAGGGGCCTAAGCAGTGACTCTGGAAGATCTCAATTCAGGGAGAAAAAAATCTCTCCACCAGTATTTAAAACCCTTCATAGGGTTCATATTTATACTCTCAGCTCATAAACTACTACCCCAGACATCACCATGCAAAACAGCTGAGACTACCCATTATGCCTCACACAATACATAGACACCCCAAGGGGCCTTTCGTGGCTTCCTTTTTAAATTCAGGCTGTGCCTGATATTTTATATTCTTTTATAATCTTTCTCCCTTTGAAAAAAATCTTGAAAAATTAACCCCTAGAGGTCATTAAGACGTGTCACTTCTACCATGGACTGCTTCTATGTAGAAGGTGTGTGAAAAGCCTCAGAACACCTTTAAGCTTCAATAATAAAAATTACCTAAGACTTTTGGGATATCCTGCATTTAAGTAAGCCAGCTGTAATCCTTGGTATCTTCTTAAGAGTCATTTCTAATTTCTCACATTGTATTTCTATATCTATCTATCTCTATCTCTATCTCTATATACATGACCCTCTTGACATGAGGAGCCTGTGTACAACTTATGGATATTGTTCTTATCCAGGTAGACCTTAGAAGTTCTGTATTTAGCACTGCTCCAGGTTAGCCATCAGCTTTTCCTCCCAAACACTTAGATTCACAAAGCTTCTAAACATAGAACTCTTATTTGAAGAAAGGACTTTTATTCAAGTTCATAAAAGGTCAATAGGTAGCCCCTTCCAATAATTGTCTTCCCAGGAATCTTTACAATTCCAGTGACTTACCTTACCACTCTATCTATGATCTCCAAGAAGCAGAAAAGATCAGGATTTGTGAGGGCAAATTGCTGCCCATTCACTCTTTCCCTGGCATCTCTCCTAGACTGCTGTTACACATCAGTGTTTTACCATTTTCCTTAATGGACAATAGGTGTCTTGAATCCACACAACTATTGCTAATATTAACTCTTACTCCCTACTCCTCACTATTTGACTCCTTTTTAAAATAAAATATTGTTAAAGTTTTTAAAGTTTCATTGAAGTCTTTTGTTCTTACATCACAGTCATTTCTACATATACCTACCTAGCCTCCACCACACACAGAAGGAGCTTTCCTTCATAATGGAAAAAAAGGTAAACAAAACCAATAGACTCAAAAGACCACTCTGATAGTTTAAGCAGCCTTACACATCTCTAGTCTTTCCCTACTCCCACCAACCCCCTCCCCCCTTACCAACAAAAGTAGAGAGGTATGTTTCCTCACCTCCATGGACAAAATTAATCATCATAATTATTTCTTCTTTTTTTTTTACAGGTCTTATGGGTTCTTTTTTTTCTTTTAAAAAAATTTTCATTTATGTCATTAAATATTTTCCAATGACAAGCAAGAAGATTGTTAATCTTTTATTTTAATCATGAGTTCCAATTTCTCTCCCTCTTTCTTCTCCCCCTTCTTTGAAAAGGCAAGCAATTTGATATCAGTTATGCATGTGAAGTTATGTAAGACATATTTCTATATTAGCTACATTACAAAAGAAAGCACAATAGGTTTGTGTTTTTCATTCACAGTGCTGTCATTGGTATTAGTTTCCTCTACTGTAAAACACGAATTTGATAGCACCTATCAAATCACAAGGGCACTTAGTACAGAGTCTAACACATAGTAGGTCGTATGTAAATGCTTATTCCCTATGATGTTTCTTGGCTTTGCTTATTTCACTCTTTATCAGTTCACACAAGTCTTTCCATATTCCTCTTAATTCCTCATACTCATATTACTTCTAAATAAGCATAACTGCCTCCTCCCCAGGTACTAGTTCTCAGACAGCTGGCCCATGAAGCAATCTAACTGGAGCCTGAGCTGACAGGGCCACTCTGTTTTCACATTTCTGAGGGTCAGGGTGTTTCTGGTCTATTTAAATCTTTTACTATGTCACAATCACTTTCTACAGCTCTACACAAAGTCTCTCTTCAAGCTCTCAAAGCAGGCTAAAGCTGTTTACCTCTTCATTCCCCCAGGGCTTGGGAAATATGCCTCCCACTCATGCCAAAAGTCCCATAGAGTCTTTTGTAGGTTCACTATGGCATCTTCTCTTTCCATTCTTCCTTCTCTTGTGTTCCTATGAGGTGCCTGGGCACAGTTTCACAAATTATCCTAGGACACTGCTCCAAAAGGGAAAAGGAAGGAGCAGAGCTAGTCGTTCCCAACCACCCCCAGTAGCTGCTCTGAGCCATGATGCTGGATATCAGTGATTTCACTATCATCACTTAGGAAAGCAGGTAACTTTAGAAACATTTGCTGATCTGTTTGTTGTACTTCTGATGCAACTCAGACTTTCAGGATGTCCTGGTTGAGCTGGATCTCAAATGCCATGTCTTAGGATCATTTCCCCCTTCAAATACCTTTGGCTGTTCTGTGTAGCATTTTTCCCCCAAATCTCTCATTCTCTTCTTCCATGATATTTTGTGTTGAACTCCAACAAAAGTTTATTACTGGCTGCAGGGTCACCCCACTTGACAAGAAGATCAAAGCATTTGTTAGCTAAGGTGGTTTCTGGGCTCTTTCAGTAATTTTTGTTGAGCTGACTGATTAATATCACAAACTTTTCTAAGAAATGATGATAGAGGGGCAAATAGGTGGTGCAGTGAATAAAGCACCAGCCCTGGAGTTAGGAGGACCTGAGTTCAAATCCAAACTCAAACATTTAACTCTTACTAGCTTTGTGATAGTCACTTTAACCCCAATTGCCCTGCCCTCCCCCTTCCAAAAAAAAAAAAAAACGATAATAGATTCAGTGTCTTTACTTTTGCCCATTTCCAGTTTTCAGAGGCAACAATTTGTTTAATTAGGCCAACTTGAAGTTCCTGTAATCTCAGTGTAATCTTATTTTCTTCATCCTTTCTTCTAATTTATTTTACTTTGATCATAAGCGGCCAACAGCTGACTACAGATAGCTGATTAGGAAGTAACCGCTACATTAGTAACCAGTTTGTTAAGGCAAAGTTGACATCTAGGGGACTATGTGGCCACTGAAGGAAATGACAAGGACACTTTGATACTACTTGACTTTCCTTCTGCTGACATTGTACCTTCACCTCCAGTTCCAGGCTACATCAATCTCTCTCCTCACCCATATGCTCTGGAGGAGAGTCTGGTTTTTCCAGTTTGACTTCGGATATTCTTTGCGGTCAGAGAACACAGTCATTGCCACCTTAAAGTTAAGGTGTTGCCCTGACTCTGACAAAAAGAATCCCACGTCATCTCTATCACCTCTTTGGTCAGCAGTATCAATTCCTTTAGTCACTAATTCTAACTCTTATAGTGTGGATTAAAGTAGCCTAGACAATTCTACAAAACCCTAGACTTGAAAACTGCCGTCCCAGTTCACTTTTTTCCTTACATGCAAAGAAACAGCAAGGTTTTAGGTTTTTGTTTGCTAGCCAAAATACAATACCAACGCTTACTGGGCCTTGCTGGCCACACATGTGTGCTAAAGGCAGAAATGAGGACTAGGCAGATTATTATATTATAATAATTACCCTGCTTCCTTAGCTTACCTGTTTTTTTGGCTCAGTCATTTGCATGATGAACCAGAAATGGTGCTGGAAATGTCTTAATTCCCAATTAGATAGAGTTCCATAACAGAGCACTACCATCTCTTTCAGACATGAAAGTTGAAAGATTTCATCTTTGTCTGAGAACACTCAAAAGGGTTTTTGTTTAGCTGAAAGTGGTGGCTATGACTGTAGAATTATCAGTCTACCTTTACTGAGGAGAGCCAGGGGTGGGGAACCTGTGGCTTCAAGGCCACAAGTGGCCCTCCAGGTCCTCAAGTACAGCCCTTTGAGAATCCAAACTTCACAGAACAAATTCCCTTAATAAAAAGAGGACACCCCCCCCCATCTTTTAATAAAATGATTTGTTCTGTAAAACTTGAATTCAGTGAAAAGGCCACACTCAAATCACTAGCCACAATTCCCTGGAAGACTGGAGCCAAGATGAATAGCAAATAACCCAAACAGAAAGAACTAAGCCCAGAAACTAGTAGCAGGAAACAATGCCCAAAATTGATGACACACCCAGCAAAGACTACTATGCCAGTAGCAAACACAAGACCAGCCAAACAGTGCCCAGCTAAGACTATGTGATCAGTAGTCATCATAAAACCAGCACACATAAGCAAAAACAAACAAACAAACAAAACAGTCTCAGAGATCAGAGGAGGTGCCCAGAGAGGAGGAGTAGACCCAGGAAGAGCAATGAAAATGACATCACCTTGAGATGTATGCTAAAGCAGCCAGGGTATGAGTTACCCAACCACTCCTGTGTTCTGGCCATGTTCCCTGCATATGTGCATCTAAAGAATGATTTCTTTTCATACCAGATGGTATATGTTCTGTGCAAGATTATATACTCTATTTTTATAGGAGGAAAAGGTTCCATTGCAACTCTTCTTACTATGGTGTGGTTTTTTTTCCATTGAATATCTTTGCTTTGAACTAATTGTTGCCTCTAGCTGACAAAAAAAGGAAACCATCAGTGGAAGTTCTTGAACTCTGATTTTAAATGGATGTGGATGTATAATTGATTTCATATTGCTTTCCTTCTCAACTAGTGTTGGAAGGGCTAGAGGGAGGGAAAGAATTTGGAACTCAAATTTCTTTTAAGAACATCAAAAATAAATAATAAAATTTAAGAATTTAAATAAAATTAAATTTTAAAATATGCTTTAAAAAAAAAAGTTAAATGGATGTGGAATCCAGTGAGTGCTTTATTTGATCTAGTGTGACTATCCTGGACACTCCACATGAGAAAGGAGTGCCTTAATGATACTTCTTTCCCCAGACAACACATACACATGAAACTTCTAGGTATCATCCTATCTGTATACAATTCATCTCCAAGAAACTTGAATGCAGATCCCACATTAAAATATCAATCTCTCAAAATTCATTTCCATGCTAAAGATCACCCACACTAACTCCTAGTAACATTTACATTTTAAAAAAGGAGCCAAGGTTCCTCTATCAGGGCCACACCCAAAATTCACTACCACTTGAAGGAAGCAGACTTTTTGCCACTGCTATCATTTGTCTTATATAGTAATCAATATTTAAAAAAAGAAGAAGAAGCTAAGTTCAATAAATCAAAATCCTACTATCTGGTATCTGCCATCTACTGCCTGCAGACAGAACTAACTTCAATCATCCAAGAAAGATGGAATTTAACCTAAATTTAAAGACCTCCCCAAAAGACTGTACTATTTTATTTAATAACCCTTTCCTGAAGTTACAGGAAATCCTCTTTTTTACTTAACCTAAATTTTTAGTATATACTTAATAAATCTTTTTAAAATGAATGAATTTTATTCTGCCTTTTACAGAGATAAAAGACAAGTTTATAACTCTTTCAATTTGCACATGTACATACAAAAAAAAGATCCCATGGAATTCTAAAATATCACTCAATATGTTTACTCAACAATTATTCTGAGTATTATTAATGATTTTTATACAGAGGTAAATGAGTATTTGACAAAAACTGCTGGGAAAACTGGGAAGCAGTTTGAAAAAAATTGAGTATGAACCAACGTCTCACATATATACCAAGATAAACTTCAAATGGATATACGACTCAGACATTGTAAGAGGAACAAGTAAACTAACTTTCAGATCTATGGATGGGAGATAAGTTCATGACCAAACAAGGAATGGAAGGGATCACAGAAGATAAAATGAACGATATTAACACATGAATTTTTTCAATATTTGCAGCAAAATAATTGTAGTTAAAATTAGGTTAATAGATAACTGGGAAAATTCTTTGTAGCAAGATAAAACTCCTGATAAAAGTATAATATCTACAACATATATGGAATTAATGGAAACATTGAGAGCCATTCCCTAATAAATAAGTGGTCAAAGGATATAGACAGAAAGAAGAAATTTTTTTCCAAAGGAAGAAATCCAAGCAATCAATAACCACATGAAAAAAAATTGTTCCAAATCATTTGTGATTAGAGAAATGAAAATTTAAGAAACTCTAAGGTTCTTCCTTTCACCCATCAGGATTGGTGAAGATGAAAAAAAGGGAAAATAACAAATGTTAGGGGAAATACAGGAAAAGAGGGAAACTATTGAATTTTTGGTGATCTGTGAATTATTGGTCCAGTCATTCTGGAAAACAATTTGGAACTCTGCCCCAAAAAGGTCACTGAACTCTGCATACCCTTTGACCAAATTTATACCTCCCTTAGACCTATGCCCCCAAAAGATTAAGGAAAAAGGAAAAGGACCAATATGTACAAAAATATTTATAATTCTTTTCATAATAGCCCAAAATTTAAAACTAGGTGGGCATGGAATATCTACAAATTGTGGTATTACGAATGTAATGAAGTGTGATTTTGTCATAAAAAAGGACAAAATGGACAGTTTCAAAGGAAACTCAAAAGATCTCTATGATCTGATGTAGAGTGAAGTGAGAACTAAGAGAATAAGTTACATAATGTGAACATTATAATTGTAAAAACTTTAGAATTATGATTAATGAAATCATAAAGTATAAGTCCAAAATCATGCCACCCACCTCCTGCTAGAGAGATGATGGATGGAAAATCAAGGAGACAAGAATTTTTTGACACAACCAATATAGGAATTTACTTTGCTAAAAGGTTTTTTTCTAAGTTGTTCAATTTAGAAGGTGAAATAGAAGATGATAAATATTTGTAAATATATCCTTTTTAAATTAAAAAAAAAAAAGGAAAACCAGTTGAGTAATTGGCCCAGAGTGGTTCCATTTGTGATTTATTAATGAGACGACCAAGAAGAAAACTGAGAAATGGGAAAATATTGTGACCAGAAGTGTCCCAGATAAATGGGTATAAGGGGTTTCCAGTCTTGGAAACAGATTTTTACAATAAGCCTTCATTAAGGAAGGCAATTTCCCTGCCCTACCCTCACCCGAGAGAAATACTGCCAAATCATGATCTTACAGACACTTAAATTCAAGTTATTACCATCTTATGAAAGTACTTTGGAATTCAACTCAAAATATGGGACACTTGTGGGTGACCTTGTCAGCTGAATGTATTCTTTGTTGCTCCTTGGAACATTTAACTTTTTGATTCAGTCAATTACCTCCAACTAATGGCTTTTTCAAGGGTTTTATTGCTTGATTCCTTTGTAGCAAAATATACATATTATATTAATTTGGTCGTGTTTTGACTAAAGTGTCAACGTTTTTAAGTATCAGTAGGCAGCTTAAAAGGTTTCAGTTTAATTGTATTTTAACAATTCCCTGATTTTTATTCAGAGCAATGATCTGGGGGGGGGGAATAGTTCTATTGATATAGCTACACTTTGGTCATATTAATTACATCTTCAAATGGAGAAAACAGCAGGCAGGACATAGCAAAGAGAAAACTATGCTGAACTGCTACAAAGATCGTTTCTCATTAATCACATAATTGTCTCTGTCTCCCAAATACATATATATTATGGCAAAAAATCAAACCCTAGAGAATATGCAGGCACAGCTGGTAGATTCATGAGTCAGAGCTCTATTCACACTCCCATCGTGAATAAAAATCATTTGTTAGCTCAAGTTGAGGAATCTGTAGAGGAAAATGTGGACCGATCTTGAATCTCTGCTATGCAAAATAAGGAGAATAAAATGCAAACAGTTTTATTAGCTCTATTGAGAGCAGAATAACTTCCCCAAAGAATCGTTAGCCATGATTCAAATGACATAAAGGGGACCTTCATTATGAATTGCTAATTGATCTTCTTTTCTATGAACTTTATTGTTGACTAGGTCTCCCTCTTACCTGGCTGGAAGTACAGTGGCCACTCCATGGGCTGGATCCTAAAACACAATCCTATTTCCTAGGCAGTCTGTGTTTGCCTCTTTTAAAAAGCTATCCCTAGCTTTGGAACAATGACTTGCATACTTGAGGCACTTAATATATATTTGTAGATTGATAGATTCCCTTCAGGCTTACCATATTGGTGCTTGACCTAGGATTCCCCATGCAGTTCAGAACACCTGAGCTCAAACCATCCACCAGCCTCAGCCCTGCTAGGAATAGGAATTAAAGACATGTGTTACCATGCCTTGTATGTTCAGGCTTTAGTCATATAACTATCAAAATGCTGGTTTTGTATTTCAATAAATTATACCAAGAAAAATCTCTAGAGTCACTTTTAAATAGCATCTTTTATATTTGAATATTTAAAAATTCTATCCCTTCCAGCTGGCCAGATCAGATGGTGAACTAAGTACTTAACTATTTAATCTTTAGAGCTAGGAACACTAGTCAATAAATTATTTTTTTATCAGAACACTAAATAGCATCCAAGAGCCAAAATCTCAATGGGCCCAAATCTAACAAGGTCTTCCATCTACCACAATTTATTTGGCAGAAGTAAGTTAGATATAAAGAAGAGAAACTAAAATATGTTCCTAATACTGGCCTTGGATAAGAGAATTTTAGTTTCTTATTTTTGTAAAAACTGTTAAAATCCTTGCCAGATGAAAAAATTACTAGTCTCCTTTAAAAGAGTCCATTCGTCTCCAATTATATCTTTTGTCTTTCCACTCCCCTTTATCCTTTCTTGTACCATAGGATTAGGCATTGAGCCAATACCACAATGGTTCACAATTTCTCTGTTAAAAGCAAGGCATATTCATAGAAACAAAAATGTTCCTCACACACCCCCTTGCAACCAGGGTTAAGTGACTTGCCCAGAGTCCCATACCTAGTAAGTATCTGAGATCATATTTGAACTTAGTTCCTTCAGACTTCAAGGCTGGTGCTATATCCACTTCGCCCCCTAGGCACCCTCTTATTTCTTTTCTTTTTCTTTTTTAAAACAAAGAGTCTTAATGTAGCATTTCAAAATAGGTGTATTTTATTCATATAAAACTGGAGTAACTTGAGTTTACTGGAGGAAGAAGGCAGAGATCACTAGAGATCTGCCTCTCCAAAATCCCCCTCAAAAAAAGTAGAAATATCAAAAAGAAACAAGAACACCATAAATCCTCAAAATAATTTTCTTAAACTCAAAGGCAATCAACAAAAAAATTCAAACAAAATGGGAAAAAGTGTATTAAAATCCACATAAAGCAAAAAAAGGCAAAGGATAAATATTGAAATAAAATAATATTATCAATAACTATAATAATGGCATTTATATGGGATTTTATGGTTTGCAGTGTATTTTACTTTACTTGTTATTTCATTTGATCTTCATAATAACCCTAGGAAGTGGGTACTATTCTTACCTCTGATTTATAGACAAGTAAACAAAGGCTGAATTCAAGAGGTTAAATGACTTCCCCATGGTTATACAGCTAAGTGTCAAAGGCAAGATTTGAACTCAGATCTTCCTAACTCCAAGTCTGGCACTCTCTCTGCTGACCACCTAGAAGCATCATCAGAAAACAGCTAGTAGCAACAGAAAAAAAACTGGAACTCTCTCAATACAATACAAAATTAGTATCAAAATCAGTAAAGGTATTTTGAAAATAAAAGAAATCAGGAAAATTGCTATTAAGTAGAGAATAAATTGAGGCAAGTGGTTGATGCAGTGGACCAAGTGCTGGTCCTGGAATCTGGAAGACTCATCTTCCTGAGTTAAAATCCGGCCTCAGACACTTCCTAGCTGTGTGACCCTGGGCAAGTCATTTAACTCCATTTGCCTCAGTTTCCTCATCTATAAAATGAGCTGGAGGAGGAAATGGCAAACCACTCTTACATCTATGCCAAGAAACTCCTGAATGACACTATGAAGACTTGGACACAACTGAACAACAAGAGAAGAAATTGAAGTTCTTCTATTAGGACAAGAAGAAGATGAAACTCAATAGTTTAGAATACTCACATAAACAGTAGTTCCAATAAAAGATAATTGGTTTTTTGGAGGACAAGATGGTAGAAAGAACAGAGGAAGCAGAAAAAACAATTATTCATCTAGAAAAAGATTTGAAAGGAAAATAGACCAGAGTAAACCAGATCTGAAAAAGTTTTTACTAACCTCACATGTCCAACTTGTAATGTCTCTCACCCAAAATATATGTCTCAGTGTTCCATGACACATAATCAAACAAGACCACTGATGTGATTGTGAATATTAAAAAAGTGAGCCTGTATTTCAGAGAGAAGTTTGAGGTCATACAAGTAATTTTGCAATTTACCAAATCCAATTCAACTCACTCTCCCTTCTCTTTCTCCGCCTCCCCCTTCTCCTGTATAATTCTGGCCCCACTTGTGGCCATTTGCAGTATCTAAACAAGATAAATGTACTCATCATAGAGCTTATAGGCTTTTCATCTGGAAGGCTTTGTAGTATTCCAGGGCTTTACTTCAACATGCATGTTGTGCTAGATCTTTGTCATGGTAGTGGTCAATACTCAACTCATTATATGCTTCCCATGATTTTAATAATCACTGGTTCATCAAGCAACATTATCTCTCTTTTTCCATGTTTTAAGGAATCCTGCCTAATTTTGTTAGTTGCAGGGGAGACAGTGTTAATAAAAAAAATGCCTTTGACAGGGCATTTTGCCCTACCAAATCAAACTCCTTTTTAATCAAGAACAGTGATATCTTATATTTTCACATCTTTTAATCAATTTGTGATGATAAAATCTGTGAAATACAGCTAGAACACTGCCTGCCTTTTTCTCACAAATAACATTTTCATCAGCAATGTCCTGGATGTGTGGGTATATCATTCTCATAAAAATTTTAAATAGGTGGGAAAGTGGAGTAGGGGCATTAATGAGGCTTAAGGTTTGTTTGGGGGGGCGGGTTTGTCTACATCTTTAATAGTTGCCCTTCCTTCAGATACCCTGTGAATCAATCCGTCTTTGTACTCCAGCACAAATCTCCAATTTGTACATTTGATTTAATCTCGCTGCATTTCTTGTCTTGCCTCTCTCTAGTGCTATTTCTACCTCCTCTAAAAACACATTGAAAGCTGAGATGCTGGCATTCAAGGGTGGCAGTTACACTTAATTTGATTAAGTATTTGGTATAAAAATTTTTAGATGTCCATTTTTCATCTGTTTTGTTGTCTTTGCAGTTTCTTTCTTGGATGTTTCTCAGAATAGTTTTTGCTCAGATGTCCCTCACCCTACTTGTTTTAGCCTACATTTCTTCTGTTAGATCAGTGGGTACTGTTCATCATTTTGTACCATCCTTCTTCATAAAATTTTACAGATGAAATTTTTGTTGCCCTTGGTTGTCCTATGTTTCTGCCTGGCAAATTGTCAAGTTCTTGCTAAGGTTTTTTTTTACTCTTTTGGCCTCCATGATGTGGCAACTGACTTATGTTGGCTAAACTTCTTTATAAAAACATTGTAATCAGTGGCCATGTTCTTTCTTCTCTCCAAACTTCATTTTTCATCCCCAATAACTTGTTTAAATAGGTTAAATTTGAGTTGTTTTAGATTATTTTTGTAAGAATTAAATGAGGTAATGTATGTTTTTCAACTTTAAATCATGTCATATAAGTGGTCAATTATCTTAGGAGTTAAATATTGTCAGAGCAATTAGTATTGTTAATGAGAACAGATACAAAAAATATTATGTCAATGGGTACAGAAAAGGCTTTTATTACAAAGATTGTTCATTCACATTGGTTTGTGTTTTTTTTAAGGTCAACATGTATAGGAATAGAAGGATTTTTTCTTAATATGACAAAAAAATGCTCAAAACCAAAAGCAAGCATTATGTGTAATAGAGAAACATCATAAGCTTCCCCAGTAAGACCCTGCTGAAGCAGTGTTGCCCACTCTCACCACTTCCTGCCACATAGCATAAATTTTTTGCATAATTTTAGAAGTGCTAGCTTGCTAAAGTAATAAAGGAGGAAAAAATCATAGAACCTCAACATTGGAAGGGACCTGAATTAGAGCTTAGAGAACTGAAGTAACTAACCCACAGTCATAATTAACTATATATATATAACTAACCCATAGTTCATAATTTTTGGATGCAAGACTTGAACTGAAGAATTCTTATTATAGGCCTCAGAAGATGGTCTTTGTAAATTATTATGGCTGAAAAAAAAAGAATCACTGTGTATCCTACCTTCTGGTGATGTCCCTCAGTCCAGTCATTATTACGTCAAAATCACACCATAGATAAACAAATGACTCTATCATACGGACCATTCGACAATCTTCATAATTGTAGGAACTCAGCTACATGCAGTGAAGCAACTAGCTGTAATCTAACATAAATTAAATCATCTATCTTAGCAGAGTTCTAGAATACTAACCCTGATGTTCCTAGTGGAAATACCAATAGACAAAAGTGATAATCAAAATGTTTTTGAATTCTTAGAGTTATATACAAAAGAAAGTAATAACTTCAATGCTAATCAATACAGATTGGTTTTTAAGGTCTTGCTTGAAGGAATGGAAGGATCAATTTCAATCAGCAGTTGCAATGAGTGGAAAGGATGAAGGTATTTGTAATCCCAAAGTATTTCTTAGTTCAACTTCGGGTAGTATTTCTAAGCAACTCAGAGTAGGAGGGAAATAAATAGAAATTAAAAAAGAATTGATTTCAAAGAATGATCAGTGACCCCTCCAGGGAATAATCTATGAACCACAAATAGGTAGAATGGTTCACCAGACCACCCTCAGGATTGTTTAATCCTTTTTAACAAGGCTATGTAAAATAAATCACTTCTATGCCCTATACTTGAACTACAGTTATTTCTTTGGTTAGGTCTGTTCCAAGAGCCATACAATCTGATCTAGGCTCAATCACAGCCTCACTTTCCTCCCAGATGGAAAATTAGGCTTCTTGGTGAAAAGAAAATGGATATTGTTAAATAGCTGATATGTTGCCACAGCACAATCATTTCATTTCCAGGGAAAGCTGAGGAAAGAAAGAATTACAATCTTTATGGGCAAGGGAGCCACATTCATTCTGATGTTCCTGGTAATGCTCAGTCCTTAGACTAATCCAGCACTAAAAAAAACAACAATAAAATTCACAAAAGTTCACAATTTCTACAAGAACTGTAGGAAAACAGTGAAAATGAATTTTCCATAAGACAGAACTTTCTTACTCTGACATTTTTGTTTCTTTCTGTTGGACTGCCAACTATTTTTAATCATTTGTGCCAGAAACGTCTTCCACTGGTAGAGACCGTCAAGAACTCTCTGTTCATATATTTATTCAGTCTGACAAATATTTACTGAGCACTTATTCTGTTTGGGGTATTGCTCCTCAATACTGTAGGGGGATAGAAAAAAAGTTTAAGATCTAAACAGAACCAGGAAAACAATCTCCATAACAACAATAAGAACGTAAAGAGAAAGAACACAAAAAGGAGAATAAACTCCAAATAATTATCCCAATTATCAAAAAATTATAATTGGAAAACACCAAATAATCTTGGATCCCTCCCTCCAAAAAAAAAAACAAAACAGAAAATGAATAGTAATCTTCTTCAGGGGAAGATTATGGGTGCAAAATATTGTACATACTATCAAGGTCAACTTTGGGGGGTTTGTTTTGCTTCATTGTTTTTCTTGTTACCAAAGAGGCTTCAATTGTAGAAAGGTACAGTGGGAAGGTGTATAGCTGGAAATGACTACAATGAAAACAAAAGGCACCAATAAATTTTATTTATAAATACATGAATAAAAATAAGTATAGAGGGGGACTAGGCAATGAGAATCAAGTAATAGAAGAATGTGCAGAAGAGACCATGGATGTTTGCAGTATGTGTAAGCATTCCACATCTGTTTCCGATCCACTTATCATGGGCCTTTTTGATGGACTATTAAGACAGAAACAGGGGTACATACCAGACTCTCTCCAGGTCAACTTGATCTCTTTCCTACCTAGCTACACTTGAGTGTCAAGAACAAACCACAGTGGATCCTCCAGATGTAGGGAGGGCTCCTAGCCTCTTCTCACCTGGTTCACAGCTCATTAGTACAAGACCCTTCCATTGCTTCTGCCTCCGTTGGATCAGAAAAGGAACATGAACCTTGGTCATCCTGCCCCCAAGGTCACTATGCCACGTTGCCTCAAAATAACCTATAAACTATATCATAAACCTTAGAGCTAGAGAAGATGAAAGGGGTTATATTTCCTCATTTACAGATGAGGCAATGAGGCCCTATCTCCTCTGACTCCAAAGTACAGTCCCTATGACAAATTGCCCGTCTTTTATACGAGTACCATGATTACTTAGCTCATAGGGGATCATTACCAAATTGCCCATCGGTTCATTTTTTGCACAATCTATCAACAAGCATTTATTAAATGCAGACTATATGACAAGCACTGCGCTAGATGTTAGGGATACAAATACAGAGACTGCAATAAGTCCTACTTTCAAGTAGCTTACCTTCTAACAGGGGAGACAAGAAGTTGGGTTGCAATTTGCTCCACTAGAGAGAGTGTCCTGAGTAATGAAAGCATGAATCCATGGAAATTATTTGTACTAGCATGGTGGATAGGGAGGGCAGCTAGGCAGTACAGAAGATAAGAACAACGGGCTAGGTGGCACAGTGAGTAGAGCACTGGCCCTGGAGTCAGGAGGACCTGGGTTTGGATCTGGCCTCAGACACTTACACACACACACACACACACACACACACACACACAAATTAGACGTGTGACCTTGGGCAAGTCACTTAACCCCAATTGCCCTCCCCTCCCCCTCCAAAAAAAAAAAAAAAGAACAATGGGCCTGACAGAAAGACTAGAGTTCAAATCTGACACCAGTCATGTGACCCTGAGCAAGTCCCTTAACCCTGTTTGCCTCAGTTTCCTTATCTATAAAATAAGCTAGAGAAGGAAATGGCAAATCACTTCAGTATATTTGCCACGAAAACTCCTTGGTCCATTGGATCACAAATAGTTGAACACAACTGAACAACAATTAGTGGATAAAATGCTGAATGAGAAGATCTAGGCTTAAGTCTTCTTTCTAGCTTTAGAAACAATCACTATTGGGATTAGTGATAGAGGTTTCCATTACAGGAATATCACAAACCAATAAACTCACAAATCTGAACAACAACAACAACAACAACAAAATGTGTTATACCTCCCAGGTAATACATGGACATTTTAACAGGGGCTTACTGGAAACATTATGACTTAGAAAAAAGGATGGACACCATTGATAAGAATTTGAAGAACCTTATCAAGTTGATGGGGCAGATAAAACTTCTGGACGCTCTTCCTACATATAAAATATAGCCACATCTCCATCCTTAATATACCAAAAGAGAGAATGTACCTGACATTGAACCATTGAGTGAATCATTAAGGATACCCCAGACAAGCAGCTTCTGACTTGTTTGCCTTCCCACCTTAATTGCACACAGTTCTCTCCTTCAATCTGGGCTACATTTGGCTGCCTTTTATTCCCTATACATGATGTTCCATTTACAACATCTGCAACGTCCTCCCCTCCTCATCTCTAAATTTTAGATTCATTAGTGTTCTTCAAGGCTCAGCTCAAGCACTAATTCTTTTACAAAACCTTTCTTATTACCTCCATTTGTTTATCTTCTTCTATTGCATATTGCTTTGCACATATTTTATATTTATTTACCTTTACATATACCCCTCTAATCCAATGTAAGTTCCTTGAGGACAGGAACTACTTGATTTTTGTCTCTGGGTCCCCAAAACCTAGCCTAGATACAGACATATAGCAGGTACTGAATAAATGCATGATTTTCCTTCCCTGGGTGTTAAAAAGAAGATACCACTGAACTTAGTATCATTTCCATCTTTAAGGAATTTTCTATAGATCCCACTTTTCAGGATTCCAAATAAGGATATGCCAAACATCTCTGGACATGAATTCAGTAATGTAAATCTTCAAACTAAGTTGCTATTTCCATTATTCAGATCTGTCAGCCCCAAACCAAAAGGTTTAATTTCTGTCTGTAATGATGTATATTAGTGAAACTGCCCATACTCTGGCCTTCTAAGTGCTTAATAGATATATCATAAAAAGAATCTGATTTACTTTTTCCTAGAAATCAATAAGCACACCAACCTTCTTTATAGTTACCTTCTTCCTCATTGGCACCACATTAAAAAATAGGCTTTTCAAGTGTCATCTCTGGCTTCCTAACCTCTTCTAGTCAATGATAATTTTTTTTCAGTCAGTTACCAATTATACAGAATCTCTGCTGCAATTCATCAACTTTCTGCACATAAATTATTTGCTGACATGCTGATCTATTAAGTAAGAAATAAACCCATCTTAAGAGATTCAATTAATTTTTTTAAAAACTTGACAAACTGCAGCAAAATGGGGTGATGCCATGAAAATAGGTAATTGATTATAAACACTGAATGTTTATTTATTTGTTTTTCCCCAAGCAAAGCTGTTTTGATAGGAATGAGTTTACTCATTTACTGGGATTTGTTTTAAGAAAGAAACCTAATGACTTCCTTAAGAACAAATTTATACTCTTTTCTCTATGTTCTTCATCCTCCTTTGTTATATAGAGGAGAAAGGGAACAAGGATCACTAAACATTTGGTAGCAAGTAACAAATATGAGCTTTTCCCCTAAAGACTGGACCCTCTGAAGAGACAGCAACTGCTTATCCTCCAAGAAAGAAGTATTTGGTTCTATAGACCCTGTCCATACAGCTATGTAGCACGGGGGATAGAGTGCTGGACCTGGAGTCAGAAAAACTCATCTTCCTGAGTTCAAGTCTGGCCTCAGATACTTACTAGCTGTGTGACCTTGGGCAAATCACTTAACTCCATTTGCCTCAGTTTCCTCATCTATAAAATGAGCTGGAGAAAGAAATGAGAAACTATTCCAGTATTTTTGCCCCTCCCCAAAAAAACAAAAAAAAATGGGGTCAGAAACAGTCGGACTTGACTGAAACAATGGCTCCTGTCCTGTAGGAAATAATCCATTAATTTTCAGAAGAAGATGAGACAAATACTGGCAGTTAATGACTCCATGCCACAGGAGGCTTTTTTTTTTTTTTTGTCAATCTTATAGCAACAATAAAGAGTTCTACCAACTCTGATGGAATGTTTTTAAAATGTAAATACATCTTAAACTATAAGAATGACAGGCTCTTGGCCATAGATGTGGTACACTTGACAACGATGGTAAGAGGAAATTTGCATGAAGCTGAGAAAGTCTTTTTTTTCGCCCTTTTTCTTGGAGGGCTATTGGGGTTAAGTGACTTGCCCAAGGTCACACAACTAGTTTTTGTGTTACATATCTGAGGTCAGGTTTGAACTCAGGTCTTCCTGACTCCAGGGCCAGTGCTCTATTCACTGTGCCACCTAGCCACCCTGAGAAAGTCTTATCAAAAGAATTTTTTTTTTTAAGCAATTGGGGTTAAGTAACTTGCTCAAGGTTACACGGCTAGTCATTATTTATGTGTGGGTGCTCATTTTCTGAGGCCGGATCTGATCTCGGGTCATCCCAACTCCGAGGCCCGCGCTCTTACTCACTGCGCCACCTAGCGGCCCCTTTAGGGCAATTGGGGTTAAGTAACTTGCCCAAGGTTACACGGCTAGGTTTCTGTTTGTGTGGATTAAGTGTCGGAGGCCGGCTCCGAACTCAGGTCCTTCTGATTCCAGGGCCGGCGCTCTATTCACCGCGCCACCTAGCTGCCCCATCAAAAGAATTTTAAAGCAAAGAGTAAATAGGGAGCCAAAACCTATGTTTGTTCAACGAATGTTTTTAAGTAACTAAAATGTACATTGCTGGATTGCTGAAAAAACAAAAAGTAGTCCCTGATTCAAGGAACTCACCATCTATAGGAATCTACTTTCTTAGATATTATAAGAGAGTTATTACAATGAGAAAGACTATAAAAGGAAAAATAGACACAAAAGGACAAGATAGCTCATCCTGATAGAGTAAGATGTGGTAAAATGAGAATCGTGAAAGGAATTTGGATCAGAACGGTTATAACTTATGCAAAAGAAATAGAAGAGGTAAAAACAAAGTGTCTAAAGAATCTGAGGTAGGTGCATAATGAACTAACCAATGGACAGAAATTTTTAATTTTTAAATTTATTTTATTTTTAATTTATGGAATAAAACAAGCATTTCCATAACATAGTATAATGATAAAAAGATGATTGCACATGAAACTACAAATCTATTATGTACAGATTTTTTTAAAGATGTGCAAAAGATGAAAGCAAAAGTAGATAATAGGGGACATTCACTACAAAAGGATGGCATGGCATTAAAGCTCAGAATGAGATTAATCTGGAGAGTAAATCCATGGACAACCCAAAAGGCAAGTTTTTAGCTCTATTAGAAAAAGAGAAAGTTCAATCAATGAACTAGCATTTATGAAGCATAACTTTATGAGAACTGGTGACAGTTTTGGGGACATGGAGAGAAAAGAAAAACAATTTCAGGGAACTTACATTCTCTTTGGGAAGATGACGTGTACAAATAACATATACACACACAAGTGTATATATATGTACGTATATATATATATTGTATACATTATATTATGAAATGTAAAGATATATACATATATGTGCATATATTGTGTATATATACATAATAGATACAATTTTATAGGGAAGAGAATGGGTAGTTGATAGAGGTGGTCAGGAAAGGCTCCATGTAGGAGGTGATCTTTGAGCTGTCTTAAAGGAGCTCTTTCAAATGAAACAGAGGACTGCATAGGAGGTAGTTGGTTTCAAAGGCCTGGAGGTGGGAGGTGGAGTGTCATGGAACAGCAAGAAGGCCAGATTGATCAGAACATGTTTAAAAAGGGAGTAATACATAATAGGGCTAAAAAATTTGGTTGATGTCAGATTGTGAAGGGTCTTCAATGCTCAACAGAAGAGTTTATATTTGTTCTGGGACATATTAAGAAGTCAGTGGTGTTTAAATTGAGAATATGGTCAGACTTGCTGTTTAGGAAAATCATTTCAGCAACTATTAAGAGGATGAATTGGATTGGGAAAAGACCAATTAGAAGGCTATTGAAATGATTCAGGTGAGCCTTAACTAGTGAATTAGAGTGAAAGGGATGATGGTAAGAGATCTTATGGAAATAGAAATGCCAAGATTTGGTGACTGATTTTGTGGGCTGAGGATAATAGAATATTTTAAAATGAGACTGAGGTTGTAAACTTGGGTGAATAGAAGGATGGCAGTGCCCTTGGCAGTAATCAAGATATCTATGAGAGGAGTGGGCTTGGGGAAATGGCAATGAGTTTTGCTTTGGACAGGCTAAATTTGTAATGCCTCTAGGTTATATAGCTTAAAATGTCCAATAGGCAGTTGGTGATGTGAGATAGAAACTCAGAAGATAGATATTGGGGCTAGATATATTGATCTGAGATGGATGATAGATGTTAAAATGGAAGATGGAATGGAAAGGATACTGATGATGAAGGACAGAGAAATCAGAGCTACTCAACAATTATCTTTCTGTTTCAAAGAGAGTGATCCTTAAATTGGAAAGGACAGAATAAAAATGGGTAATAAAGAGTGGATATCTACAGTAAATAGGAAGAGCAGATAGGTATTACTCTTACTATGATCAAGCCAATAAGAGCTACATCACAGAATATTGAAAGAACTGACAGGTGTGACTGTTCAGCTACCACCAGTAATTTTTGAAAGATCATTGAGAGAGAGTGAGAGAGAGAGAGAGATACTACAGGCCTCCAGAAGGGAAAATATCTCAATTTTAAAAAATATATTTAGAAGTCAATTGAATCTTCATACTGTGGACTTTAATTCCTTTAATTAATTAAGGAATTTGGAAATATGTGTTTGTAATACTCTTTCTGGGCTACTTCCCTAATTTGTGCTGACAGGTTGATTCCCCAGAGGGTAACTACTACCTTGGGTTCTAGGGATAACCTTAGATGGCTATTCTTAATACACTAGCTCCTAACTATTATTGACGTGCTTTTCCTTAACTATCAACCTATAAACCTAGGGCACAGTCTCCCCCCAATACATATGATGCCTATGTCAAGAGTGGGCTCAAACTTAGAATACATATGCAGCCACAACAACTCACAACTTCTAGTGCTAATGGGACTTTCTCAATGCATAAGCCCCTCATGCAACGATCACAGCACCTCTGCTAGGAATATTGTTCAGATGGTTCCCAGGGTCTGATTGTCTCTACAATTCAAACGTAGTCAGGGTTAACTCTCTTGATTACATATCCAATTCTCTTTTCTGCTGTCAAGGGTCACACTCCTCCAAGCAGCTCACTCCCTCAAGTTGCTGCATTTTTTTTATCCATGTCTATATGATATTTATGATATATAAGTAGACAGATAGATAGATAGATCTGCCCCTTCAATCATGCATCAAGCTCTCTTAAACTGAGAAACTCACAAACTTCTTGAGAGGGTGTCTCCTGGTCAAGCCACTGCTAGATGTCATGGCTGATGGAGGGAGAGGAGGAGAGAAAAACTCCTTTCTTTATGAGACACTCCAGAACTTATATTCCTATTCTTAAACTCCCTCCAAGGTTTCAGGATAGAAAATCCCTCAAAGTCATTTCCAATTTTGACTTGTTCAGCGAGGTTATTCCAATTTAATTCTCTCAGAAAAAAAAGGGTTCACACTTCATAATTGAATAAACATTTTGACTACAATATGATATTTAGCTTAACATCCTATTCCATACTTAAAATTGATCACCTGGGCATAAATCCTGTGTGTACATCAACTGAATCTGGGGAAAGGGAGGAATCACAGTCCCCTATACTTACACATTATTATAGAGAACTTAGTGAGCATCTACCTAGAAAAGGAAATAGCTAACATAAAGAACCATCATGGCTTCATCAATAACATACTAGATCAAACTCATTCCCTTCATTTATGGAGTTACTATGGGAGTTACCTGGGAGACAAATGCTATTATCTCCATTTTATAGATGAGAAAACTGAGGGGGAAATGAATTAAGTGACTTGCCCAGGGTCACCCATCTAGTAAGTTTCTGAGGATTTGAACTCAGGTCTTTCTTACTCCAAGTCCAATGCTCTATGTTATGTACTACCCAGCTGCCAGTCACTTAAATGGGCTGTCACTGTAAGGTTGCTGCAAGGCAAATATGATAGATCAGAGGTATGTTGCAGATATAGCTATACTCATATTTAGACAAAACATTTGCTGAGTGACACATGCTATACACCATATAGAAATACAGTAAGATAGTAGGAACTGCCTAAATGACCATCCCCAAGAAGATGGATGGCAACTTAGGAAGAGTATAGAAAGAAAACCCAAGGATCTGTGCTTAGCTCAGTGTTGTTATCCATTGATTTAAAAAAATGTTAAAAGCAAATGGCATACTTATGAGATTTGTAGATAAACCAGAGCTGCAAGGGATAGTGAACATATTAGGTGGCAGAGTTAGGATCCAAACATTTCTCTATAAGCTAGAAAATTGGGCTAAATTGTTTCTAATAAAATTTAACAAGGATAAACATAAAATCTCACATATGGGTTCAAGAATCTGACCTCAAAGGTACAAGATGGAGGAGGCACAATTAGGCAAAAATTTATCCTAAAAAAGTCTCAAGATTTATTGTGGAAAAGCACAATATGAGTCTACAGTTAATATAGTTAATATGGCAGCCTCCCCCCCACCAAAATACTAATCAGATCTTGAACTGCACTAAGGGAGGTCTCACTTCCAGGAATCAGGAGGTGATAGTCCCTCTGTATATTGCCCTGGTCAGACAGCATGTGAAGTATTGTGCTCTCTTCTGGGCACCTCTTATTAGGAAAAACAATAATAAGATAAAGATAAATAAACCACTGTGCAACAACCAGAATGGTGAAATGACTCAACTTCATTCAACAATCATATCAACTGAAGGAAACAAATGTTTACCATGGAGAAGAGAAGACTTAAGGAGACAGTATAGGTGTCTAAGCATAAAAGGCTGATTGCTGTGCATGGAGGATCTAGACTTCTCCTATTTGGCGTAACTAGAAACAAAGAGAGTGAACTGCAGAAAGAGAAATTTAAATTTGATGCAAAGAAAAGTTTTCTAATGATCAAAATTATACCTAACTAGAATAAGTTCCTTTTTATAGGAAATGTTTCTTAATGCTTCTCAGTTAAGGGGAGGGGAGACAGAGAAAGGGAAGCCATTTTCATAAATATCTCTATAATTTCCAACCCAACTAAGTTCCCGTGGGAACCAGAGTAGCCCTCCAAAATGCCATATATAAAAAAATAGTAATGTTCTGCTGCAGAAAGTATTTCAGTGCAAAGAAAATGAAACTTCATGTTACCTAAATGGAAAGAAAAAGTACCTCCTTTGAGAAGCTAAGTGCACAGCAAAGATGTACTTCTGAGATTCTCTAAGAGACTAGAATTGAAATCTGGCAAGCCTTACTCTAGATCAGAATATAATCATACTTGAGAAAACCACTCCAAACTTTTTCAATAAATAAAAATGGTTTGATGCAAATTTCTCAAGTTCTCAAATGTGTATTTACATTATATATATGCATATGCAAGAGAAAAATCACTATGTGATAGAAGTATAAATTTTACAAGTTAAGGGATAGGCAAATCTTCAATGTGACATTCCTGTATTGCTGCAAAATAATACTAACAGTAAACAACGACATAGCACTTTAAAGTTTAAATGAAGAAAGAGTTTCTATTTTTTTTTTAGCTTTGGTCTGAGAAGGAAAGAAACACTCAGAGAGAATGACCCTTTGTCTTCTCAGTAATGCTCTCTTGAGCTGATTTTTTTGTTAAACCTGCCATGGGCTTCTCATCTCTGCTTTCACAGATGAGAATTTCCTATTCCAGTATGGGACTCCATTGGGAACTGTTCAGAGTCTCAGCAAAGAAGGTGAGTTCATTTTTAGTAGCAACAACAAATCTGAATAATTATGATCTGAATGGCTGCACACTTATTTTCCTTATTGTACAGAAAACTCAGACTGCCAGAAATTCCTTAGGATTAACTGTGGTAAACGATTTGAGTTTTTGTTTTATAAAATTGTCTTGGTTTAGCTTTGTGTTCCAATTATTGGTATTCTCATTATTTCACTTACTCTTCTATTTATTCTAGTGCCTGGCTTAATTTTAAATCACTCTAGCTCTGTGCTTTTTACTTTTATGTCCCTCCCCTCCCCCACCTCAACTCTGCTCCACTTTGATCTAGGGTTAGAAACCTGTTGCTAAAAGGCCACAGCTTCTGCAAAGGATTTAAGAAATAGGAAATGAGGAGGGGAGGAGCCAAGATGGCAGTGTAGAAGCAGGAAAACTCCATGAGCTCCCCCCATAACCTCAAATACCTATAAAAAATGACTCTAAACAAACTTTGGGGCTACAGAACCTACAAAGTGACAGAGAGAAATAAATCTCCCACTGAAGGCAGCCTGGAAGGTGGACAGGAAGGGTCCACTGGAAGACCCAAGAGGTCAAAGGCTTCCAGATATAGCTCAGAAAACAAAAGCATGAAAAACGTGAAGCCTGAGACATTATCCCCAACACCCAGGGAGCACAGTTGGACTCTAATATAAAGTTAACAGTCAAAGTAGTAAATTATTATAGTAACTTTCTGTTTGATAAATGTAAAGATTTGAGTTTTCCACATAAGAATTCACTGGCAAAAATTGTTGAGAAAATTTGTTCTAAATCTTCTATACAACATGACTAATGTGAAAATGTTTAATAGCAATGTACATGTAGAGTCTCTATCATACTGCATGTAGTCTTGGGGAAGAAGGGGGAGAAAATTTAAAGCTAATGGGAGTGAAATGTTGAAAACCAAGAATAAATAAATTTACTTCAAAAATTATTGGGAAAACTGGAAAAGTCTGGCAGAAACTAGATATAAATAGACCAAAATCTTACACCTCTTACCATGACCTAGAGAGACTAAAGGGAGATATCATAAGAAAATTAGAACATATTACCTGTCAGATTTACAGATAGGAGAAGAAATGAATAAACAAGAGGTAGACAGCATTGTGGGGTGTAATATGGATAATTTTGATTACATTAAATTAAAAAGGTTTTGTACAAATAAAACCAATGTAGCCAAAATTAGAAGGAAAGCAGAAAAATGGGTGTAGATTTTTATATACAATTGCTCAGATAAAGGTCTCCTATTTCAAATATATAGAGAACATTGTCAACTTTAAAAGAATAGGAGTCATTCCATAATTGATAAATGGTCAAAGGATATGAACAGGCATTTTCTGGATAAAGAAATCAAAACTACATATAGTCCTATGAAAAATGCTCTAAATCATTATTGATTAGAGAAATACAAAGTAAAACAACTTTGAGATATCATCTCCTACCTACCAGATTGGCTAAAATGATAGAATGGGAAAATGACAAATGTTAGGGGGGAATATGGAAAAATTGGGACACTAATACATTGCTGGTGGAACTATGAACTGTTTCAATCATTTTGGAAAGCAATCTGGAATTATGCCAAAAGACTTATAAAACTGTGTATACTGTCTGACCCAGCAACACCATTATTAGGTCTGTTTCCAAAGGTGATTAGGAAAAAAAGGAAAAGAACTTATATATTCTAAAATATTATAGCAGTTCTCTTCCTGGTGGCCAAGAACTAGAAATTGAAAGGATGCCCATCAATTGGAGAATGGCTAAACAAGTTGTGGTATATAATTGTGATGGAATACTACTGTGCTGCAAGAAATGATGAGCAGGTTGATTTTAGGAAAACATGGAAAGACTTGCATGAAATAATGAAGAGTGAAACAAGCAGATCACAAGGAATGTTGTATACATTAATAGGAATACTGTTCAAAGACTAAATGCGAATGACTGAGCTATTCTGAGTTATATAAATATTCAAAATCAACTACAAAGGACCTCTAAAGGAAGACACTTATCCACCTCCAGAGAAAGCACTGATACATAGAACTATGTATTATAAAGTTTCACATATATATCTGTGTCAAATGTTGGCCTTCTCTAGTTTGGGAGGGAGAAAAGGAGGGAAACAATCTAGAACTCAAATAGAACAAAAAATAAAATAAATATAACTTTAAATTAAATTTTTAAAAAGTTTTTAAAAGAACAAATGCAGATTCCTATCTATATTGTGAATCACGAAAATGTACTTGTATTTCACTACTGGAGACTAAAGAAATGTAGAATGAGCTCGTATTGCCTTAATGAATAACCACATTCTTTATTCACTGTGCAATTTCTTTTCATATATATTTGTCTAAATAATGTATTCAAATTGAAGATTTGTGTTATAAATGTGTGTACACATATATGTATAGATGTATTTGTGTGTATGGCACACATGATTCCAAAATAAGACTCATTTTAAAGTTAACACAACCTACTTAAACCTCCACCAATTTGTATATATTAACAGTGTTTGCCCCAAGCAAATCTGATTTGGACTGGACTTACACAAAACTATGTGTTGGAAGAACCCCAGGACTTTGTAAATAAGATTCTAAAGGTCAATCCATTTTGAATCTGCACTGTGTACAGACCACAAGAGTTCAATTAGAATAGGCTTGGAAAATAACTTTAATGAGGACATTCACTACTCAGTTACCAGGTCTAACCATAAACAAGCCATTCACTAACTGCTGCAGTTTCCTACTGCTGAATTTTCAGGCAGACTCGAGTTAACCTCATATGTTTAATGGCTGAAGAAGCTATTGTCTAATCATTGGGGGAGTGAAAGAAGAGGAAAGGAAACAAGAATGTAAACTCCTCTAGAAGAAGGGTCAGTTTCATATCCGTCTTTTAGATGCTAAGCATCATGACTGGCCAGTGATAGATGCTTAATAAATCCCAGATTGATTCACAAAAAAGGTTATGCAAGTGAAGTATTTATTAAGGGGAAAGGAAAAGGAACTGGAATAAGCATTTCTAGAGTGTCTGTTATATACCAGGCATTATACTAAGTGCTTTTTACAAATATTATCTTATTTGATAATATTGATATACAACCAGCTTGTAAGGTAGATGCTATGAACATTCCCATTTTACAGCTTAAGGAACTCAACTTATTAAGAGCTTACTGCCTATCAGACATTATACTAAGAGCTAAAGACACAAAGAAAATCAAAACTAGTCCCTACCCTCACACAGCTTTCTACTGGGGAAGACAATATGCAAATAACCATAATTTGGAGTCGTTTTGTTTTTTAAAAAAGGATAGGAGAATGAAATTAAAAGACACATAGTAGTAAAACAAAATAGGATAACCCAAAACTGAGGTGACTTACCCCAGAGGGAATTAAACTTAGAGACAGTGTATTTTTTTTTTTTTTTGCTTTTTGTAGGGCAATTGGGGTTAAGTGACCTGCCCAAGATCACAAGGCTAGTTTTTGTGTTAAGTATTTGAGGCCGGATGTGAACTCACGTCCTCCTGACTCCAGGGCCAGTGCTCTATTCACTGTGCCACCTACTCATGCTGACAGTGTATTTTTAAAATGTATTTTTCAATGTGTTTTCAGAGTTCCATGCTGCATATACTCTTAAGGTTCCTTCCAGCTATAAAGTTATGACTTAGGATAGTTTTTGTGAAGATAAAAATGATACTCCAAAAGAACAGTATTTATACCCTGCAACATTTACACCACCACCCCCCTTTCCCGTGAGCTTTGTAATTTTTAGTTCATAGACTTCCATGGCAGCCACCTGGGTATTGGTAATAAAACCAAAGATGTTGGCCGTAATTCAGGAAACCTAAGCATTTCATCAAACCATGCAATGTGCCACAAGGGTCCCCTAGGGCCTTCTAGACAGAGAAACAGACACAAGGCTGGCTTTCTTTGATCATTGGGCCCTAAAGTTATCTTTCCCTCTTTCTTCTTCATAATCATTCAAATCAGGCTGTCTTCGAATGTACTAAAATGACATTTTAAAACTAAACAGAAGTGAGGAAAATTATAAAAGTCCTTTCCATTCCCATAGGTTCCTTGGATTTCAAGTTAGAAGGAACTTTTGTAGATCACCCTAATCTTATCAATCCCTGACAGAATATTAACAAACCACTGAAGCTAGAAGTTTGCTCACTTTTTCATCTTTATAATTGAACTGAGTCACATTGACTTTTGAAGATATATAGCAAATATTCTTCAGGGTCATAAAATGAGCAGGTGTTTATATGGGCTTGGGCAATACTTCTGGGGGTCAATTAGGTTCTAAGCAAGGTTCCTAAATTCCCCAGAGTAATAGTAATTGACTTCAAGTAGAGCATGAAGGTGGTTTGGGCCTGAGTATTTATAAAACATATATATATATATGTTTGTGTATATGTGTGTGTGTGTGTGTAACACAAATATGTATATGTGTGCATGTATAAATGTTCAAATATTGACTTTTACCTCTGGGTCTTTGCCTCTTAGTTTGCTCTCTTGTAAAAATGAAGTCATTTGGGCTAGGGGAGGACTGGACATAGTGGAAAGAGAAGATTTCCAAGGTCCTTTCCAATTGTAAAAATGTAAGTTCTTTTTCATTTAAAAAAATTAGTGATTCTTTCACTTATGTCATTGTCATTTCTTGCTATAATACTATCACCACAACTACCAAGTGGGCATTCCTTTATGACAAAGAAAAACAAGCAAAATTAACCAATATAGTAATCATGACTGACAAGATATGAAAAATTTCATACCATTATACCTCACCTCTCCAAGGAAAAATGGGAGGTATATTTCCTCACCTCCCAAGACCAAAGATTATGGTCCTTCATTTTAGGGCTCTTTTTTGTTTACATTATTATAGTGATTGTATATATTATTTTCCTGATTCTGCTGACTTTACCTTTTAACAGTTCATATTTTTCTAACAATATTTCTCTGAATTCTTCATATCCAGAGACATACTAGAGCTAGCTCAAAAGACCTAATTGTTAAGTTTTCAGTGTAATCATTTACACCTCAGAAATCAACAAATACTATAAGACAGGCCTTGATTTATTGTTTTGTTGATTACCTAGACTTAAGAATGTGATGGAGAAAATAAATGTTAGTAGTGTAGATTAAACTTTTTAAAAAATATGTCATGTGTAAAAGGTGATACAATAAAAATAAGAAAAGCAAGGAATAGTTTACCTTTCAGATCTATGGAAAAGGGAGGAATTTATGACAAAAGAAAATAGAACACTGCAAGATAAATTGGGTAATTTTGGTTACATTAAATTTAAAAAGTTTTTGCACAAACAAAACAAATGCAGCTAAGATTAGAAGGAAAATAGAAAATTGGGGGTAAATTTTTTATACGAAGTATCTCTGATAAAGGCCTCATTTCTTCTTTTGTCTTTTTTTTTTTTTGGAGGGGGAAAGGCAGGACAATTGGGCTTAAGTGACTTGTCCAAGGTCACACAGCTAGTAAGTGTTAAGTGTTTGAGGCCAGAATTGAACTCAGGTCCTCCTGACTCCAGGGCTGGTGCTCTACTCACTGTGCCACCTAGCTGCCCCTGAAAGGCCTCGTTTCTGAAATATATAGAGAACAAAGTCAAATTTGTAAGACTATAAGTTATTCCCCAATTGATGAACAGTCAAACAATATGAACAAGCAGTCTTCAGATGAAGAAATCAAAGTTATCTATAGTCATATAAAAAAAATGGAACAACTCTGAGGTACCACCTCACACCTATGAAATCAGTTAATATGACTGAAAAAGAAAATGGTAACTACTGGAGGGAATGTGGGAAAATTGGGATACTAATGGATTGTTAGTGGAGTTGTGAGCTGATATAACAATTCTGGAGAGCAATTTGTAACTATGCCTAAAGGACTATAAAACCCAGCAATACCACTACTAGGTTGGTATCCCAAAAAAAGATTTTTAAAAGGTGAGAAGGGAGAAGGACCTATTTGTACAAAAATATTTATAGCAGCTCTTTTTTGTGGTAGCAAAGAATTGAAAATTGAGGGCATTTCCCTCATTCCCACTGGGGAATGGCTGAACAAGTTGTGATACATGATTGTAAATGGAATACTACTGTGCTATAAAAAATGAGCAACAAGATGTTTTCAGAAAAACCTGGAAAGACTTACATGAACTGATGCAAAGTGAAATAGGAAGAACCAAGAAAACATTGTGCACAGTAACAGCAATAGTTCATGATGGTCAACTCTGAATGACTTAGCTATTTTTAGCAATACAATGATCCAAGCCAATTCCAAAGGACTCATGATGAAAAATTCTATCTGCCTCTAGAAAAAGAACTTGATGGAATCTGAATGCAGATCAAAGCTCCACTTTATTTTTTTTAGGGTCTGTTTTTTTCTTTTACAACAGGACTAATGTGGAAGTGTTTTGCATGATTGCACATATATAACCTGTACAAATAGAAACTCTTTCTTCAATGAATGGAACACTTCAAATATTCATCCTCTTCCACCTTTATAGACTTAGATTTTCATCATAATACCAGCACTGACCTTCTTTTCTGCCCTATCTGTAGAAACACCATCCAAACTCTTTGGATCCTGAAGTTCCACAGATGCAGAATTTATAGAAGTTATAGTTGACCAGTGGTATATCCAATTGAGGGGGATATTTTTGCCTCCAGTTGTCCTAAACCTGACACTCATCTCGAAGAGGCAGTTTTTGTCTTAGGAGCCTCAATGTTCTCTGTGAGTCAATCCACCTGTGTAAGATCAGAAAAGGATTGCTCTTCCACAGTCTCTGAAATCTAACATATCTTGTGATATGCAGATAATTGAATATTAAAAACATAAGAATGATATAAATATAATGAAGAAGTCAGTTAGGTTAGATCCTGTTTAAAATTCTGGGATCTTACACATAAGACAGAAAAAACAAAATAATTGAAGCTGCTTTAAATAAGGACATTTTTTTCTTCTGAAACTTTCACATCAGAACTACAGCTGCTGTTGTATTTCCCTTAAGAGAGTTTTATGGACTTAGAAGAGAAGATCCAAAAATTAATTTTGGGAGAGCCCAAAGCCAGAAGGTTTCCTTTGTTATTAAGGAGAAATGTCATTTTTCCTTCAGGCTCCTTCACCTGTATGATTTATTGTTCCCCCGATGGTAAGGTCATAAAAACACCAAGCTGCACTCCAGAAGTTCACATTATGAAATTCTACAATAGACAGAAGTCCTAGTTAAAAAAAAAAAAAAGTAGAGAAATAAAGTGCATAGGGATTGGAAATTTGAAATGTCTTAAATAATTCAGTTGCTTTCTGTTTTATGAGCAGGATCTCCTTAATTAAGCAACCTCGACTTTTCATTGTAGTATGAAGGCAACTCCAGTTTGTCAAATATGCCAGCAGAGTTTTGGCAGGTCCAATATAGCTTGAAAAAAAGTATAGTGTGGATATCATCATTTGGTAAATTGTGTGTATACCATATGAGGACCAACCTAGCTAAATTCAAAGATGACCAAATTAGGCTCAGGATGATACATTGTTCAGCTATCTCCACTCCCCCCAAACCAGTGAATAAGATTCAAAACGTTTACCAGCACACCCTGAATAATACGACATGAAGTCTCTAAGGGCGCATATCAAATGTAGAGAAGACACTGGATACATATATCCGTTCACTGCAGAATTAGCTTCATTTGACTTTCCTCCCCCAAAATTACCTTTATAGTTATTTTGTGTAAGTATATGCACAATATATTATCTAATAGATATAATACATAATAGACATTAAAGATTTGGGGCAGCTAGGTGGCACAGGAAATAGAGCACCGACCCTGGAGTCAGGAGGACCTGAGTTCAAATGCGGCCTCAGACACTTGACTCACTTACTAGCCATGTGACTTTAGACAAGTCACTTAACCCCAATTGCCCTGCCTTCCCCTCTCCAAAAAGCAAAACAAAAAGATTAACTTATATTAAAGACATAATATATAAATATATATAGATATGGATTGCATAATCTTCCCATATGTATATCATAAGCTCTATGTGTATGTACATATGTGTGTATATATATGTATATATATATATACATATATATATATATATATATATACACATACATGTATACAACTTAAGGCATGTGTATGTATTTGTTGTAAGTGTTTGCCCTCTAATGGGGAGGAGAGAGAAAAAATAAATGTTCATTATTGAAAAAATTAAATTAAAAAAATGACTTAAAATTAAGTAAAACAGAATAAAGCATTAATATTAAAACATTAATAAAGCATTTGAAAAAAAATTACTTTTACCTATCCATTAAAATAAACCCAGAAAAATATCCATCTTACAAGATGCTTGGTAACTGTTCATTCATACATATATATATATATATATATATATATATATATATTTGAAAAGTAATAAAAAGGGTGTTTCTTTCTGAAACTCTAGAAATCAGACTTTTCACTAACTCAGATTGACCATTCTCTTAATTAATCTGAGTTTTCGAAGTCTACCATGCTATGTACATTTGTGAAAAGTCATAGACTTTTTTTGCTACCAAGTGACCAAAAGCTTTTGCTGAGGGAAATGCTTTGGTCCAATATCCAAGAAAGCTTCAAAATTATATAACAAAATCCTTTTCTGCCATCTAGAGGACATATGATAAATGAATTACCAACAATTTGCCTCTAGATGGCCCCTGGAACTCAGAATGCCAGGAATGTAAATGTAAAATGTAAAGCAGGCAAAGATTTTGAAGATTATAAATGGCTGTGGAGGTCCATGGAATTTAACCAGCCTTCACCCCACACATTAAAGTATCAGGCAAATTCTCTCTTCTTTCCACTATAAATGGAGAAACTTCTTTTATATTAACGATCCATGCATTCAACAAGGATTTATTGAGTATTTGTTATGCAGTAGGCTCTCTGCTAGGCCTTGGGGATACAAAGACAAAAAAAAAAATAAACATTCTTTATCTTCAAGAAACGTGCATCATAAAGATCTATATTTAAGATTCATCCATCACGAAGATTAGCTTTACATGTAAGCAGAGCAAGTTGTCATTACTTGAAAACTAACTCTTTTACTGATGCCTCAGGATTACACTTTCCCTGATTGGTTCAGTGGGTTAAGATTTGGCTTCTTTCTACACATCCACTTTTAAAATGCAAATCTAGGGCCCAGCCAAGGAGTTAACAAGTTAAATCAGAAGCCAACAGATCTAGAACTGGAAGAAACCTCAAAAGCCACCTCATCGAACATCTCCTCCCATTTTACAGATGAGGAAACTGAGGCCCAGGTGACTTACCCAAAGTGAGATAGCTTAGGAAGCATCAAAAGGGAGGTCTGAAGCCAGGTGGTATTTCCCTAATGTGTCAATGAGGCTCCACTCACCTTTCTTCCCTAGAAGGAAGAACTAAGGCATAAAGAAAACATTGTTTACCTCCTGGGGAAAAGGGCATGAGAATAATAGTAAATGACTCGGAAAGGTCAACAGGGATACCAGGGTTCTGCCAACAAAGCCAAGTCAAAAGTCACCAACCACAATGCCATTTAAAAAGCCACTTTAACCAAGGGAGATCAGAAGGTGGAGGCCTTAGCTTATCTTCCACTTTCATTTCTTCTGAGATCAGATCTTTAAAGATAATTCTCCCCCTCCCCAAGGTCCTAGTGTCCCCTACTATGTAAATCATTGGAATAAAAGGACCAGAAATTTTCTAACTTTCCTCAGATTTAAGTAAAACTAGCTTATGAACTAGCATTTGTTCTATGGCATTTAAAAAGTTCGAGAGACATTATTTCTGGGTAATTGGTCATTTTATTAATAATGTTAGCATTTTTTAGGGAGACAGGCTTATATGCCCTTGGAAGAGGGGTATTCCTGAGGGTGGCAATCAACTGATTGGTTAACAATTAATGAGTTGTGTACTTTACAAAGAGAAGTGAGCTCACTCCTATGAGGGTTGAGTGGCTCATGTCATTCTTGGTCAGAGACAATCCCCATACCCAAATGACTCTCAGCCTTCGGCAATCTAGACAAAAAGCTTCCCTCTCTAGCCAAAGCTTGACTGAGTGAAATTCACCTTAAGATTCTTTATAAGGTTTAGTGGGGTCTGACCAGGATTGAGGAGAGTTAATTCATTGTCCCTCAAGAGACTGAATTTTGAAACGAGGACTATAGAAAAGGGGTTAATAATCCTCTCAGTTCATGCATTCTACTGACTGGGAAATAAGAAAATTTTCTAGATAGGAAATAGGGTCTAGATAGGACCATATGTTAGCTACAACATCCAACAGCCCTTAATGACAAATACTGAGGTGACATCCCAGAAAAAAGGACATTTTAGGGCTTCTGGTTAGAGTGTCAAAATGTCGTCAGCTCTGTCTCTCTTTTCTTAGTAAAGAGTTGGCGGAGTAGGAGGGCAGAATGCTATCTACATTGTCAGATATGGTCCTTTTATTTACTTTTGCTTTACTGTTTTTCTTTATTATAAGGGAGAATGCAATTTGCGTGGAGATGAGGAAAGAGATATACGCAGAAATTATGTCAATATAGAAATAATAGGCATAAATAGTTCATTTTTATGCTTTATCAATACCATCTGTTCAAAAGCAATTGCCAAATAGCATCTCTCTCACTCATTTCCTCTCACATACACATACGACCTAGACATTAATGATGTCCTATATATTGAGGGAGTCGTTCCCCCCCCCCCATATTTTCATATGTCTAACACACAAAGGGAAGCTAGGTGACTCAGGAAATAGAGTGCTAGGCCTAGAGTCAGGAAGACTCCTCTTCCTGAGTTCAAATCTGGCCTCACATACTTACTAGTGAGACCCTGAACAAATTATTTAAGCCTCTGTTTGCCTGTTTCCTCATCTATCATGTTAAACTAGAGAAGAACATTGCAAATGACTCCAGTATCTTTGCCAAGGAAACCGCAAATGGGGTCAAAAAGCATCAGAAAACTGAAAACAACTAGACAATGACTTCCTGACTCCAGTGCCAGTACCCAGTATTGAAAACAGTATCATCCCACACCTATAAGATTAGCTGAAATAATAGAAGGGTTGCCTGATGCTGAAAAGTTCAGTGACTTGGATAGGATTCACATAGCCAACATGTCAGAGGCAGGACTTAAATATCTGACTTTTTTGACTTCCAGGTTGACTATTTCATCCTTCAAAAAGTGGAGGAACCAACAAGGGAGAAATTCTATTCAGGATCTGATTCTTCCTAACTGGTAGGAATTTGTTGCTAGAATAGGAATCATGGGAACCTTGGGGTTAAGTGACCATTCCATCAGCTTGAAATAGAATCTTAGATTCTGAGAAGTAACTGTTTGGAATTCAAAGGAAAAACAGGTGGAATCCCATACGATATTGAAGGGCTAATTGGCCCAGGAAGGATGAAAGAGGCTCAAGAATAAAATTATGAAGACACAAAAGGAAATAATTTCAATGAAGAGGAAAAAGGGGATTTATCTGAAAAAGATAATGTGAATGCACAAGGAACTTAACCAACCAATTTTAAAAGAAATGTAGAGAAAAGATTAATATAAGAACATGGTAAGATCCTGTAAAACAAAAAACAAACTGAATAGCACTAAAATTCAGAATGAGACCAACAAGAGAACAAAAAAAAAGGGGGGGGGTTCCCAATACCATATTGGGCAAATATATACATGTAATAGCTAACATTTATATAGCACTATGTGCCAGGCCAGTTTATGAATGCTACCTCATTTGACCCACACAATCACCCTGGAGGTAGGTGCTATTAAAAAAGCTGAGGCAGGAGTGGTAAGGTAAGGGACTTGCCCACAGATAGCATAGTGTCTAAGGCTAGATTTGAACGCAGGTCTTCCTGAGAAGCTAGGTGGCAGTGGATAGTGCAGGGTCTGGAGTCAGGAATACTCATCTTTCTGAATTCAAATCTGGCCTCAGACAATAGCCATGTGACCCTGGGTAAGTCACTTAAAAACCCTGTTTGTCTGCTTCCTCATTGGGTAAAACTGGAGAAGGAAATGGCAAGAAAGGTACCTTTGCCAATAATGGCCTCAAAAAGTCAAATGTGACTGAAAAACGACTAAACGATTTCTTGACTCCAGACCAGTGCTCAGTACTGGAATCAGTAGTATTGGAAAGATTACATAAGAGGAGATATTAAAAGGGAAAAAGAAAAATGCCTCATTTTTCAAAAGGGGGAAAAGAATGGTCTCTAAACTATAGGTCCATGAGTTTGACTTAAACCCAGGGAAATCTAGGATGGGTAATTTAAGATTATTAGCGACTAGGGATGGGAAAAGTGATTATGAAAAGCCATGAGGGCATCATCGGAAACAACTCAGTCTTGACTAAGATCATTTCCTATTTTGACAAGGTTACCAGGTAGGGGGAATGCTGTGGATTTTAGCAAAGCTTTTGATGAAAGTACATAATTTTCTTCTTGTGAAGATGGAGCAATACAGAAAATTGTTACTGCCTGAGCCCTAACCTCTGAGAACTCCCACCATCACTATACTTACCATACAGAGCTTTCCTGGGCCAGATGCTGGCATACTAAGTGATGTTTTACTATGCTGCCAGCTCTGGATGAGTCAAAGCTTCTTTACTCTCACCCACTTTGGCCATCAATTAACTATATGTTTACTCAGTAATTTCTAGTTTGAAGATAATTCTAATTCGAAGATGAAGGCAAACACATGGACAGATAAACAAATACAAAGCACCACTCATATGAAAGGTTTTATATAGGAGGAAGTACCTGAACTGCCCCGTGAAGGGATTTGGGATTCTAAGAGACAGAAGGGATGAAGGGGAGCATTCCAAACACAGGGAATCTTCACATATGGGGAAAAGCAAGCAGGTGTTTGGTTAGAACATGCTCAAAAAGCAGTGATGCTAGGATCAGGTGGCAAAGGAGTTAGGAGCCAGATACTGAAAGACTTCAAATGCAAAACATTAACATTTTTGTTTTATCCTAGAGGGTGCAAGTGGCTACCAAAGTTGATGTTGTTTCATTTGTTTGAGCTGAGGACTTGGTCAGGCTTGCACTATAGGGCTATCAAGTTGGCAGCTGTGTGGAAAATAAATTGGAGAGGTTAAAAGCAGACCTGACCTAGGGTACCTGGAGGCTGGTTGAGTAGAAAAGGGGATTGATACAGATGTTGCAGGAATAAAAAGCAAGATTTGGCAACTGATTGAATGCGAGAGGAAAGAAAGTGAAGATACTGCTGATCTGTATTATGTAAATTTAGGGATTTGAATCTTAAATGCGGATCTGTGGATGTCTTCACTCTCCCCTGCAAAAATGATTTGATTCCCGGAGGAAAAAATACCTGGAAGATTATTTCCTATCAAGGATTCTTCAGACTTGAAGTTCAGGCTCAAAGTTGAAAAGAACTTAATTGATCCTACTTGTGAAAAGTTGGGAACTTAAAAGGAGTATAGACAGGTACAGAGCCTTGTAGAAAGCTACAAGGGCCATGATCTTGGATAATCAGGAAAAAGGACTTGGGGAGGATTGAGTGTCTTCTCTAGGGCCTCAGCAAGCTCAAGTACCCCTAGGGAGCTTTAGAATACAGATACTCCATGAGGAATTTTCCTCTAAAGTCAGTCTGGATTTCAGGGGTGCTCTAAGGATAAGAAGTTGGCATTTATATAGTACTTTAAGGTTTGTAAAGTACTTTGCACTGGTTATCTTATTCAATATACTTCATTCTTAAAAAGATCTGGAAGTCACTTGAGGGATGGTTCAACTCCTATATGCTCAACCTATCTTCTGTACTTTGGATAGGGACGGTCAAGATCAACCATCTAGCCCGGAAATAGAAAGGACCATAATAAGTTTTGAGGTTTTTTGGTAATTGTCAACAACCCATCTTATGGGGAGAGTAAAAGGGGATTTTATTTTTTGCCCTCTATGAATAAATACCTTTTTTCCCTTCTCCTTCTTAAGTCCTTTAAGATAATCCTAAAAATTATCTGTTGGGGTGGGGGGGTTGGGAAGGGATGGAATGGAAGGAAGAAACTCAGATGGAAATAAACAGCTGAACATGGACTGCATAGCAAAGGTCTGAAGAGGGTTGCACCAAGTGTTTCCCAAAATACATCTGTTCTGCTGCCCCTAATGTGGTGATAAAGAGTCACTATGCCATTAAGAATGCAGCTACAAATGGAGGTTAGGATGTTCTGGAGAATTTGAAAAAACTGAACTTTAACTCAAGGAAACTAATATTATTCCCTACACTATTAGACTATCAAGTTTAAGAAACATGTTTCATTTTTGAATAGGTGTATACAGATGAATTTAAATTTTCCTCAGTTTTATCAATGAAAGAAACCAACATGATGACACTTCATATTGAAAAAGTAATTATTTATTATGACAAAAATAAACCGTTGACTGAAAACACATGAATAGTACACGATATTGCACTGTGATTGCAAAGAAGCTAAAACCTGTTTGAAAAAAAGATGGGACATTCCAGAGCAAACAGCATCCCTTTAGTTGGGTAAGTAGTCATGCAAACAATCCACTACAATACAATAGCAGAAAGAAAAACCATTCTCTTTCATCAGACAGAACCCTGCCATGCCTCCCCAACCTAAGCTTCTCCCATATGGGAATGCAGCTGAATTTTTCATCGACATTTTGCTATCTTATAAATATGGAGATAAATGCTCCTTAAGCCAGAATATGCTTTGGATTTGTTACTCCAGTAGTGGTAAAAGGTTTCCATTGAATCATTCACATATTCTTAATTCCTATTATGAATAATGGCACATAGCTAAGAGTCAGCTGGTTGGGGTCAAGGGCAGAGTCTGTTGCTGTGGAACATTTTTTTTTTTTTTGTGCAAAATTAAGTGGCCCACAGAGGGATCCAAACCATGACTTTGGCCTCATTAGCACCATTTTCTAACCAAGTGAGTTGATCAGAAGAGACATTATAGTTTTTAGAGAAATCTGATGCTTGGTGGATGACAACTGTTCACTTTTTAAATCTTAAGAAATGTATACAAATATAAAACATAAATATTTGAAATGGTTTTACATTCTAAGGCAAATAGCAAGCTGTACACAGAGCCAGCTGCTCTCACTTTAACTCTAAAGCACCCATTTATGTCAAGATGGCAATGTGCAAATATAATTACATCAAACCTGATTGGAATAAATGTTGGGGCAAGGCTATCTTTGCTTTATGGATAGTTCTGGGAAAAAAATGCTCCATGAAATCATTGCAGATGGAAAATTCTATCTTAGCTACTACATAAGCTTAAAAATCACAACCATAATTGTTTATCCTTTGAATGAAATAGCAGCAGTTATTTTTATCAAATAAAAAACTCAATCACTACACCTGTACTGAATATTTTACTCCAAGAGAACATATGAGGGGGATTCATATTCCCTGCATTTAAGAGCAGCTTTAGATAAATTAATTTTTTAAAAAGAACTCAAATAAACAAACGAGCTTTGTGGGAATGGAGATAAACTGATACTCATTTGACACCTCCTCACAAACATGGGGGAAATATAATATGAAATGAACCAAGCTTTATCATTTGTCCTATCCTTGAAATCTGTTTATTCAATTTACTAAATATCACTGAGCATTTCCTATCTTAATTTATCTAAAATTGACTTATATGTAAACTTTGCTATTTGCACACGCAATTTTTTTAAATAAAAAGGTATGCTCTCTCTTAATTTAAAAGTTGTACTGTTTCAAACAGTTTTAAAAACAAACATCACAAAATTCACATCATGATATGCCACAACTTGATCAAAGCACCACTTGGTGATTAATGAGGTAAATTTATGATTCAAAGTCCTACAAGATCACACATTAAAAATTCTCGTGACTTCCATATGCCCCCAGAACACACATTCTATTTCAAGAGATGAGCAGAGAACACTGTTTCAGGCTACATTTATTACACAAGCATGCGGTTTGCTGACAAAAATGCACAGGATGCCCCTTGGTGTGACTATGCTGCTAAATCATTAAACACTTGCTTTTTACTGTCATTTTGCCATGCAGGAGGAGACATTTCATTTAGGATTACTTTGTCCTGAATGAAGAGATTGTGCTTCTCAGAAATTTTAAGAGTCTCAAAAGGGAGGAATTGATTACTTCCATGAACAAATTTTTTTAAGACACCCTTTGATCCTTCTATGAAAGCATACACTTTATCTTTGTATTGTTTAAAATTAACAGTGTTAATTTTAACATAATTTAATCTGAGTTTCCAGATACTTTAAATCTTCAAATGTCTACTTAGCATTTTATACCTTGCCATATTCCTAGACAGTTGTTTCTACTTCTGTTTAACATTTTTACTTTGATTACTTTAACAGTTATGTTCTTCAATCTAGTCCCATGTAACTAATTCATAGTCCAGAGTGCTCTAAGAGAATACTATCTCTGGAAACATTAGGTGCTTAAAATTAGTATGCAAGCATAAAACGGGGCAAGTCTTCATAACAATAAGCAGATGGAGACAAGAGGGACACCATTAGGAAAACTTCTAAATATGAAATACCATCACTGTAAGACTCATAATCTCAAATTTAAAATACTGGTTTTACACCCATGCTGAAATTCCAACAAGTTGGCAAAACCCAAAAAGCATTTTGGGTTAGCACCCATACTCTTCAAAGTCCATCTGTACCACTTGCATTCCAATAAGGAAATACTCAAGAAAAGTTAAATTTCTGCATAGTCCTAGCAAATAACATTACTGCTTTACCAACGGTTTTGAAATCTTTTTTAAACAATATAATGATTTTGTTCAGCTAAGATGAAAATCACACACATGTACATTACACAGTGAATATCAACTGAATATCTCATGCTTGCTTCATCTACTACAAGCAAATCCCAGATGTGATCAAAGGACCAGGGACTCTGAATAAATCAGCAGAGAAGCCAGTTGCATTTCGTGTAACATTTCCCCCCTGCTATATCAGTATCTGGTCTTAAAACACATCTGCATCTTAAAGTAAGCTTGTAAGTATTCTTGCCACTGAGAACATTTTGAAGGGCACTTTAAAAGTGGATAAAAAGTAAGGCTAAAATTTGAACATTTCTAGATGTACTGCGCAACTCTGCCTCATGGAATCATGCTTCACAAGGTAAATGACAATGAACATTAACTCATAGGCATGACTCCAGTTTTTCCTACTACACACACATTTCACATAGAGTCAAGAGTTAGATGAGGACACTTTAAATGTACTTCTAAAAACATCCAAAAACTGCCTAGAAATCACTATCAGTGAATTTTGTGTACTTCATATTGGGATCCTCATTTCAAAAGAATGGAACTCACTGAAAGTTCTGTGTATGATCCAAAAAGGTTTCATTGTTCTTATCAATATTGTAAGAGCCTAAAGCTCTTTCATGCAAGGCTCTGTTTCCATAGGAAACAAACCAATTTCTCTTTGCATTACAGATTTAGAAAAATGTACTATGTTCAACTAAAAAGGCTGTGAGCCAAGGTCATTGCTTTCAAGATACTTTCAGTAATGCAGTCAATCACAGGGGACCAGTAGACTTTGATTCTCACAAGAACATTCAATGCATAGGAAGATCATTCTCACTAATCTTACCTTCTCACAAGTAAACATGAAAAGAAAAGTATTATTACACTAGTCATAATTCAAGAGGTCAAAATTATAATGTATATATTACTAAAGAGTGTTTCAATTTTGGATATAAAAGAAGTTGTTACATTTTGGAATGCAAACTATGCCCTATGACTATATAAAGGGATCAAATATATTTTTCCAACTGTTAGAATGGTGGTTAATTGCTAAAAGACTCCTCATATGACCTTCCTTTATTAGGAATTGGGTGTATCTAGAAAATGTGACTTAGCAAAAAAAAAAAAAAAATCCCTACCCAGTCTTCAAAAGTATAGGAAAGTTTAACTATTATTTATAATAGCATGTATGAATCTGTGGTCAAGATTTTATTTCTTCATCCTCTATCTAAAAACAAAATATAACTAAACTAAACACATTGATTTTATGAGATTCTCAGTTTCCTTTTCCACTGCTTGTAAGAAGTGTCATTAGAGTAATACAGGAAGAGTACTAAAGGGATGTAAAACTCAAATCAGTTCATTTATTAGTTTAATGGGAGTTAAGCTAACTGCAAAAATTTTTTTCTCTGAACAACCTCTAAAAAGCATAATGTTGGTTATCGATCTTCAAATTTTTTTTCTTTCAAAATATGATTTGACCAAAATATGAGCCAAGGCACTAAGCAATTATGAAGACACATCTTTCTTATTATACCAGAGCATAATAAAATACTAAAGACTAATGATGAATTACAATGAATGGTATGCTTACTACACTTTTGTGCCAAAACATTCTCTTGGAGTAAAGGATAACTAAATTTTACATTACTGTGAAATAAAATATCTAATTTAAATTTTAAAATACTTTGTCAAGTTTTGAATGAATTTCACAGTTGAACTTTTGCCAAAGGTTGACATGCATTCTTAACAGAATTGTCATTTTCAATACCCCATCAACATGAAATAATTCTCAGTCCCAAACATAAACATTTTAAAAGAGAATCTAGAAAATAAAAACTACATTGTATTTCTAAAGAAATGATAACTTTGTATGGGCAGATATTCACCAAAATATAATAAGCTATTTTAAACATTTTAATGTGACATTGATAAAATTTTAAATCTTACAGTCTGACAGAAAATTAAGCCAGCCAATCATCTCTTAGCCAATAAGTATACCAACTTTTCATTTAAGAATAGATATAGGTGCACTGAATATGCTGTAAAGTTTTTTTTTAATTTCTTTTTTTCCCCATTGTTTACCTTAAAGATAAATAGTGTAACCAAAGTAGAAAATAACCGCAGGCATGGTGTGCTTTTGCTGAAATGTTATTTACAATTTTACCCCATAAGCATGCATATCAATTTGTTTGCTTTTCCTTCCCTCTTATGGTTTTGATTATGCTAAAAATCATTTTTCCCCACTACTAAGCATAAAACTCTAAGAAAAAGGTTCAAAACACACAAATTAGAAAACTAGATATCAGATGAAAATAAAAATTGATTCCAAAAAGGTGAAAACCTTCACATTAAACATTTTCAGTTCTGGTGTACGCTGTCACCAAATGGAAATCAATAAAAGCATTACTAAATACAGTTTAACTAAAGTACAAGAAAGCCATGACAACTAAAAACAATAATAAAGAATAATTGGCTTAAATGTTCTAATGAAGATTTTAAATTTAAGAGATCAGTTCTGAATATTCATTCTACTATTCTTATGAATACTGAATCTTTTTTTTACCCAAATAAATTAAATACTGATGAATTAAAGTGATGTTCTTTAATAATAAAAGTATGTATTTTGGCCTTTTTAGCTGAGCAAAAATAACTTGAAAAAAGTAACACTGAAATTCTATATTCTTCTTCCTCGATTTAGTGTTTGGGGTCATTTTCAAAATAGACACCTACTTCTTGAAAACTTTTCATTTTTATCATTCTAATAAAGCAGACAACTGATGGGGTGTTACTTTTTTTCATTTTTTTTAAAACATTATGTGATTAATAAATGTTATCATATTAACTGGCAATCTAAAAGCAATCTGATGAACACTTGCATTAATTTCAGCAGCTGCCTAGAATTTGGATAGTAGAAAGTAAGGCTTTAGAATATGAAGGCCAACTACCTACATGGCAACTGTTTCAAACCTATTTTAATAAAAACAGGTTTTTTAAAAGCCACATACTTTCCATGTAATGAACTGCTGGTGGTAGATATATTATTGGAGACATACATACTTCATATATGATCAATTATGAAATGGTCTATTTATTCACTTAGGCTTTGCTATTGCCCAGATTATACAATTTAGAGCTGTGTTGCTGCTCTTTATACAATGAACACTTGAAAATGTTGCTGTTTATATGGCTGTCTCTGATAGTAAAACATGTTTTAAAGTGATCTGTTTTAATTTAGTGCTGGTATGCTTTCATGACTTCCTATATAAATGTGTGCTAATTAACGTGGCATTTATACATAAAATGTCAGAAAGAGCTGCCAAACTTTATATCAAACCTTCACTCTCAAATAATCTTTCATCCTGATTCAGTTTTTTGGCCAACCATAAGATCACATATATAACCTTTCCCCAAGTCATACAGATAGAAAATTAATCATAATTCTATAGGCCAAGAACAAGGAACATGAAACCTTAAAAAGCCATACTAAGAATTTAACAAATTCTTCTATGACATGCATTGAGGTGAGGACAATTACCCATTGGTGGGTAAATTGTCACAACTCCTAAGATTCCAGGTATCACTCATACACATTTTTCATTCGGTTAAAATTCTGTGCACAAAAGATGGATAATATAGAAAGGGAGATAATCTTTAGACCCCCCAAAATCTGCAAACATTCATCTGTGATTTCTAGTGCTCTTCCAGATCAACATTTGCCTAAAAATTAATAAATGAAAAGAACTGGGCATGTTAGGTTCAGATAAATAGTATGTTTTCAATATTACAGAAAGTATAAAACATTATGACAAACATTTCTGGCAAGGCCGTCCTTGAATGCATTAGGATAAGTAGTCAGGAGAACTTTGTTGCTGCAACACAGACACATTACGTTCATCCAACTGAGGATTAGTGCATTTTCAAAATGTTAAGAAAAATTTTATGTTCCAGTTCGGCTGCACTTGATTCAAGTGTTGCTCATAGAGGTTTGTGTTGTTATAAATTAAACATGCCGCTGCCCAAGCAGCCAAAAGTACCAGGAAATATGTTCATGTCCACAGAATAAATAGAAGCAGTCCTTCTTGAACAAAAAATTAGCTCACACCAATTCGGGAAGTCATCCATTCTAGACCTTGGCATAACCTGAAAACAACCAGAAATTACAATGCAACTACTTTGAAAAATAAAGTTTTATACTTAAAAACTGAACTCTGATTTTTTTTTACAGTTTTTATCCAATATTGATACCATAGCCATATTAGAACATTTTGACATCCATATGTAAGAAATGTAAAAAAAAAAAAAGAATATCAAAGCAAAAGATTCATTTCAACAAAATCATGTGATTTTATTAGTTCAACTTGGTGAGAAATTTCCTCAGTTTTATCTTCAAATAGAATAGCCTGATGAACAGTTTTCTCAACAAGTTCAAACCTATTAGTTATAGCATATAGGAAAGTCAGCTGTGCTAGCTTTGAGATTGGTCTAATACTTATTAGTTGTTCAGACATAGGCAAGATCACTTCTGAGTCTCATTTTAAACCATTAATATTATTATTGTCTTATTAACTACAGTAATGATAACAGTAACAACTAGGATTTATATAGTGCGTTAAGGTCCATAAAGAACTTTACACATTGTTTCATTTGATCCTCCTAACAACCCTATGAGACAGGTACTATTATTATCCCCATCTTACAAATGAAGAAACTGAGGCTAGGAGAGGTTTAAAGGGCATATCCAGAGACAAAAAGTATGACCTGAGATAAGACTTGAACTTGGGTCTCCCTGACTCCATGTCCAGTGCTGTTACCCACAGAGATGACAGCTGCCTCTGATATTCAGGGTCATTCAAGGGACTTGGGCCACTCTAAGACTATAAGGCACAGAGCTGGAATAAATCAGAGGCCCTACCCCACCAAAAAAAGGAAGAAGTAGAAAGTGAGTAATGATTATGGCAGAATCTAAAAGATGTAGTTTTAACAAAGTTCAGAAGGGTCACAGCTCATTCCAATTCCAGTTTGGAAGAAATAAAGCTACTTTGTGGGACTGACATGGCTTCCTGGCCCTCTGGGCTGGAAAGAACTTGGAATCGACTGCTCTGTACCCTACCAGCACCGTCAGACTGACTCAGGACAGGTCCCTATGGAATGAGGATGATAAGGCATTGTGAAAACAGTTTTAATGATGTCAAGTATTTTGTCAGTTAACAATATAATTGCTAATGTAATTATGAAGTCTGCTGATTTCATTATTACTATTTCTCTATTCCAAAGTCAACTTTTAATGATGATTAAAACCAGAGGATTCTAGAACTAGAAGGGACTTTAGAAACCATCTAACTGAATACTTTTATCTTGCTGATGAGGAAATAAAAACCCAGAGGGATGCCATATTATACAGACAGTAGGAGAGTCACAAGTGGGACCTTGGTTCTTTTCCTTTCCTTCTCCAGCATTCTTTTCACAACACCAGGCTGCCTCTATGAAAGGTCATCCCAAATAAACAGACAAACATAGTACAGCATAAAATAAATCTGAAAGAATGATAAGGAATGCTCAATCTTAGGCTATAGCCAGCCTGATGAACCCATAGGAAACCACACTGATATGATACTCTCTCCCTCATCTTCTTCCAGAATAAAAATAATACAAATTAAATAAAAGAAGCAAAAATGAATATATAACTTACATGTTAAAAAGGTCAGCAAGTCAGTCAACCTTTCTAAGCCTTGGTTTCTTGTGTAAAATGGGATTAATAATGCCTAAAACACATACTTCATAGAGTTCCTAAGGAGGCTCGTATGGAGTAATCTATGTAACATTCTTCATAAACTTAAAAGACAGATACACACACATTTGTCAATCATCAATTAAATATTAACCTAGCATGGTATTATTATTAATTTGAGAATTATTTGGACAGCTGACAAAGCTTTATAATTCGAAGGGTTAACTATACAGATGACAACTGTTTCAACCCTGTTTCACTGATAAATCTAAATAAAGATTTTTTTAAAGATGGGAATATTTATGACAAGAACTACAAAAAACACCCTCATTAAATTGTTTAATAAGAATATTTGAGAGAATATAAAAATAATCTATACACAGAGAAATAAAAAGAATAAGATCAACAGAGAAAAGAATGAGCTGAAAATTTAAGGAGAAATGAGAAACTAAAATATAGTACCAACTAGTTAGGTCTCTCTATAAGGCAGTAATGCTTACCCTTCTCCTGTTAAAGCACAGCAAGACTGAATATGCCATGGATGATCCTTAATAGAACTAAGGGTGAGGTATTTAGAGATTTCAGCTGCTGTCATACACCCTTTCATATCTTGCTTATTTGCAAAGATGAGAACAGCAGCCTTCCGTAAATCCTACAATAAAAATTTCTGATATTTGAAATGTAACAATTAAGAAAACCTAAGAATTAAAATGGGATATGATAAACATTTATTAATAAACCCTATGTGCAGAGTACTGTGCAAGGGACTGAGAAAAAGACAAAATAGCACAGAATATCTTTTCAGTTATAAAGAACTTAATCTATTTTAAAATTATCTGGTATTAACATTCAATTTTTAAAAATTTACTGTAGCCAAAATAAGTTTTACCAAATAACCAAGCCTCATTTTAAAGATGTTCTGAGTTAATAATGGGTAGACAATGCATTAAATTCATTTTGCATATGTAGAGTCTTCCAATGTGTCAAAGTTCAATGACAATACTAAAACATAAGAATAATTACTTACACTAGAATTAATAATGTATGGTGAAACATTTGGCCAATTACTTTGAAGTATAAAAAGATCAGTTCAAAAGACAGCTTTCTATATAGCATACAATTTTGGTTTTAATCATATATCTTAGAATACTGCCTTACCTACAAAGAAATACATAATCTATTTCACTGTGTGTAACTACTGATAAGGAAGACAAACTAACTTGTGGAGACAAAATAAAATTCTCAACTATAAAGTAGTAAACTATTTGCGGGCATTAAATATGTTTCAAACATTTTTCCTTAAAAATGAAAATCTTGGGTCGGCTAGGTGGCGCAGTAAATAGAACACTGGCCCTGGAGTCAGGACGACCTGAGATTCAAATCTGACCTCAGACACTTAATACAAAAAACTAGTCATGTGACCTTAGGCAAATCAATTGTCTTGCCTCCCCCCCCATCCCCCGCAAAAAAAAAAAAAAGATCTATCAGTTTCATCAGTAGGAATAATGACTCTCACCAAAGTAAATTATAACTCCTCTACTACCTTAGGTAGACTATACTGTCATAGCCAAAAATATGCATTATCAAGTGGTCAACCTCCTGGACTGAGACTCTCCAAAGAGCCCACTTTGGTCCTCAGACAAAAAAAAAAGTCCACTACTGGGTCCTTACTTGAAGTAGGACCTGTTGGCACTTTCACTATAATGGTATTATTAATGGCCTTTGAGAACTCAGGGTGCTATTCAGGTCAGCATGTAGCATTGGAGAAGGACAACATTAAAAGGGGAAAATAATAAAAGTCAATTAAAATAATTTATTAGATAAATCTATAAAGTAACCTGTTTTTATAACTTTTAACTAATTGTTTCTCAACTAATATTAATTTAATATTAAACAATATCATATCATGCTAACCATAACACAATTCTCAAGCAAAATCAATGTAAAAAGACAATGTTCTACATTCACTAGTAACTGAGGTCATTTAAAAACAAACCAGAAAATGTTACTATTTACCTCATGAGCCAGCATTCTATACAGCTCTTCTCTAGTAATAGCCAGTCTTTCTCTGTCAATGCTATCAACAACAAGAATGATGAACTAGAAAGAAATTATAAATTTATCACTTACATATGACAAATATGTTTGAAAACCTACCCATACCCACACCTAGAAATCTCACCACTAGCATTTTTCCTTGTATTTAAATAAAAAGCTGGCAGGGTCTACCACTGGTTTAACACATTAAATGAGATTTTCAACACACTTTATAAAATCACACTAAGGCTCTAGGAATGGGAGTGCTTTTTTTCTTTAGTTTACTTTTAGTCCCTTGAGTTCCAAATTTTCTCCCTTCCCTCTTCTCCCCACTCCCCCCACAAGGCAGTATGCAAAATGGAAGTGCCTCTTGTTAAGAGTGAGCTTATGCATTCATAGAGAGATATATCTGATGCCTACATTATTATTTATAAAACTCAACGTTAAAACTGGATATTCAAAAAATTTCTCCAAATCTATTATCAAGTAAAAGAAATATTATTTTCATATAGTCTATCACCATCATTACTACAAAATTATTACTTATTGGCCTTATCATAAAAGATTACTTAGAATTTATAAAATATATTTAAATATCTTTTTTTAATGACTTAAGAAAATTTATTTGTATGACTTTCATTAGGGTTCATCAATTCCCTAAATATTGGGATTTTCTTGTTTGATCCTATGTCATAATATCTTTCTATGAAATGATAACAGAAATCTTAAATGATTTTCTTCTTTCTAAAACTATCAGATAATTATAAAGTATAGCATCACTAGATTTCAATTTTGAGATAAATATAATGCCATCTCTAAATGAGCCAAAATAGGAAGAGAAAATTTAAAGGCAAGGTAGGTCTTGAATTAAAACATTAAAGCCTGGGAAGTTTTTATTTAGGTACAGAGAAAGAGGAATACCATTCTTTGAAACTGGAGGTATATAATGAAGAATTAGGTTAGATAACTTAACCCTGAAAGCTAGGAATTTAAATCTAATATGGGAAGTAATAGAGAGCAATTGTAGGTTAAAAAAAAAAAAAGGAGTAATGAAGAAAATGATACTGGAGAAAGATGGCAATTACACCCAGAATGGTCTCAATAAGATAGAAAGCAGGAAAGAGAACAGTATGACAGAGGAAAAAAATACTAGTCAAGAAACCTTGATTTCCAGTTTTGCCACTAGAAAAGTTTGTGAATTCAGACAAGTCAATTACCCTTCTCTCAGATTAACTTTCCTCATTTGTGAAATGAGGAAGCTGGAATAAATGATGTCTAAGGTACTTCCAATTCTAACATTTCATGTGTCTATGAGCTAAAAGGCAATTGTGATGAAAGCTTGGAATAAGGTGAGAATGGAAAAAATGAGAACTGAATCTGAGAAGAAAAGGAAAGAGGACATTTGGTGTCTGAATGGATATGAGAGACAAAGCAAAAGACAAATAATTCATTAAGTCATATAAAAAATCTCTCCAATAATAATAAAATTAGCAGTTTTTAATTGTTATTATTCAAGATAAATATTATTATTGTAACAACAAACCGAGGCAGTGGATGGCATGTCAATGTAAAAGAAGGAATGTCTACAGAAAGCATTTGGTGACTACTAAAAACAGCAGGAGCTAAGAAAGCCAAACTCTGGGTCACAAAAATTTTGTATATTAAGTTAAAGTGTTGGCCATAAAGGTCAAGATACTGTGTTGGAGTGAATTAACTTTAATAATCTTGACATCTGTAGACAGATATTATCCACTTAAAAAACCCTCTGTGACAGGAGGTGACACAGTAACAAACAATCTCTATGTCTGAGAGCTGAATACACACTATATTCAAAAATCTTCCAAGGCTTCAGCAATTTCAAAAATTACCCTGTGAAATGCTTTGTTTGCTTTCTTAACACAACACTGATCAGCTGTAGTCAACTTTGACCTATTCATCAAAGGCACCTTTATTACCATGCTGTATTCTCTTCCCAGCTGGAGATACTTTTGTGCTCTGGATAAAAGCACCAGCTGCTGTGTTTTTTAAATAGTGTTATATTCCAAAAACTTCTGTTCTGCTCCTACTCCCTTCCCAACATCTGCCAGTGTGTCAAAATTTCATTTGAGAGTAGAAATAGAAATTAAGCCACCCTGTAGTTAAGGCCTTTGCTTAGTTCCCTCTGAATATACATACATTTTGTAGTAAATACATGTATTGTTAGGAAAAAGTCTTAGTATAAAAAAGGAACTTTAATGTAAATACTCTTGATTTCACTTTGAAAGAAGTTCTCTAGTTACATATAGGTGACAACGGGGTACTTAGTCTTAAAGAGCTAACCCATTACCCCACCTAATAAAATTCTAACACCAACTATAAAGGAACAACCTGGCAAATGGAAACACTTATCTCCCACATTACAATGAGGCACTGAAGCAGACTTTCATTATTATTTTATTTTTATTAATAATGTCTTTTCTGTCTCTAAGTCTTCGAGCTGACCTTAAATGTATTTATTTAAAAGGGCCTTAAACATTAAGGTACCTTCCAATCCCAATGTTCCATGAGTATATGAGCTAGAAGGCAACAGCAGTAAGTATAGTGTGATGTGAAGAAAGCTTGGCAAGGTGTTAACAACAAGAACACAAAGAATGGCTTGAATCTGGGAGGCAAGGAAAAAGAAAAATAATATTTGGTGGAACCTCTCAACCTCCATCAATGTCTAGTCTGTCAAGTATTTGTGTTTGCTATTTTGTGTGATATGTATGTTTATTTTCCAGGGACTTTCTAATATACCTCTGTGTTAGAATAGTAAGTATTCCATGATGACCGCAATGACTCTTGACCACCAATATCCCACATAAGAAAATGAGTGTTCTTCACAACTATTTCTTCAACATTGCTTCCTATGGTTGGAGAGGTATGGACCACTTCATTCATTAAGCTGTGGGAAGAGAGATATCATACAAGCTATTCAGTAAAGTTTTTTGTTAAGAGGCACATAACAGATTTGTTATTCTGAAAATTACTTTATTTTGAGTCAAAGAGTTATTCCTTAAGGTTTTAATTAAGATATTTCTTTCAGGTTATTTGATTTTCCCTATATTACTCGATCATCATTGACTAGGAAGCATTAGATAGGGCAAGTAGAACTCCTAAGTTTTCTAAATTTCTTCAGACTTATTTCAAAGTTTTAACAATAATACTTTTCAAAAAGTTTAGATTATTACATTAAAATACCTGAAGACTAAGAAATCATTTACTTTCGAATAACTATTCCCTATTAAGTGCTATCCATAAGTTACTTTCAATAAAAAGGTAGCTCAAGAAGCATGTTACAAGAAGGGGGCAGTCAAATGTAGGCCCTGGCATGAAGGTAGACATTCTAGATTTTAGCTCTTGCCCTACTACTCTTAAGTGTATCCTCTTGGGCAAATTACTTCAAAATGCTGGGCTTCCCTATGCACCATTATAAAACAAGGAGGCTGGATCAGATGATCCCTTCAAGTTCCTTGTAGCACTGAAATTATAGGACTCTAAAAACTGCTTTAGAAAACAAATGAAGAGAGATTTAAATAGCCAGGCTGACAGTGAACTGATGATGATGGAGGAGCTAAGAAGGTAAAGGGGGCAGATCCACACTAATATGGGACGTCTATTTGTTAAATGCCTACAACATGAAAAACCACACTTAATTTCACAAGGATGACCATTTCATTGACAATGAAAAGAAAATGGAGGTGATTTTGAGAAATGGATTTGATGGTGTTGATTCCTTCAAGATTACTATTCATCTGCTGAAACATTTTCAACCCTTACTTTATCAGCAAGAGCAATCTTCATCTTATTCTCTCTTCAGTGAATGTTCCTATATCATAAGGGCCATAATTAATAAGTACTTTCTTTAGAGAGAATGCTTTCCACCCACATGTGGGGGGATGGGGGAGGGGCGTGCACATCATCTGGCAGCTATGAAACTCACAAGTGTGCTAGGAGGATTACAAAACAATATAGAAATGTGAGTTATTATCTACTTTTTACTTTCGGTCAGTACTTTGTATTGGGCATTCCCTGAGATAGTTATATGCCTCATCAATTTTATACTATTTTCACAAATCCCAAAAAGCAACAAGAATCCACCAGGGCACAATGGCTTTGAGTTATTTCATGCTTTTGAGACATTCCAGATCTGACAAAATAAATCTATATGCAATGACATCTTTTAAAATATTTTAATCGGTATTGTCAAATTCAAATAGAAATGGACGGCTGCATATTTACTTAGACGAGTATGAATTAACATTATCAGTGTTGAGGCATACTTTTGTCAAACATTTTCCAATTATATTTTAATCTAGTTTGATATTTGTCTTAGATTGTACAATAGGTACCTCAATTTTTACATAAATAAATTTTATTTATTCTACAAAAAATATACAACTAAAACAATGTTTACAGCCATACTTACAACTGATAGAGAATGGTGGTTTTCCCTGCATTATCCAGTCCCACTATTATTACTTTGTGTTCTAAAAAAAAAAAAAAAAGGAAGCCACAAGCATTAAAACTTCTGTAGACTTACAATCGCAATCACTGCCAAAAATTATTATTTTAGTTAGCTAATGGGGATTAACTATTGGTGATTTATTTTTATACAGTTAAAAAAGATGGAAAAAGAAGGAAAAGGAGGATCTCAATTTGCTCTGCTGCTCTTTGTGAGCTACTCCAAGATTCAAGCTACTCTTAAAACTGTTCTTCCAAAAGGACCTGGAGAACAAGGAAAAGGGAAGTACAGAGTTTTTTTCCTTGATTTGAATTCTGAAAAAAACAAACACAAAAACCCTAAAAAATATGATAAAAAAAATACACAGGCAGTAAAATATTATAGTAACCTTGTGCAGTACAAATGTAAAGATTTAAGCTTCTGAGATAAAAATACACTATTTGGTAAAAATTGTTGAGAAGATTAGAAAAGCAGTATGGCCAAAATTAGGTAGAGACCAATCAATATCTTACTCCATTTACCAAGCTAAGGTCAAAATGGGCACATCACCTAGATACAAAGGGAGATATTGTAAGAAAGTCAGAATATAGAACACATTAGCTATCAGACCTATGGATAGGAAAAGAATTTATTAATAAACAACAGGTAGAGAGCATTGTAAAATGTAAGAGGGATAATTTTTTTACATTAAAAGAAAAAGGTTTTACATTGGCATGTTCCCCTATGAGGTCCCCCTGAACCTTGATGGGGACTAATCAAGGCAAGTACATGCATTCCTCTATATATTACCCAAATCCCAAATGGTTTCCCCCCTTATTCACCAGTGCTCACTTGCTTAATAGGGCAACAAAGAAGGTTAATAAAACCAATGTAGCCAAGCAAAGAACTGGGGGAAAAATTTTTAGACAGTTTCTTGGATAAAGGTCTCATATCTCAAAAATATAGAGAACTTTGTCAACTTTAAAAGAATGAGTCATTTTCCAATTGATAAATGGTCAAAGATATGAAAAGGCAGCTTTGTGATGAAAAAAAATCAAAACTATACAGTCACATAAAAATGCTCTAAATCATTATTGATTAGAAAAATACAAACTAAAACAATTTTAAGGTACTATCTCACACATATTAGAGTGGCTAAAATGATAGGAGAAAATTACAAATATTGGAGGGGATGTGGAAAATTTGGTACATGAATAAATACATTGTTGGTAGAATTGTAAACTGATCTAACCATTTTGGAGAGTAATCTGGAATTAGGTCCAAAGAGTTATAAAACTCTGTATACCCTTTGGCCCCCCAGAAATATCACTATTACGTCTGTTTCCAAGATCAGGGAAAAACAAGAAGAACATATATATTCTAAAATATGTATAGCAGCTCTGTGGTGGCAAAGAATTGGAAATTGAGGTGATGCCCATAAATTGGGGAATGACTAAAGGAGTTTGGTATATGGTTGTGATGGAATACTACTATGTTGTAAGAAATGATGAGCTGGTTAATTTTAGAAAAACATGGAAAGATTTGTATGAAGTAATGAAAAGTAAAGTGAGCAAACCCAAGTGAATGTTGTATACAGTAACAGCAATATTGTTCAAAAAATAATGGTGAGCAACCAAGTTATTCTAAGTACTATACATACTCAAATCAACTATAAAGAAGATATTATATACCTCCAGAGGAAAAAAATGATAAACAGAAATCTGCATAGTATGATTTTACATGTTGTATGTAAGGTGAATTTTAGTGTGTGTAAGGTGGATTTTTGTTATTCTTTCTTAGAGTTTAGTTTCCCAGGATTCATGGCCAAAACAATTTCTATTTCCCAGGTTCATGACTTGTAAACATTTCCACCACGCTTGCACAACATAATGATAAATAATATAAGTATTTGTGCTTGAAAATGTAAATATCTACTGCAAATGCACAGTGAGATATAATGGTGAGATAATGTAAACCTGTGAAGCTATTGCTGGCAAGATACCTTCTTTGTCTGTTAGGGATTAGGGAATGCTGTAGGAGTTGGTGCTCCCATTATCAGCAACCCCTTTGAGAAGACTAGACTAGAATAAAGTAAGCTTATTAAGCCCTCTGAAGCTATCTTTCTGTCCTTCTTATCTGACCAGATGAAGGGTAAATCTGGTAGCAGCTAGGTGGCAGTGAACAGAGCACCAGCCCTGGAGTGAGGAGGACCTGAGTTCAAATCCAGCCTCAGACACTTAACACTTACTAGCTATGTGACCTTGGGCAAGTCACTTAACCCCAATTGCTCTGCCTTCTCCCTTCCAAAAAGCAAAAAACAAAACAAAAAAAAAAGAGTGAATGTGTTAGAGGCTGGAGTCCAAGAACTCCAGTGCCTCCCATGTGTTATTTGTGAAACATGTGTATTTATAAATCTGTATTAAACAGTGGCCTTCTCTAGTGCAAGGGAGGGAGGAAAGAAGAGAGACAGTTCAGAACTTAAAATGTAACGGGGGGGGGCGGGGGAATGACAAAAATAAACTATTTAAAATGCAAGCTGATGCCCCCACCCACACACCATGCCCTTCTATACACCTGTTTGTTCTCTCTAATCAAGTTAACTTTCATATTAACTTATCCCTGGCATTTTCAATTTTCTCACCAACATCTGTTAGGCTCTTTCTTCTCTGACCTTCAAAATTCAATTTAAAGCCAAATTCCCAAATGAAGCTTTTATTGAGTAGTAAGAGGAAACCCATCCCTGACCTCACTGCTGATATCTGTGGCATAGCAGTATATTGTTGTTCCGGCATTTCAGCTGTGTTTGACTCTTCAGGACCCTGTATAGGGTTTTCTTGGTAAAGATACTGGAATGATTTGCCATTTCCTTCCCCAGCTCATTTTACAGATAAGGAAGTTGAGGCAAACAGGGTTAAGTGACTTGCCCAGGGTTACACAGACAGATTTGAACTCGAAGATTAGTCTTCCTGACTCCAGGTCTGGTCCTCAACCCCACAGCGGTATATAAACCTCCACAAATTTTTAACTGGATTATAGGGCTTCCTTTACGTTTATCCCAATTAATTTTTTTTTTTTTTTTTTTTTTTTGCTTTTTGGAGGGCAGTTGGGGTTAAGTAACTTGCCCAAGCGTTAAGTGTCTGAGGCCGGAACCGAACTCAGGTCCTTCTGACTCCAGGGCCAACACTCTATTCACTGCGCCACCCAGCCGCCTCCCAATTAATTTTCTTTAACTTAGATTTAATTCATTGTCCTAGCCTGTGAAATCTTTTTGAACCCTGATTCTGATGAGCATGCCCTCCTTTATTCAATTCAACAATAAACAAGACAAAGGACAGGGCAGATTCCTGCAGGCACTCTGCTAGGGACCTGACAACATTCATTAATCACCATTCTTTGGGTTTGGTCACTCAACCAGATCTACCTAACAGTACCATAACACTAGTCCATATCTCTCTATTTTTCTGGACAAGGATATCATGGGACTCTGTCAAATGACTTGTTGAAATGCTGATGTTATATATCCTGACATTCCCCTAATCTATCAGTTGAGTTACTCTGTCAAAAAAGGAAATGAGACTTAGACCTGGTCATTTCAATTGAGAGCCAATCTGGCTTGGTAGATAGATCTAGTCTCAAAACCAGTTAGATCTGGGGTTCAGTCTCCCACTTCTTCAAGACCTATTGGCTATGGGAGCCTGGAAAGTTACTTACCCTCTTAGTGTTCTAGGCAACTCTCTAGGACTATAAATTACAGAGAGACTGCTGACCTGCATTGGCTGAGATACTGTATCTGGGAGTTCACTAAACTAACGAAATCACTAATCTATTCCATTCCCTATCCCTAATTTTTCCCCCCAATATAGATTATAAAATAATTCCTCAAGTGCAGGTATCCAGTACCATTTCTTCTCTTTGAATTGCAAACTCCCCACTATATCCCACTTAATACTCTGCACTAAATGTTCATCAGTCATTCAACAAGTATTTATCAAAGCTCACTTATATTGCTTATATAGCTTACTTTATGTACAAATATCTGATCCCTTGAACAAAGATTCCTTTCTTCTTTCATCTCTGAGATTTCCCCTTTACACTATATTGATGTTCTTTTTAGGTCAAAGTCCCATCTCTCACCTAACGTTTGCTATAGTTACAGAGTCATTAGCCAAAGCACTTTCTTTCTCTATCTACATATGTGTTAGGCCAATTTTTCCTTGAAAGTATTTAAAACACCCTGGAGACTTAATTGCTTCAGGGACTTAAAAGTTGAGGCAATAATTGACATTACTGCCCAGTCATTTAGATACAAAAAAGCAATGAGGAGCAGTAAGTGTTCACTAATAGCTTGTCTGGCAAACCCCCATGGACAACTCAGAGGCCAAGGGGCTTCATTCAGTTTAACCAACTTGAAATTAAAGGTAAGTAAATCTTTTGTTAAAGAACTAGTTAGAATCAGTTTGTGGCACTAGAAACAGCCCAAGGAATATGCATTATCAAAATTTGATGTTATCATTATACACCTTCATTTTACAGACAAGGAAACTGAAGCAAAGAGGTTAAATGACACCGTCACAGTCACAGAGCTAAAAAGTGTTTAAGGTGGGATTTGAACCAGCCTTCCTGATTACAACTCCAGAACTCTATCCACTGCTCCTAGTGCTTCCCATTCGTTTGAGCAAGCTCAAGGGCCCCACCAACCAGGAAACACACAAGTAACACATGGAGCAATTAAAGGAACAGACCATGTATCCTCCACAGTATCCATTTAAAATAGGAACTTACTTATTAGTCTTTGGTCTGAGAAGTATTTATACTTTGCCTAATGATCTGATTTACTAACTTTCAATTTTCTATGATCTCCCTCGTCTTACTGCATTCTCTCTAATTTACCATGAAGCCTAGTTTTGAAGTACTCCCTAATTTTCCAGTGACTTAAGTTTCTTTCATTACTGCCCATTACTATAGTAATGAAGGTCAGGGATACTATACCATTTTACATATACTAAAGATATATACACACACATATGCATATATAATGTATACATATACATATAACATATATACATGTGTGTTTATATACATATTGCATGTGTATGTAAAATATTTCTGACTTTCATTACTATACTAATGGAAGTAGGTGGGGCCTTTAGGAGTTAAAAAAAAATCCTAGAGTATGGAGAAAGCATAACAAATATTTGAATACCATATCATACTAAACTTCTATGATTCTGCTACAATCTTAAATTTCTGGCTGATGTATTTTCATGGTCTTTTCTCAATTAGCAAAACTTTTGGAAAGAAACAAGGGTCACCAACTTCAGCTTCATCAAAGTAGATTTTATCAGAGAGAAAAATCTTTAGGTAAGTATGATCTCATGGTACGCCTAAAGTATTTACCATTAACCTTAAAAAAAAAAAACCTGAACCCTCAAAATGAAAGCAGTGATAAACAAGAAAGCAATATTTCTTTAGAAATCTCTGTGAGATTCAGACCAGGGAAAACAAACCTAAAATGCAGCCATCTGTACTCTGATCCACCCCTGTAACTTTTCTCTCACCCTCTACATCTGAGTGCCTGTACACTCACATCTGTTACGGTGTTTCTCAGCTGATAATGAAGTCCAATCATCTGACAGAGTAAAGTCAATAACCAAAGGTTTTTTGGATGTGGCCCCAGGGAATACACAGGCCATCTATATCAATGTACAGTATATGTGTCTTCCTCTCCCCCTCTACTTCTGACTCACCACCATGCCTCAGGTGCCTTCACTCTGGCAGTGCCTGTGACTTCTTCTCACCTGGCCACTCAATTTCTTCCACAGCTGAGGCCCTATTTTCCAACTGGTGAATCTCTCTGAACCTCTTTTCAGAAAAAAGACCTAAGTCCGTCATCCTTCATTTCCTCTGCCAGTTCCACTTCTGATTCTCCAGATTTCACCACACTCAAGTGTGGGTACCTTACAGCTCTCACCCACACCTCTTTTCAACTCCTTTGTATGCGGTCCTTTCCCCTTAGAATGTAAGCCTTTTGAGGACAGGGACTGTCTTTTTGTTTGCATTTGCATCTCTAGCAATTAGTTGGATGCCAGACATATATTAAGTACTTAGTAAATGTTTGCTGACTTGCCGATTTTTAAGTTTTACAAAAAAAGTTTTCTTGAAAAAACCTGGTGAATTAGGTAATGTATTATTGTTGCTGTTGTAGTAACTACCATTCCCATTTTGTGAAAGAGATGACAGGGTCAAAGAAGTTAGGGCCTTGCTCAAGGTCAAATAGCAAAGAACAGAAGCCAGGATTCAACTCCAGCTTTCTGCTAACACCAATTTCAGTGCTCTTCCAATACTGACATGTTCATTTTTAAGGTTTACAATAAACTCACAGTTGAATTACCTTACCAGCCCAGCTTGGCAGAGGGAGATACAGTGTCTGTGGACACTGGGGGGCCAGTCGTGGGGAAGCATGCAGCAGGAGTATTTTGCTGAACACTACAGAGCAAAGAGAAGCTATGTACCAGAGCAAGATGAAATCCCAGACGCATAACAGTACAGAAACATGTGCCAAATGGAAAACTTATTATCCGTTCTGGGTCACAGATCTAAGGTGGACTGAGGAAAGGAACCTTGCCCAAGGGCTGGAAGGAAGAGAATAGAGAAGGAAAAGACTGAAGTGGTGAATGAGATATTTATTTTTTAGACACGTTTTACTTAATTATATTTGTTTGTAACAGGGGTTTGTTTTTATCTAATTCTCAGTCAACTGGGGGAGGAATAGTAAGAGAAAAGCAGATTTTCACATATTGAAAAAAGTAAAATATAATTTTCTAAAAATATGCAATTCTGAGTCAAGAAATCAATATACAAAGTGACTAAATGTAAATGGAAAAAAAACTATAAACCAAAAATTCAAAAACAAATGTAAAAAATTTATAAAGATCAAATAGGACTGAATGAAGAGATATGAGAAGACACCTTCAACCTCCTCCTCTTGGAAGTGGGAAGTCCACAGGAGTTATACAATACACGTTTTCAGAAAGGTGGGTGGGGGGATACATGGGAAAACTATGGTGATGTAAGAAACAGAAAATATCTATAAAAATTGATTTTACAAATATGTACATAGAAGCTAGGTGGCATGCTTGGCCTGGAGTCAAGAAAATCCCATATCAAACACTAGCTGTGTGACCCTGGGCAAGTCATTTAACCTGTTTCCCTCAGTTTCCTAAACTGTAAAATGAGAGCACCCACCTTCCAAGGTTGTTGTGAAGATCAAATGAAATAAAAATATGCACATTTTTAAAAAATCCTGAAAGACAAATTCTGTCAACTAGAAAAAAATTATTCAAGTTCGAAAACTAAGTATTCAGTAATATATACATATATTAAAATATAGTCAAGTCTTTACCTAGAGCAGAGAGGAAATTAATGCATGAATAATTCAAAAATCCTTTATTTTGGAACAAGACTTTGGAAAATGCTATATGATTATATTTACAACAGGCCCACTTTCCTAATTGCATTTGGCAGGGGCTAGTCTTAAAACTAGTTTACATAACCTGTAGTGAGTAAAGACAAGCCATAACACATTGACATACCAAGAGAGATACATCTAAAATACTACATTTTAAAATTACTTTCAGTATAACTGCACACATTAGAAGTTTAGTTTCACATGATTCTCATTTTTTGTTCTTTGTACATTGAAATTTTCATGTTTGAAGTGTGCAAAATTTATAGTAAAAAACCTATTTGAAAAAGCTTTCAGTGTATACACCATTATCTCCAGCCATTGACACATTATGAATAGTAACTAAGAATGAAACCATGTATTGATATTATAGTTTAAAAATCTGTTTGGCCCCAAACATGAAAATGATTTTTCTGTGACCTATACTCTTGTTAAACTCCTGGCTGGCAGTGTACACTACGGCTTTTTTGCAACGCTGGCATCTGAATGAGCAATTTGTGGTGTCAGTACTCTTACATAAGAGGTATTCATCAACTCAAGAATTAGCCTGACTTTTCCTGCCAACAGGGCATAGAAAGTGCTACTAGATAGGACAAAAAGTCAAACAAACAAATGTACAAATTCTGAGACTATCAAAAGGGAAAGAAATGAGGCAAAAAACTGAGTAAGAAAAAAGGATCTTTAAAAGAGAAAAATGAAGTCAGAGAGAATAATGAAAGCCCAAAAGACACTTTAAAGCCTTTAAAATAAACCTTTAAAAAAATTCCAAAGTTTTGGTTATTTGTACTTGTTTGTCTTAATTTTACTATGGTATCTGAAAATAATGCAAGAAAGAGAAAAGGCATGTGCAGAAATTTTTGCTAATCCTCCCAATTTTTGTTTCCCTTCATTTCAATTTCATCCTTAAATGCCTTTGGGATGCCTGGGGCTCCACTGGGGTCTCTTTTGTATTTTTCTTATTTTCACAGTTTGCCATGACTTCATCACATAATGGCCAACCTATTGAAGCCTTGATGTATCACTGGGCTGGTCTTTGGAAAACAGTCCTGTTGAGACTGTATAGGAAGCTTTTCTACCACTGTAGATACTGATGGAGGCTGTCATTGGGAGAGCTTTCAAAAACCTAGAGTCACCTCCATGTATCAAGAAAGCACTGGAGTAGCACTTCCTAAAGTCCTATTTTATGTAAGATTTCCAAAAAGACATTCATGTAACTAAAGCTGGTCCTCAGTGTCTACAGAATAGGCCAGTACTTATGTAGTTGTAATGGCAAGCAAAATAGGATTTTTTGCTGTTTTTCTGGATTGAGTTTTAGCTAATCAAAATGCCTTTGAGCCTTGCCTTTGATTATATCAAGAGTCTTTGGAAACAGTATACATTTTGCTGCCCTTAACAGGCCTAAGGGAGTTTGAAAATCATCCTTGCCCTTAATAGGCTGGATGTAATCATATAGGAGCCCATGGTGGGAGGAGCTTGCTGAAAGGATGGAACAGGAAGGATGGAGCAGAAAGGAGCAGAGCAGAGAAAAGCAAGAGCAGAGCTGGAAGCAGGCAAAACTGAAAGAGAATGTTTGTGATACTGGCACTGTCTGTTGATCTGTTACTTTGTCAGACAGAAGCCCTGTCTGTAGCTCTGTGCTGATTTCTCAGACAGAAGCCCTGTCTGTTGTTATGCATTGGTTTCTCAGATAGAAAGTGAATTGAGATGACAGGGCTGGTAATGTGGGTAAATATCGTTGTAGCCCTGTTAAGCTGTGTTTTCCTAGAAACAAACTGTGAAGAGCCTGGAATGGAGCAGTCCCATAAGCATAGAAAAGGAGCAGAGAGCTGCCTATGTGTGAATCCAGGCAAGAGTTGGGAGTGAGTTAGCCTGTGGAAGAGTTTGGGGTTTGGAAGCCAGCCCCAAGCCAAGATGAAAGAGGACTTTACTTTGGATACTCTATTGACTGATGAGATTTGTAACTTGCTGTGACTGAGGGGTGGAAGGTATTTGTACTTTTTGCTAGCCCTTAAGGATAACTGGCTTAAGCATGATTAGAAGCCAGCCTCTAGTCAAGATGAAAAAGGACTTTACTTGGATATTCAATATTGACTAAGGAGACTCTAACTTACTGTGACTTAGGGGTGGATGGTGTTTGTATTCTCTGCTAACCCTTAAAGATGACTATAAGATATACTCAATGATATGTTTTAACACTATGTGACCACCTTAGTAATAAGTTATGTTGTTGTGAATGTTATGCTTTAGTTTATTGCTGAATAAATAGTTTATTATACTATGCAATTAGACCTTTGAAGTTTTTCACAGCAGCAATCCTCAGGAGAGCTGCTTGTGATTGGCTTTACAGTGGTGATATCAGACACCCGTGGCTAAAAAAATAACTATTCTTATCTTCATTTGGTTAAGCCATTATTTCTTCATGAAAACTTCAAATGAACATCTCTGAGATATTTGCACATTAGTGAATTCTGATTGTTTTTAAGGGTGGAGGGATGTTAATGGTTTAAAAAAATAAATAACTGACATTCATGTAGCATTTTAAGGTTTACAAAACCCTCAAAATTTCACCTGACCAGCACAAACTCAGCTTGCTCTAGTTAACCTGAGAGCATGCTTTACCTCCATCTACTCAGGACATCTTGTGACATCTTACCATCTTCACTTTCACTGAATGGTCCCTCTGTCCATAGGGAATAGCCCCCTCTTTTGGACCAGAAATCAGGCCTTCCTCACACCACTATGGAAGTCTTCCGTGGTGGTACTGAGTGTGATTGGCAGGCAAGTGTAAATTCACCTAACCCACTATATTGAGCTGGTTTCACACAACGGTTCACATTGCAAACACCTCAAAGATCTTGGAATATTTTTGCCATGCACTCTGCCAAAGGCAAAGCCAGCTGACACAGAACACTGAGTAAAGAAGAATATAGAAATACAAGGAAGAAGGGAGCAAAAAAGAAACTAAATAGAATTGAAGAATGTTTCTGAATGTAGCTTACATAAATCATTTTCAAGCAATTAGTGTGCCCCTTCTAAAAACAAAAACTATTACTGAATTTCACATAGAGGTGATAGGAAAGAAACTAAATGTATTGTTTGTAAAATAAATTTTATCAAATTTATTTAAGTCAAATCTATCCAAGTGTGTACCTTTTTTATTAATTACTGTATGTTTCACAGTTGTTATGGCTCAAATAGGCTCATATCATAAAAGGGAAAGACACAGAAAGGGAAAGTAGGTAAGTATGTAATATAAACTTTGCTTATTTCACAATTCTTATTGGGCTGACCCTGCACTAGACACAAATTGCTTGGGGGATTTTTCTCCCTAAACATGACAAGTTTAAATACTAATTTAAAATTTGTTATTTTCATTTTGTATTAAGTAAAATCATAAATATGAAACACTATAAAAATGAACTTCTGGCTGACTTTTCTAAGGCTTATTTAAAAACAAACAAATATACCCTTCTTACTGTATGCTTATACTTCATATTATCCAACATAGATGTTCCTAGGAAGTTTTAAAATGAATTTTTGTAAATTCTATTAAGTTTGAAATACAGTAGGTCTCAAAAGGAAAATAGTAAATCCTCTGGCAAAGTGAATAATGATCATATCTGGAGTAATGCATTTTCTTAAGGCAAGGAGATCTATGTAAACTCATTATAGAACCACACTGAACATAAAAAGGAGCTTTAATAGGGGCAGCTAGGTATCAAAGTGAATAGAGCATCGCCCTGGAGTCTGGAGGATGAGTTCAAATCCAGCCTCAGACTTACTAGCCATGTGACCTTGGACAAGTCAACCCCAATTGCCCTGCCTTCCCACCTCCAAAGAGCAAAAAACAAAACCAAAAGGGAGGGGGGCTTTAATTGATCTGTTAAAGCGTTTCATTATAGAGAGGGAGAAACTGAGGCCCAGAGAGGTTACATGGCTTGCCTAGAGTTATAAAACCAAGGAATGGAAGAGTTGGAGGTAAAATCCAGATATCCTGGTGATAGCCTTGATCTTGTAAAATAAGTTGAGAACTGTGATCTGATAAGGAAATTCACAACCTACTGTCATTTTACCTCTCTCTCTTCCTTATAACCTCATTCTATTCTTCACTGTCACCTTTACTACCAATTCTCAATCTCTGTTTCTCCCCAGAAGACCATCCCATGCACTACCTACATTCTCCTCCCTTATCCATCATAACCCCTCAGTGAAACCCATTCAACCCCACACTGTCCTCTTCTTTAATTTCTTAACCTTTATCGTATCACCAATCTTGGCCAATCAAGCCTTGGATCACTCCCACCATAAGCTGTTTTTGCTCCTGTACAAGTAGAAGCTGCTACAATGCTATAGAAAATCACTACAAATTTGTTATATAAACTCAACCGGGCCCTCACTATGGCATTATACCTCCTTAATTCATTATCCCACTCACCATGGTTGTTCTTCCACCTTTAATCCCTCCTCAAAGCTCCCCTGGTTCCCTTCACTAAACCTCTCAGGTTAATAAATTTGTCTCATATTTTACTGAAAAAAGCCTTAGGCCTAGCTGCCATTGGAAAACCTAAGTGACCATATATATGTGTAGAGTTCTGGGTCAGGAATCAAGAAGTGAGTTCCAATCCAGTCTCAGATACCTAACAGCTATGGCACCCTCCTCTCAACTCTAAAATAGGGATAATCATAGTACCTACTTAACAGAGTAGTGAGAACCAAGTAAGACAATATCAGTAATGCACTTAACATAGCGCCCAGCACATAGTTGTTGTTCAGTCATTTCTGTCCACTTCTCCACCCAGCTGCCATGGCACACAGTAGCTATTTAATAAATGCTTATTCCCCCTCCTCCATTCACTAAAAGGCCAGCTTCTCCCTTCTGTCTCATTTCACATAACCCAGATGACTTCTGTCACAATCTCCTTCCTCATTTCTGTCTCATGAAAAAATAGCTATTCATATGCCTTGCCAAATCTAACTCCTCTATATGTAAATTTCATTCAATTCCATCCCATCTTCTCCAGAAGACTGTCCTCTCAACCATCCCGACTCACCTATTAGGTGCTTCCCTACTGCCTGCAAACATGTTCTTTGTCTTCTCCATCCTGAAAACTCTAACTCAAACTTAACCAGTTCACCTCCACTAGCTACAGTCCCCTCTCTCCTTTTCATGTCTAAGCTCCTTGAAAATACCACCTATCGATGCCTCCACTTTCTTCCCTCTTTCTTTCACTCTTTCTACAATCTGGCTTCCAACCTCATTCCCTCTTGTTCTCCTTCCTGACTGATCTTGCTTCTTTTTCTGATCTTCACCCAGGTCACAACCTGTTAAGGTAGGTGTCCCCTACAGCTCTATCCAGGGCTAATCTCCCTCCTGAACTCTTTTGTCACACATCTCCGGCTACCTAATGGATATTCCTAACTAAATATCCCATAAACATCTTAAACTCAACATGTCTAAAACTCATTATCTTTCCTCCAAAATCTTCCCTTCTTCCTAAATTCCCTATTATTGTTGAAGGTACCACCATACCACAGATGTCACTCTCAACTCCTCACTCCCTCATCTCCCATATTTCCAATCTTTTGCCAATCTCCTGTCAATTTTACCTTTGAAACATATCTTGCATATGCCCCCCTCTCTGCTCACCACTGACACCACCCTAGTGCAGTCCCTCAAAACCTCAAGCCTAAACTATTAAAATAGACAGCTGGTTGGCATCCCTACTTGAAGCACCTCCTCGCTCCAATATGTATTCCACTCAGTTGTCAGATAATTCTAGTTAATGTGCAGACCTGATCATGTCACACACCCCAACACCATAAATTCTAGTTGGTCCCTATCCATGCCAGGATCAAATATAAAATCCTTTGACATTCAAAGTCTTTCACAACCTGGCTCCTTCCTACCTTTCCAATTTTCTTACACTTCACTCCTCCCCCATGTCAACAAAGTCTTTGAGCCAGTAATATCGGCCTCCTTGCTAGTCCACACACAAGACACTCCAACTCCAGACTCCAGGCTTCAAAATTTGGGGGCCAGTTTCCAGCTCTAAAGTTTTCAAGTCCTTCAAAAAAAGAAAATTAGGGACTATTGTTATCTCTCAGTCAACTTCCCTCAAAATTCACAAGATTTAAAGCCTAGAAAGATTTAAATATCACAAAGAATCAAAACTCCTCACTCTACATATGAAGAAACTGAGGCCCAAAGAGTCAAATTAATTACCCATGGTCATCCTTAAGTTACTGGCAGAGCCAGTAGGAGACACTTTGCTTTTTGCTCTTCCAATACCACCACACTTCCACAAAGGGAACCATTACTTTTTTCCTGCATGTGTCCTAAATGTTGGCAGAATATATCTATAAAAATGGTATGGAATTACTCGTGAATAGAATCTGGTAATCCAACAAAATCACAAAGTTTTAGAAAGCATTAAAAATGGGATAACATCTACAGAAATGGAGTTATAAATAGGAGTCAAGGTTGCTCATATTCTGGGTTTTCATATATGTGCAAAATCAAAACAAGCCAAAAAAAGAGGGGAAAAAAGGAAAGGAAGAAAAAGAAAGATAAAGTTAAATCTGGCTATCATTGCCACTCCATGGACCAGGTATATGATACATGCACCTATGGACAGAAAAGAGTGTTAGTGAAAAGGCCATTAAGAGAACTGGGGTCTAGTTCCTCTGTCACTCACTAGTTATGTGCAAGTCAAATGAGTTATTGAACTTTTATGAATTTAGTCATTTTTGAAATTTGAATAGCCATCCCTAACTGTATCACAGAATGAGAATTCAGCTGATCTTCTAGTCAAAGATTTTAATATATAAACTATCAGCTTTGCTATATGAAGTCATATAATCTCCTGTGCCATCTATTTGTTGTTTGACCATTCAGCTTTATCTGACTCTTCATAACCCTAATGCCATCTATGCTGTTTGCTCAATGTACAACAGATATTTGAATATTTCAGAAATATATTTCTGAAAACATAAATTACTGATTAGAGAACTGATTGGGGGGCAGAGCCAAGATGGCAGGGTAAAAGCAGGGACTTGCTTGAGCTCTCCCTGAATACCTGTAAAAATGACTCTAAAATTCTAGAGCTGCAGAACCCACAAAATGATAGAGTGAAACAAATCTCCAGCCCAAGACAGCCTAGAAGATTGACAGGAAAGGTCTATCACACCAGGCTAGAGCAAGCCTCAGGGGACTGAAACCCTGGCAGCAGTGGTAGTTTCCAGACTTTTTGGCCCACAAACGTCAAAGACAGCATAGAAGGCCAGTGGGAAAACTCTGTCAAACTTGGGTGAGAAAGACTAACCCCAGATTAGCCCCAGTCCTGGGTTGGCAGAGGTGGTGGTGGCAGAGGCAGCAGCAGTGGCGGTAGGGGCTGCTTCCAGAGCTCTCAAGTCACAGACAGCATGGGGATCAAGTTGCTGATAGAAGACAACTGCAAGGATCTCTTTGCTGGCGCTGAGGCAGGACTCTCTTGCTTTGCCCTACTTGGATCTGGGTCACAGTCCTGGAAGGCAGTCCTTTGGGTCCACTGGTGTGGTGGAGCTTGTGGTGCAGTGGAGAGGGAATCGTCCTCACAGTTCCAAGGCAGAGTGCTTATGGTCACTCACAGACTACAGTATAGGCCAGGAAAGGAATAAACATCTCTCTTTGATCATACCACCTTGAAAGGACTGAAAACATCTCTGAAAACACCTGCATAAAACTCCTGGTTATAGAAATACAATAAGGATAACACAAAATCTAGCAGCTTCTACATTAAAGGATCAAAGACTTGGAATATGATATTCTGGAGATCAAAGAAGCTAGGATTAAGTCAATAATCACCTACCTGGCAAAATAAGTACAATACTTCAGGGGGGAAAATGGATATTCAATGAAATAGAGGACTTTCAAGCATTCTTGATGAAAAAAAAACCAGAGCTGAACAGAAAATTTGACTTTCAAATACAAGAATCAATAGAAGCATGAAAAGGTAAACAGCAAAGAGAAATAACAAGGGATTTATTAAAGTTGAATGGTTTACATGCCTACATGGAAAGATGATAATTTGTAACTCATGAGAACTTTATCAGTATTAGGGTACTAGGATGGAATACATACATACATATATATGTATGTATTCCATCCTACTACAGAGGACACAGGGTGAACCATGAATATGAAGGGATGACATATTAAAAATAAAATTAAGGGGTGAGAGAGGAATTTATTGGGAGAAGAGATAGAATGGGGTAAATTATTTCACATAAAAGAGGCAAGTAAAAGCTTTTACAATGGAGGGGAAGGGGGGGAAGATAAGAGGCAATGAATCAACCTTACTCTCATGGGATCTGGCTTAAGGAGGGAATAACACACTCAACTGAATAATTTACCACCCTACAGAAAAGTAGGAGGAAGGGGATCAAAGGGGGGATGATAAAATGGAGAGCAGATTGGTGGAGGGTATAGTCAGAAGCAAACACTTTTTTTTTTTTGCTTTTTGGAGGGGGGAAGATAGGACAATTGGGATTAAGTGACTTGCCCAAGGTCACATGGCTAGTTTTTGTGTTAAGTGTCTGGGGCCAAATTTGAACTCAGGTCCTCCTGACTCCTGGGCTGGTGCTCTATTCACTGTACTACCTAGCCACCCCAAAAGCAAACACTTTTGAAAAGAGACAGGGTCAAAGGAGAGAACAGAATAAATGGGGGGCAGGATAGAATGGAGGGCAATATAGTTAGTCTTTCACAATATGACCATTATGGAACTGTTTTGCATACCTACACATGTATAACATATATTGAATTGCTTGTCTTCTCAATGAGGGTGGATGGGGAAGGGAAAAGGGAGAGAATTTGGAACCCAAAGTTTTAAAAACAAATGTTCAAAATTCTTTTTACATGCAACTGGCAAATAAGATGTACAGGCAATGGGGTATAGAAATCTATCTTGCCCTACAAGAAAGTGAGAGGGGCAAGGATTGAAGAGGCCGTGGGGTGATAGAGGGAAGGGCAGACTAGGGGAAGGAGTAATCAGAATGCATGCCATCTTGGGGTGGGGGGAGGGGAGCGATGGGGAGAAAATTTGGAATTCATAATCATGTGGAAATGAATGCTGAAGATTAAAATTAATTAAAAATATAATTTTTTAAAGAACTGATTACCATTTTAGTTTTAAGTAAAGAAAGAAATACCTCAAAACAATTATCTTTATCAATGTATTAGAAAATCCAAGTTGCAATAAGATTCTTCAATTTACTGAACAATATTCAACAGCACCCAATGATGAAATGCATTACTAAATTTCAAATATATACTTTAACTTCTATTTAGGATACTGTTATCCTTAAATCAAAATATTTTGGTTCAATAGAAACAATTTTAGTTTTAACAAAGCAAATGGGTTTTTTTTTTATCTTAATTAGCTCCAGTGTCAGAAATGTCTATATTCTGAAGCAGGTGTCAGAAAGATTTTTACTAAATACTTGGAGAAAGATAAATAGGTACAAAACTAAAAAGAATCTCAACATGTTTGTTGAGAGGCCAATGGAAAGAGCAGGGAACTAGGAGTCAAGAAACCTGTGTTCAATTCCAACATTGACCACTGACTAGTGATGAGATCTTGTCAAGTCACTTAAACAGCTTTTACTATAAGGTGCTTTCCAGCTCCATCAATATATAAGGATAAAAAATTATATAATGGACATAAAGATTTACATGATAACAATTCTTTCCAAATGCCTTCTAAGAGAAATAAATGGATATAACAATGCTCTATTATTTAATGTGGTAGGAATTTAACACAATATCATAGGCATCCGTTCCATTTAATATTGCTGTTATATAATGGATACTTTTAAGAGTAGTAAATATCACATTTATGTCATTGGCAGAGAATGATAAACAGAGAAATTAAGATTGAAATTCGACATAAAGAATGATTTTTTTAAAATTCAAGGAATAGAAAACATTACAGACTTAGAGGGAAAAATGAGTCAATAAATGAAGAAATCTTAAAAATAGCTACACTAAAAGAAATTAACAGATAAGAGAAGGAAAAATAACTCAACAAGTATGTCAAAATGAGACACTGTTCTTTGTTCTCGAAAATGAACAGACAGAAATCTTGATGCCCTCCCATTTTTTTTTTCATTTGGGGTAGTCATAAGGCAAAATAATCTATAAAATACAAAGAAAAGCAAATTACCTAAGAGATTTTGAAATCAACTTAAACATTACCAAGAAGGAATCAAAGTGAGTGGTTTTCAGTTCAAAATTATACTCAGCAAAACAGTAAAAGATTATTTTTGTATTTTTAAAGTGCTTTCCTTGGAGACAGAACAGTTAAGGTAAGTGATCTCTAGGAATGTACAGGACTTGATGAATTACTGAGAACTCTTAAACTAATCAAAGAAATCAAAGAGGAAAGAAAAGGGGAAATGAAGCTTTTAAATGAGAACTTTTTTTTTTTTTGGTAAAATTGGGTAAGTTGAAACCACTAGAAACAATCAAACTAATTTGTGTCTAAGCTAAGAGTTATATATAGAATAAGCATCTCTGAATCAAAATAAATGAAGAATCTGCAAAGTGGAAAGTTAAAGAAAATTGAGAGGTTATTAAATATCTCATAACAAAGATAGGGAGCAATTCTGCTTTCAAAATGTGTTATGTGCTTATAAAGGCAAGATATGGGCTATAGTAGGAATCTTTCCTTTACATTTTTTTCATTTTTGTTGGGGTTTTTTGGGGGGGAGGAGGAAGGTAGGGCAATTAGGGTTAAGTGACTTGCCCAAGGTCACATGACTAGTTTTTGTGTTAAGTGTCTGAAGCCAGATTTGAACTCAGTCCTCCTGATTCCAGGGCAACTGCTCTAAACTGTGCCACCTAGCTGCCCTCCTTTACAGTTTTTCAATCCTTGTCAGAGTTAAGAAGTCTAAATAAATTTAGGTAGCATCAGCAACATGAAATTATGGTCTTTTTCATAATGAAGGCATGAAAAAACAATAACCTCAAAATGTGTGATTAAACAGATTTTTAAACATTACCATTTTATGGAAATGTGTAAAGAAAAGTATAAGTGGTTTAGAACGGGGAATGAACAAAATAGTGTTTAGCTCAGGAATAACAGTTAAACATAAAATACTTTAAAACTTATTATCAAAGTCCAGCAAATGAATAGGTACAAAAATTGACAGCAAGGTTTGAGATCTGGCATGGTCCAAAAAGTTGTATCCATCACTGTTTCTGTAATGAATAGTCCTGTGGGGAAGGATAAGGCCCAGTATAATGCCTTTGGCAAGAATGACAGCAGAAGATTGCTGAGATATATATAACTAGTTTAGCCACAACAAACCACTGTACCAAGAGCTTTATTCACAAAGATTGGAAGTAGTAAGGTATTTAACTTTGTTTCTTAAAAATACATACAAGACTAGCAAGATGTTAAGAAATAAAACCAGAACAAAATTACCATTACAAAAGTAAAATTCTCTTCACATTTCCAGAAAAATAACCATAGGGAATTGTGTAAATCTGAACCTCTCTGCAATGAAAAGATGACAGGGGCCCACAACAAGGATGGTATATGAGGAGAATAATAAGACATGAAATGAAAGAACCTAATTAAACTCTAATAGGGTGTAAGTTACACAGAACCACACTCAGAGAATCACAAAATGTCAAATTGGAGGCCCAATGATCCCATCTACACAATCTCCCCTCCCCTCTCCCCACAAGAAGCAACATACTGGGACAAGGGAAAGTATGCTGGCTCTGGAGGCAGAGCACCTGTGCTTAAACCTTGCCTACTATTTCCTAACGGTGGGACTTCAAGCAAGTCACTTCATCTTTCTGACCAACAGTATTCTCATTTGTAAAATGGGAGAGAAAGAAAAAGAGGAAGAAAGAAGGACTTATTAAGCACCTCATATGTGCCAGGTCATTCTGCTAAGCCCTTTACAAATATTATGTCATTTGACCCTCACAACAACCCTGGCAGGGAGATAGTATTCCCATTTTACAGATTTGGAAACTGAGGTAAACAGCTGTTAAGTGATTTTCCCAGGGTCGCACAGCCAGTAAAATATACCATTCTTCCTGACCCCAGGTCTAGCTCTCCACTGCATCACTGAACTTCCTAGGTTAAACCAGGTGGCCTCTCCAGTCCCTCCCAGCTCTAGGTCTATATACCATATGATCATACCAGTGTCACTCCATAGAGTGACTTTCCTCCATTTTAGTACCCCCCCCCCAAAAATTTTTCAATCAAGTCTATTTCTTATCGTTTATGATATTCTTACCTTGCTCAGACTGAGCTTATGAGTTTTTAATTACCTTTATATGTAGTATGTCTATAAGTGTTTTAAGTGTATAAGTAGGAGGTCATGGATAAAAACAACTACTGTCACTCCCTCACTTAAAAGATGAAAAAAACTTATCAGGGTCTGACAAATCTGACTGATCTCGGAGGCAGGTGACCCCCAAATTTAGAGGCAGATAAATTTTTCAGCTTTCCAGAAAAGGATAAAGGGGGGAGGAGGTCATAGGGTGGAAATGAAGTTAGGGCAGGATGCTGCCATAAGGCATTGGCTCCCAAGACCAGGTAGGGACAAAAATCAACATCACTAAAGGTGTCTCCATCCTTTGGAAAAACTCAGAGAGAAAGCTAAGCAAATCTGACCAGGACAAGATAATAATACTGAAAGGAATCAAGTCTAAGTAAGTGGTGGTTAAGAAGCTGAGTAGCTCTATTTTTTAATGATCAATAAGACAGAGTAAACATAAGGAGAGAGAAGCAAACAAACCTATTTGAATAGTGTTGATAAACTCAAAGACTTTGGCTACTGGAGAAAGGACTTAATATTCAACAAAAAACTGCTGGGAAAACTAGAAATCAGTCTAAGAGAAATTTTGTAGGTTTAGAACAACACTTCACACTAAAAAATAAGATAAGTTCCATATATACATATATATATATATATGACAGATATAAATGGTCACTTCATAAACAAATTAGAGAAGAAATCTCCTGTGAGATCTATTGATGAAGAATTCATGATTAAACAAAGGATAGAGAAGACAAAATGGACAATTTTGATTATATAAAATTAATTTTTTATTCCAACAAAGTAACAGGGAAAAGAGCCTTAAAACAAGTTTCTCCAATAAAAATGTCATTTCCAAAATACATAAAGAACTGATTCAAATTTCCGTGAAAAGGATCCATTCCCCAGTTTATAGATGGTCGACACAGAACATACAGATTTCAAAGAAATCCACGATATGAAGAACCATAGGAAAAAATACTTTAAATCACTAATAATTAGTAAATGCAAATTAAAGCAATTGGCAAAGATGCCAACAAAGCAGTATGATAAATGTTGGAAGGGCTATGGGAAAACACATACATTGATATACACTGTGGATAAAACTGTGAATTGGTACAGCCATTGTGGAAACAACTTGGAACTAGGCCAAAAAAAGTCTCTAAACTGTGCATACCTTTTAACCCAATGATACTTGGTCAATACCACAAAGAGATTAAAAAAAAAAAAGGAGGAAAGAACCTAAATGTTTCAAAAATATTTATAGCAGTTCTTTTTGTGAAGTCAAAGAACTGAAAACTAAGTAGGTTTTCATCATTTGAAGAATGACTGAATAAAATTACAGTGTATGAATGGGTGAAATACTAGTATGCTCTAAGAAATAATGAAAAGGGATGGCTTCAGAGAAACCTAGGAAGACCTGTAATAACTGATGGAAAGTTCTTCAAGTTCTAAAATGAGCAGAACTAGAACAATATATCTAAAATAACAAAACTGCAAAGGAAAACAACTTTAAGAAATTTAAGAATTCTAATCAATACACATAAAAAACCAATCATGCTTCCAGAGGACTGAAGTGACAATGGACTCAGGATAAAATGCGTATACCCAATTTGAGATTTCGTCTTTACTATCCATGTCACAAGGATTTTTTGTTTTGCTTTCAATGAGCTTGGTGAGGTAGGAAGGAGAGAAAATTATTTCTGTTAATTGAAAGAAATTAGATTTTTTTTTAAAAAGAAAAGAAACTCACTTGTGTCTAAAACACATAGTAATGACAACCGTTTTGGACCTTTTTTGCCATATCATCACAACAGGAAAATCTAAAACACATAAACTGGCAAAACAAAATGCACTCGGTAGTTTTGTCTACAGTTGATATGAAAATATAATATTGTCCAACATAATGCAACTGCTACCAGGAGCCATAATGACCTGGCACCTGGAATTTGTTGAGTCTTACAATATTAGCTGAAATACAGATTCCAGTAACTTTCTTTGACTAGTCAGCCAACACTAACCTTCAAGTAGGAAGGAAAAAAAAAAAAGCAACTTATCAAAAACATTGAGACTACAATTAGGAAACTTTTTGGACCACACCTTTGAGTCCATCATGATAAGTAATTGTAAGTGAGGATATTCTCGATAGTAACACAGATCAGCAACAAGAATGTATACTCCTTGAAAACTGTCATGCTTGCTTAGATTAATTTGTTTCAGTGCTTAGGGCATAGTAAATAAAATAAAAAGTTTTTTATTCATTTATACATTTATGTGTTAAAAGTAACTTGAACCCAGGTCTTCAAAGATGACATCTACTTTGCCAGCATGCTGCCTCTAAAAATCATTGCCTAGTTTCCATTTAAGGCTAATGGCTTTAATCATCAAATATATAATCTGAAAGGGAGATCACAATACAACAAATTACAAGAACATTCTCCTTCTTTAATAAGTTATAATGTTTAAAATATTTACTCATTTTCATACTGAGCCAAATGTCAGAACACATTACTAAAAATGTGATGTAAATATTCCCAAGCCCCCATTGACAATTCAGTTACTTGTAAGTCACATTCAACATAAGAATCACAACACGTGAATTTCTCCTCACTTAAAATTCATCATGCCTTTATGTATAAAAATATTTATAGTAGCTTTTTTGTAGTAGCAAAGAACTGTAAAAGAAAGAAGTGAACATCAATTGAAGCATGGAGGAACAAATTATGGCATCCGAACCTAATATTCTTATGCCATAAAAAATGGGGGGAAAACTGAGTTTTTGGGAAAGCTGGAAAGACTTGTAGGAGTTGATGCAGAGTAAAGTTAACATTAACAACAACACTGCAAAAACAACCAACTTTATAAGACAAGAACTGACAGTCTCAATGACCAACCATGATTACAGAGGACCATGAAAAATATTGCTCACCTCCAGACAGAGAGGTGATAAATGGAATTAGGGTGCAGATTGAGACTATGCATATTTGCTACAAGTCTTTTTTTTTTTTTAATGACGGGATTTGAGAAGGAATAGATTTGTTAATTTTAAGAAATGATTTATCTTTTTGAATAACAAAATTCATTGTAATATGGATTTACACATATAAAGTATCATAATATTATCAATAAATATTATCCTGTTATGTTTCCATGCAATAATCTCTCTCTAAAATAAGAAATATGCCCAATTTTTATCTCAGCATTTCACCAGTACCAGAATGGGTCTTAGTAAGGACTTAATAGTTTGCTGACTTGATTTATTAATATTGTTGATAGAAGAGTCAAAATATACCAGAACTCAATGTAAATTAAAAATAAACTCAAATCTCCTTTGGCCCATACAATCTCCAATATCCCATCCCTGAAAATGAGAAGAAAAAAAAATCTAAACTCTGAAAGCAGTAACAGATACAACTACATAAGAGAAATATAGAGCCAGGAAGAGAAGGCATAAGAACAGTATAAAGACACCAATATTAAATTAAGAAGAAAACTCTTTAAAAAAAAATAACAATAAACAAGATAATTCAAGTAAAAAGAGATATCCTAAGGAATGAAACAGTCTATCATAGAAAATTATCAGGCATTATCTGTTTTCTAGCTAAATGTTTCAATTGCCAATTTTCAAAGATAATTTGTTATCTCCAAAACCGAAACAGTAATAGTAAGGCTCACATTTTATACTGATTTGCAATTTCCAAAGTACTTTCTTTGAAAGGCTGTAAAGTAGGAAGTTTGTTTTTCTAATGAGAAACCGGAAGCTAAGGGCTGTTAAGTGACTTGTTCTGGTTCACTTTGCTAGTAGTTTTGGGAGTTAGGCCATAGTTAGTGGTAAAATTGGAGCAATACTTTTGTCTTTCCATTCTATTGAATGAATAAAAAAGTAACACATACTAATCTTTACGTGACTGTCAAAACAGATATTCACCAAGTCAAAACCTATCACCTATAAAAAATAAAGAACACCAGAAGTTTTAAGTATTAGTCATCTGTAGGATTATCAGTTATCTCTTGATGTCTCTAAATGCAGCAACTAACTGTTGAGAAATAACGAAAAATTTTAAAAAGAAGCTAAAATAAATAGGAACTAAATAGGAAAAATCCACAGGTGCAGGCATTTAGTAAGATAGGAGGAGGGGCCTGGCTGCAAAGAGGTTCTCCATGTCATAGTGGCACTTATAACACCCTCTTAGAGATACTATGGGCAGGTAAATGGTGCAGTGGATGGAGTACAGGGACCAGAGCAGAGGTTCCCAAACTTATTTAGCCTAATGTCCTCTTAAAAAAAAAAAAAATTACTCAGCGCCCTCCTGGAAATCTACTTTCTTTAACCCTTTAATAGTTTTTTTTTTAATTTGCATCATTTAAGAAAATGAATTTTTTTAAATGATGCATCTTAAATTCAATGATTTATTGTAAATTTGTACAGTTTTTCCTATATTGAAATTCTGATGATGCAATATTGCATCATGTAACCATATAGTATAGTACTATAAACAAGTCATTACATGCACATATCCCTGCCAATGTGGGACACTCTGGCCTGCCTACACTTCCTTGTTAAGGCCTGCTGCCCGAACTGACCACTGAGTAGTTATGACTTCCATTTTGTGTTTATCTGGAAAATAATGTAATTACTGCTACTTTAACTGTTAGACAACAGATGAAACATGTACAAATGGTTTGTGTTCACTTGTTTCTTTATCCTTCCACTACCCCCTTATTTTTATTCAAGGCCCCTCAACTGCACCCAAGGCTACTACTGCCCTGGATAATTCTAGCTCCCCCAAGTGGCAGTATCACCCATTTTGGAAACCTACAGAGTCAGAAGACTCATTTTCCTGAACTCAAATCTAGTCTCAGACATTTATTACCGCAAGATACTGGTCAACACCCTTAGCCATGTTTGCCTCATTTTCCCCATCTGTGAAATGAACTCAAGAAGGAAATGACAAACCACTCTGGTATCTTTGTCAAGAAAACGATAAATGGGGTCACAAAGAATCTGATATGACTGAAATGACTTAACCACAAAAGAGATACTATCTTTACTGGGGGAGCCAAGGAGTAAAAACAATCATTTAAGGGTCTCTTAATTTTTTGCCAAGACTGGATCTACTCTACTAGGGATTAAAATTTATTCCCCCTCCATTGGGAAAATCATGAGAAACACTAAGTTGCAGCCCTTCAATACCTCAGGCAATTGCAACAATTTCAGAGATAACAGAGTTCTCTTCTAAATCTATGCTGCAAGTGACAGTAGCAGCAAGAGGTAGAGAAGTGGAACCACAACTCTTGACACATACTCTTCATTACCAGAGGGGAAAAAGCATTCTTCTGAGAAAATAGAGATGGTAACTCTTGATGATGGGTACTTTTTCCATAGACCCACACGCGCGCACACACACTCTCACTCTCTCTCTCTCTTTCTCTCTCTCTCTCTCTCTCTCTCTCCCCCCACCATGAGACAGAGCCTACAAAATCCTTCTTGAGACTTGGGACTGTCAACAGACAGTACAGACTTTCATGCTTCTGAAATGAGACTATGCACTGTTGCGCTGTCGTTCTAAAATAAAGGCTAAGAAAAGACCTGAGTCTCATATTGGTCTCTCACTGTACAAATATACACCACTCCTGCAAGCAGCCTGAACTAGTTTAAAATGTAATTGGGAAATGTTTAGTAAGATAACAAAAGTACAATACAACCTAATATTAGTTTGTGGTTTTCTACGTCAACATGCAAACCACAGACTTCAATTTTAATCTGACATCGCTGCTGCACACTAGTCCCACCTCTGAGCATTTACTCAAGTTTAAAATGCCTTTCTCCAATCCATTTATCCAAAGCCTATCCAAACTGGAAGGCCAAGTTTCAGTCCGACCCCACCTTCATGAAGCTTTCTCTGAGTATTCTGTTACACTCTTTCCCCCTTACTAAATGTACAGTTAAGTCCAGATCTTGGCACTGTTTTTCTCTATTTCAAGCCTATCTCCTCAAATAAAATTGTAAACTCCTTGAAAGGTATGGATGTCTCCTACTTCATTTGTAGTCTCTAAAATGGTGAGTACAAAATTAATAATCAAGAAATCCTCTGGAATTTCTCTAGTTATATTTATTTAGACCTTCATTCCTTTAATAAAGAATCATTACAATTTCTTTGCACCCTACCCCTTCCTGTTCTGTAACTCAAAAGGCTCCTGGGACGATTTGTTGCAGTTTTCATCATGCCACTCAGAACACAGATTTTTCTCAACACTGCAATAATAACAAATGACATTCACACAGTGATTTAATTTTTAGTACTTTCCTTAAAAGTAAGATTGAGGGGGCAGCTAGGTGGCACAGTGAATAGAGTGCTGGCCCTGGAGTTAGGAGGACCAGAGTTCAAATCCAGCCTCAGACACAATACAAAGACCAAAAAACTAGCTATGTGACCTTGGGCAAGTCACTTAAGCCCAACTGCCCTACCTTCCCCCCTCCAAAAAGCAAAATAAAAATAGTATAGACAAGCAAACCAAACCTTCAGGGGCGGCTAGGTGGCACAGTGAGTAGAGCTCCGGCCAAAGAGTCAGAAGGACCTGCGTTCGAATCCGGCCTCAAACACTTAACACACAAACAAAAACCTAACCATGTGACCTTGGGCAAGTTACTTAACCCCAACTGCCCTCCAAAAAGCAAAAAAAAAAAAAGTAAGGTTGAGGAGGGAAGTACAATGACAATAAAATTTAAAGATGAGAAAACTGAGTCTCACTGAGATTAAACGATTTATTCAGAGTCACAGATTAATGAATGTAATATGTTGGGACAAAGTATCCAAACAATACTTAAAAAATTAATGCCACACTAGCATTTAGTTCTAGTTGTTATCACATGATTCCTTAATATAATTATTCTAATCCATTTACAGTTAGCAAAATGCCTGACACATCACCAAGAAAAGTAATGGAAACCAAAAGACACAAGTTACAGATATACATCTGCAAAGTGTTTCTAAGGTAAAGTCTAGACCAACCCCTTCATTTGCAAGATAAGATAATTCTAATCCTATTACAAAACCATGGTGGACATAAACTGGTCTGTGGCACCTGAAAAATAGTAAAAGTGACCCAGAAATACAGAGTTCAAACTAACTAAATTAGTCAAGGGGGCATAGAATTATCTCAGAGGAATAAATGAGAGGTTAAGACCTAAGTCTGTAAAGACAAAGATTGAAGAAAAATGATACTATAAAGACTCTGGATGGGAAATTCTGGAATTCTAATTCCAAAGGAAATTCCTGGAAGCAAGAAAGTAGCAAATAAAAGGAAATCATCCTTTGTACAACTGTAAACTTATAAAACAAAGACTGAAAATATAACCACCCTCCCCCAAAAAGACTCAACTAAAATCATTGTTTAATCCACCAATAGGAATTTAACCTGATGGTTTTCTCCAAAGTGTGGCCAAACTCACAGTGCCTCGGTTCAAGTTTTGTAAACACTTCAAACAAAGAGTGCACAACTGAACATTTTAACTGTGAAAACTTTTCACTTTAACCCAGCACTGACAAAAGTTCAAGCTAGACCATCTCTTAGTGGACGCCGAGCCCCGGAGACGCGGACCTCATTAAGGAGGGTTCTAATCAGGGATCAGGGCACTTGTTCAGAGAGGAAGCGCAAGGCCCGACAACTTTAGGAAAGCGGGGGCCGGCTCTGCTATAGGCTGCCAAGGGAAAGTCTGCGGACGGATGGCGGGGCTCTCCGCCTCCTGTCCGGCGCTCCCCACCTCTGGGCAGGTCTCCTCGGACCCTCGGGGAGTGACACGTAATCGATCCAGCCGGAGCCCGTATCGTTTAGTGCAGTGGCCAGGGCGGGGGGAGGGCCGGAATGCAGGTCTGGGACCCCGGGGCGGCGTCCTCCCAGGGACAGTCCGGAGAGCTGCGCGGGGCCGGCCCGGCGGACAAAGGAGCGCCGGCCCCGGCTGGTCCCACTGCCCGCCCCGGGCTCCTCGCAGACCCGCCGCCAGCGCGGGCGCTCGGGGAGCCCCCCTCACCTTGGTTACAGAAGAGGCTCCACAGCTTGGCGAAGAGCAGCCCCATCACGCGAACCCGACCCGCCGCGGGGCCCTCCGCAGGTGCCGCGGCGCCGGAGGACGAGGAGCCGCCGGGGCTCCCACCCCCGGGAGCGGCGCGGGCCGGGGCCGGGCAGAGGCTCTCGGAGGGCGGCGGCGGCGGCGGCGGCTGAGGCTCCTCGCACCGATCCCCGTGAAGGCTGCGGAGGCCGCTCGCCTGAGCCGTCACTGAGAGCGAGGGGGGGGGGGGGGAACGAGCGTGCGGCTGCCAGCTGCTCCCGGCGGTCCCTTTGTTCGGCCGGCTGAGCCCGGCAGCGATCCGTAGGGCCCTGGGCCTCGACCCTCCTCCCCGCCGCAGCCCACCACCGCTCACTCTAGCTCGCCCTCTCGTCGGCCCCGCCTCCGCGCTGGCTAACCCGCCCTCCTCGGAGCCCGGCCCCGCCCCTGCTGATGGCGTTCTGCGTCAGCGCTGACGCCAGGACGTGGCGCTGCTTAGACCCTCGTTCCCATTGGTTTCCACAAAGCCAGGCATCCCCTCGTAGGCGTGTGAGTGCGTGGGCGGCGGCATGGAGTTTCCCGGGATGCGGGTGGGAAGAAGGGCAAGGGTCGTGGTCAAGCCGAAACCATGAGGTCACGAGCCGCTCCTGGGCTCGCCCAATGACGTCGCAGCCCCTCCAGGACCCCGCTGGGAGGGCCCGAGGAGGAGCCCAGGTGGGCTCACCCCTCCCTGGTCCGACTGGTGGTAGGCCTGGGGGGATGGGTGGGGCCTAACTTCCTTTCCTTTTGCTCGTCCCAACCCCATTGTTCCAAGACTTAGGGCGGAAGAAGCGAGAAGGAAAGGAAGCTTTTTAAACGCTCCCAGGGTGCCCAGCACGTGCTGAGGTAGGGTGTGGCAGGAGGACCGCCCCTGACTTCTTAAGACTTCAGTTCTAACAGGAAGAGACCTCAAAATGGAAAAATGTGGGTGCCCGTCCGTGGGGAAATGGCAGGATTCAGTCAATAAGCACGAACCTGCCATGGGCCAGGAACACCAGCTGTGCAGAAGAGGGGATGTTGTTATCCCCATATTACAGACGAAGAAACTGAGGCAATCGAGTGAAGTGACACCGCTAGGATTTGAACGCAGGTCTTCCTGCCTCCAGGCCCTGCTCTCTATTCACTGTGCCACCTAGCTGCAGCTGGCGAAAACCAAGAGATGGTTGGCCTGGGCCCCTACCTTAAAATGAGGTTTTTGGAGTTTCAGCTCTGCCCTCCAGTTGACATGAAATGGTATTTCACTGTAAGAAAGAATTAGGAAGGCAGAGATACATGGACTAAATGAAACCAAAAGAATACATACAGCAGAACTAAGAGAAGATAAACGATGTAATTGTAACAATGTAAGTGGAAGAGAAGCTAAAATGTGAAACTGTGGTTGTTAGGACTCATTGGGCCAGAAAAATAAAAAAGAATCCAGCCTCCTTTAGGAGACTAGTGAATTCTGAATGTTAAGCGCACGTACACTGTCATCGTGGCTTTGCTGGAATGTCACCTGTGGTCCCCAGGCCCACCTTCCCCCCCCCAAAAAAGTGCTTCTGAATTCAGCATGAGTCAGTGTGAAGATAAGAGTGCTGGAGTCACAATCCAAAAGTATCGAGTTCTCCCTTTGACTTTTTGCCCTATTGTAGAATAAAAGTAAGTCCCCAGGAATCTCTTAAAACAGCTTAGGTCTGGCTCCTGTGTAGTTACCCAACTGTAGTTAACAGCCCTTTTTCCAAAGTTACTTGTAGTGAAGTAGGAGTGTTATTTATGAGCCAGGTTTTATTTAACCAGAAAATGCTTAAGATGCAAAGGACTCATAGATGCCCACAAAGAAACAAAAAATTCAGTAGCTCACTAGACTCATTATCTCCTGCCCTATTTATTGTAATAACTTCTGCTTGTTCTCCATTCCTTAAGCCTCTCTTGACTCCAGTCCATCTGACACTCATCTTTCAAACTGATACTCCAGAGCACAAGTCTGACCATATCTCATGCATACACACACACACACACACACACCCATTTAATCAACTCCGGTGACTCACTATTTTTGTTGTTCAGTCACTTCTGAGTCTTTGTGACCCCATTTGGGATTTTCTTAGCAAAGATACTGGTGGTTTGTCATTTCCTTCTTACAACTCATTTTATACATGAAGAAACTGAGCCAGCAGGCTCAAATGACTTGCCTGGGCTCACACAGCTCATAAGTATCTGAGGCCAGATTTGAACTTCATGGTTCAAATGGGTCTTCATGGCTAGGCTGGGTGCTCTATTAACTCCAGATCAATCCTCTGTTTGGCTATGAAGCTTTTAATAACCTGATCCCTTCCTATCTTTCCAGGCTTACACCTTACTCCTTTATATATACTCTGAGTTCCAGTGCTGGCCAATAATAGCCAGAGTGGTGTGGGTTTAAGGCAACATGGAATACAGTCTTTGATGGAGGATTTTCTCTGAAAGGCAAACAAAAGGAAATATTGATTTTGCAAACACAGGAACTCTCAAAATTGGGAACTTTCCAACTCAGCATTACCCCAAAGATGGTTAACAGTTATTCTAAAGATTACTAGTCTCTGACCTTGCTCAACAAAGGTAACAAACACTAAAGTGCTAGCCAGAATTTGGAAGCCCAGTAACTCCTCTCTCAGGCTCACCTGGACAAACACAGGTCACTTGTCATGTGTTCTTCCTGTAAGTTAACATTTTCTCTTTTTTTCTTCAAAAAAAATGAGAAGAGAGGCATTGTTTTACAAGTTTTTGCAAACCTCTCTAATTTCTAACTTAACTGAAGACTGCTGATTTCTCCTGTTTCTGCACTTAGTTTGTGGCAATATATTGTTTTGTTTGACATATATAAAGAAAATCTGGCCTCAGATACATATTTGGACAATGGAGGAGTATTTTTATAGCCTTTTCAGATCATTGTAGATATTCTTTGCTCTTACACTGAAGTTCAACAGTTTCTTAAAGCTTAGTTGCAATGTAGAATCTGATATCATATCAGTAATTTTTTTGTACTATGTTACCTTAAGATCTATTGCATTTTGAATGGATCTTTTATAAAACAATGCATGATTTTAACATCATATATTGGTCAGATGGAAAATATTTGTTAATTTAATTATTCAGATCTTTGAAATGTCAACATATTTCATTATACAATATATTTTTTTAAAAAGCACATTCCTTCATGTCACCATGGATCTCATTAGAACAGTTTTTAAGTATTGGGAAACTGTCAAACTTATGGTGGCAGATACAAGTCTTCCAAAATTCTCATTTTAGCTTGAAAGCTCAAATTTCATCACTGGCAACAGATACTGTCAGTTGTTTTTCTAGGAAGTGACAGGCTCACTCCATTCATTTTCAAGAAAATGTCTGCCAGATATCTGTCTGAATAATCATAGTTTGTCTGCCATTCTTTCAAGTAAAAATGTTATTCCATAAAAAAAGAGGGAGGGGAGGAGTAGTTCAGCTTGTAACTCAAATAATCACACAAGAGTTCTTTAAGACAACCATAACACTTTGATATAAATCCAAAGGACTTTATTCATAGAGCATCTAGGTGGCACAATACATCGAGCACTGGCCTTGGAATCAAGAAGACTTGTCTCCATGAATTCAAATCTGGCCTCAGACACTACTAGTTGTGTGATCCTGTGCAGATCACTAAACCCCTTCTGTCTCAATCCTTCAGCTATCAAATGAGCTGGAGAAGGAAATGGCAAATCATTATGGTATTTTTGCCAAGAAAACCCCAAATGGGATCACAAAGACTCAGACACAATTGAACAACCACAATCCTTTGTGTATACTTCATATTTTGTAACACAGGGTATTAAAAAGATGTGCACTAGGGCAGCTGGGTGGTGCAGTGAGTAGAGCGTTGGCCCTGGAGTCAGAAGGACCTGAGTTCAGATCCGAGCTCAGACACTTAACACACACACACACACACACACACACACACACACACACACACACACAAAAACCTAGCTGTGTGACCTTGGGCAAGTTACTTAACCCCAATTGCCCTCCAAAAGGGAAAAAAAAAGATGTGCACTCAAAAGTTGAGATTGAATTAAACTGGTAAGTTTTATCTTTTCTTCAGGACATTCTTAAGTGAACTGGGCTTTTTTTTTTTTTAAATTGCAAGTTGTGTCAGTGAAATACACATTACTGTATTACTAGTATAGTTTGGCCACTGCCTTGATTAGTATGAAGGTGCCAGCAGTTTTACTCATCATTATTTTTGCACAATCAGTGGAAATGTCAACAATTGTTTCAGGATAGAACATAAAATTCAAAGACATTATTCAACCCTTTGAATGTTTCAGCATCACTCATGTTTTTTGTTGCTAAGCATTACATAAAAGATCTTCGATAATTAGTTGGTGCCAATACTTGATGAATATAAGTAAAATAGAAAGTTCAAAAAAATCTGTAGATTCATATATTTATAAAGCAAAAGTCCAATTCTACGGACAAGATGTTAAATTAGTCTTATTGTTTGCAGCTAAATCTTTAATTCACAGGTCCTATAGCCTCTGGGGAAACTCCATTGTACAGTGGCAAGAGAATGATAGTGAAAAAGGCAAATAACATGTCATTATTATTATTATTATAAAAATAGTTTTAGCCTCACAGATCCCCTTAAAAGGACCTCCAAAGATTGATGGGCCACATTTTGAAAATTACTGCCTAAGTTCATTACATTTTTTGATAGCTCTAATTATTTTTAAATTCTTCTTTACAATTTTTATTCTTTTTTACATTTCTTCTTACTTCCTTATAAATTCTCCCCAACTAGTTCTACCCTCTGAAGTCAAGTAGGTTAATTCCTTTTCTACATGATAGTACTTCAGTTATTTGAATATAGCTACCATGTGTCATTAGGTGCCTCAGTGGATAGAATGCTAGTCCTCAAGTCAGGAAGATCCGACTTTAAATCCAGCTAGCCTCAGACACTTACTAGCTGTTATAACCCTGGGCAAGTGACTTAACCTTGTTTGCCTCAGTTTCCTCATCTGTAAAATGAGCTGAAGAAGAAAATGGCAAACCATTCCAGTTTCTTTGCCAAAAAAATCCCATGGACAACACTGGCATACTATTGTCCACTTGGTCACAAATAGTTGGATACAACTGAATTAACCACAACTATGTGTCACTATAATTATAGAGATCATTTAGTCCAACCTAAGATCTTTTCACTTCAAAATTTCCATTATTTTAAGCATTTAGAAGAAACACTGTAATGGGAGTAAGGAGATGTGACTTCAAGTCCTGTCTCTGTCAATACCTCTGTAATCTTGTGCAGGTCACTTAACCTCTCTCAGCCTTAGTTTCCTCATTTGTAAAATGAGAAATTTGATCTAGATCATCTCTAAGGTACTTTTCAGCTTTGACTTTCTATTAAAAAAAAGCATCCAGATGGCATAGCAATAAGTCAGCTACCTTCTTCCTAACATGTACTACTCACAGTAAGTTTTAAGTAGTAGGGAAAAAAAGGTACTAGATTATTACAGAAAATTGGGCTAACTCTTATGCATAAGAACATACTAAGTATCACATAGGAAATATTAGGACCTACTGAGAATTGATGTGTACTATTGTCTAAAAAGGCCCTATGCTTGCAGAGAATTTAAAGGAAATTTGAATTCTATTCTTGGTATTATATAAACTGTAACCTTAGTCAAATAACTTCAATTTCATTTATACACTACAAATTTTCTAAGAAAAATTACTAAGATATATAATTTGCTGCAGCTTTTAGAATAATGTGTTCAACATTATTAAAAATATCATGAAATTAATTTGTTCAATGATGATAACTGTAAAGTAGATGATTAAATGTACTTAAGGATGTTTTCACCTTCATTGTTTTTATGACAGTAGAATGTTACTTTGTAGATGTAAAATAGAATTACTCTACTCAATTATACTTGATTGAAATAAAGACTAAAGGAGAAATGTCATTTTTTTCTCTTTTAAATTCTGATAGTTCTGCAAAAATGATGTTTGGTACCAACATCTTTTCCCAACTATTGGTTTGCCTACCCAAAATACTATTCTATATTAATAAAACATTTTTAAATGAAATTAGGTATACATTGTTGATCTAGGAAAATTCAATCAGGACAACATTAATGAAATGCTATTCTATGAATTACTATTTTTAAAATATAAAAGCACATTTACTAAAGCAATATTTTAATAGTAAAACATTTAAAATTAATTCATATATATGCCGTCAGAAAGTATCCCATTATTCAGAAAAGAGAAATGGAGACGATATAAATTGCAATTTTAAATGTATGAAAACATGTTCACAAAGCAATACTCTACAAAAAGCAGTGCTCTAAATCCATAAAAATATAAGGTCTATTCATATGTATGCTGTCAATCCAGGAAACTTTATCTAGTTATTCAGACAAGCTTAATGTAATACTATTATAGAAATGGTTACTTTGCAAACATGAAAACATGATTACAAAAAGCAATACTTTAAATTCATAAAAAGCATACAATAAATTCAGGCTTATACCACTGATCTAGGAGAGTTTATCTAGTTATTCAGGAAGGATGAATGTAATATTGTACTATAAATTACTATTTTACAAATATGAAAGCATGTTTGGAATACAGAAAAATAAATGTGACTTTCAAAAGCAACCATTACAGAGAAAATATGAGTTAAAACTGTTCTATTCAAAATCCTTCTTGAGCTCCTCCATGGCCTGGGACCAATTCACATTTTTCTTGGAGGCTTTTGATAAAGAAGTTTTGACATTATTGTCTTCTGGTGCTATGTTTTGATCTTTGTCACCAAAAAAGGATTCTATAGTCTGATTTCTCTTCCTGTTTGCTCATTTTGCCAGCCAGTTACTTGACTTTTGAGCTCTTTGCCACGGTAGAACTCTGCTTCCAAAATGGAGAGTGCTGTGTCCCAAATTCCCTGGGTTTTGTGCAGCTGTTGTCAGCTACTTCTGCGCATGTGCCTCAGAATTGTGAGGAGGATTTCCTCTCCACAGTCACCACAGCTCTGCCATGCCAGCTTTCCTCCTCACCCCAGGACTGCCACCTAAGACTGCAACCCAGATCCAAACAGGGCAAAGTAAGAGAATCCTGCCTCAGCATCAGCAGAGAGATTCGTGCAATTGTCCTCTGGTCAACTGCTTGGTCCCCCCATCATGTTGTGGCCCTAGAGTTCCAGAAGCACAGTTCTGCCACCACAGCCACCACTGCCTCTGCCACTGTGGGGGCAGGGGCTGGAGAGTGCTCTTTTCTCACCTAGGTCCAACAGAGTTTTCCCACTGACCTTTTACTTTCTCTTTGGTGTTTATGGGTTAAGAAGTCTGGAAACCACCACAGCTGCCAGTGATTCAGTCCCCTGAGGTCTGCTCTGGCTGGTCTGTGCTACTGGTCTGTGCCTGTGCTGGAGGGGCCCATGTGAGACTGCTCCACTCCCAGCCCAGTGTGATAAATCCTTACTTTAGGCTTGCCAGGCTGACTTCAGCTGGAGATAGATTTCACTCTGTCATTCTGTGGGCTCTGTAGCTCAAAAATTTGTTTAGAGTCATTTTTTACTGGTATCGGGGGTAGCTGGAGCACGAGCTCAAGCAAGTCCCTGCTTTTACTCCATCATCTTAACTCCATCGCCTTAAAACTATTCTTTTTACTGGTAATTACTAGGTTTTCACACCAATTTGCTTACTATAAATGCAAACTAGCAATTGTTTCCTATGTTAAAATTTGGGACAGGTCATTCCTCTTGAGTTGATCCAAATAATTAAACAATTCAGTTTAATTATATAATTATTTGTTTCTACCAAGGCACTGTACTGGGGAATAGAAAAACAAAATCAAAACAATCCTGAATTCAAAGAGTTTACATTAAGTGGGGAGAATATGTGGTAACAGAGAGGAAAAGAGAAGGTTATTTGCACAGGGAGAATAAGATCAGCGAAGGCTTCATGGAGGAGGTGACATCTGAACAGATTCTTGAGGAAAATAGGATTCTTAGAGAAAGGGAGAGTCCATTTCAAGTATGGGTGGTTGATTTTGGAAATGCACGTACATGAGAGAAAGAATGCCAAGTTAAGATAACAGGTTGTCCATTTCATCTGGTACGTAGAGTTCTTTTTTTTTTTTTAAACAAATGCTTTATTAACTTCTGTTTACATCATTCATTTCCACCAGATGAGTTACAATCATTTCCCCCCCCGTTATTCCCCTACCCAACCTCCCAGAATAGCAGTCCCACAAGATATCGCTTCCTCCAATCTGCTCTCTCCCATACCTTCTCCCATACCCCCTGCGACTTTTCCATTAGAGGAAGGTGAATCTTTGCGTCCCAATGCCTGCACATCTTATCTCCCAATTATAAGTAAACGAGTATTAATAATAGTATTTATATGTATATATGAAAGATTTAATGTTAAGACCTCGAATTTCAGATCCATTTCCTTCCTCCCTTATCACCCATTCCCTCTGGGGAGATAAGTAATTCAGTATATATTGTACATGTCTAGCTATGCAAAACATTATCATAGTAGATATATTGTACAAGGCTGCTTATAATTCCCTCCCACTCATCCCACACCCCACCTGGTCCATTCCCTACATGATCCTGTCCCTCTTCTATAGTGGGTACTTCCAACCTCCCCTCCCCGCAAGGATGCCCTCCCATCCATCATCCCTCCTCTCATCCCCCTTCCCCCTATTCTGCTGCAGGTTGAGATATCCCATTTAGTATGTATGTCATTCTCTCCCTAAACCAAATTCAATGAGAATGTGGTTTTGCCTTTTCTGCCTTCCTATTCTCCTCCTCCCTTGCAACCACTTCCCCTTGCTTCTTCTACATGAGATAGTTTACCCTACCTTGTCTCTCCCCATCTCCTCTTGCCACTTTCCTCTCTCACCTCATAATTTCATCCCTTGAGTATTCTCCCTTCCCAACAAATTCAACCTATGCCCTCTATCCATATATAACTGTAACCACATACACACACATTCACATATGTATTCATATGACCACACCCCCTTCTTCCATTATTTTCATAGTGAGAAAGATATCATCAGTCACAGTTATTGCTTTTCCATATAGGAATGTAAATAGTTCAACTTTGATAAGTTCCTTTTGATTTCTTTTCCCTGATTACCTTCTCAGGCATCTCTTCCTTCTTGTGTCTGGATGTCAATTTTCTATTCAATTCTGGTTTTTTCCTCAAGAATGCTTGAAAGTCCTCTATTCCACTGAATGACCATATTTTCCCCTGAAACAAAATACTCAGTTTTGCTGGGTAGGTGACCCTTGAGTTCATTCCCAGTTCTTTTGCCCTCTGGAATATCATATTCCATGCCCTTCGATCCCTCAGTGTAGAAGCTGCCAGGTCCTGGGCTATTCTGATTGTGTTTCCACAATATTGAAATTATTTCTTCCTGGCTGCTTGTAGTATTTTCTCCTTGATCTGGGGATTCTGGAACCTGGCTATAATATTCCTGGGAGTTTTCTTTTTGGGATCTTTTTCAGGAGGTGATCTGTGGATTCTTTCAACCTCTATTTTGCCCTCTGGATCTAAAACATCAGGGCAATTTTCCTTGAGAATTTCTTGAAGGGTGATTTCTAGGTTCTTTCTTTGATCATGGCTTTCAGGTAGTCCAATAATTTTTAAATTGTCTCTCCTGGATCTATTTTCCAGGTCAGTGGTTTTTCCCATGAGATATTTCACATTGCCTTCTAATCTTTCATTTGTTTGGATCTGCTTAACAGCATCTTGATTTCTCATAAAGTCATTAGCTTCCATTTGCTCCAGTCTAACTCTGAAGGAATGAATCTCTTCAGTGAACTTTTGAGATTCTTTTTCCATCTGGCAAATTCGACTTTTTAAGGCATTCTTCTCCTCATTGCCCTTTTGGGCCTCCTTTGCCATTTGAGTTAGTCTATTTTTTAAGGTGTTGTTTTCCTCAGTCAGGCTGTTGACCCTCATTTCATACTTTTCCTGCATCCTTCTCATTTCTCTTTCCAATTTTTCCTCCACTTCTCTTATTTGATTTTTAAAGTCCTTCTTAAGGTCCTCTATGGCCTGCAACCGCTCATGTTTTCCCCTGGGGCTTTTGGAGCAGGACTTCTGACCTCACAGTCCTTTTCCCGCTCTATGCCCCCAAAATAGGAGTCTAGGGTTGCATTTTTCTGTTTCCTTTGCCTTGGCATGTTGCCACTTAATTGCTTGACTTTTGGGCTTGTTGCCACACCATGGCTTTAAGGCCAGATAGAGGAATTTTCGTCCCGAACGTGTGGGGGGCAACTTCCGTTTCTGGCAAGCTGTAAACCCACCCACGACTTCCACCCTAGATCACAATCCAGATCCAGGGAGGTTAAAGCAAGAGCGATTACCCCCCAAGACTGATCGCTGGATATCCCTACAATTCGCAGGCTGGGATCTGGAGCTGCCTCTGAAAACTACAAAATGGCGTGTCTCCTCAGTGGCTTCTAGCCCCCAGGGGAGGGAGCTGACGCATTCCCCAAATACTGGTCCCAAAGTCCATAGGACACTAACCTCTCACTTTGGCCTAGGCATGTCTATGTTGATAATTCTGTAGTTGCCACAGCTGCTGGTGTTCTGGGGTTCCTTCAGCTGGCTGCTGGCCCTGCCGCCCTGGGGCTAAAACCTTGGCGCTCGGCTCTGCTCCCAGCGCTCTGCGCACTGTGCTGCCGGCTCCCAAACCGCTGCACTGGTCCTTCCTGCAGGGCTACTGGGCTGTCCTCAGCAGGAGGTTAGCCTCTCTGTGTCGTTCTGTGGGTGCTGGGGCTCCAGAAGTTGTTCAGAGTCCCCTTTTACATAGTTTGGGGGGAATCTGGGGGCAGAGTGGCTTGGATGAGCTGTTTCTACTCTGCCATCTTGGCTCCGCCCCCCATAGAGTTCTTTAGGGAGTAATGTAACATCAAATTCAGCCCTTGGGGAATGCCCCTAATTCCTTTTCTTTTATTCATTTGACCCAGACTTTCCCTGGGAACATCAGACTGTAGCTTATGTCTAGATCTTCACAGATGTGAATAAAAAGGTGCTACCATGGAAGAAGGAAATGGCAAACCACTCCAGTATCTCTGCCAAAAAAACCCCAAATGAGGTCACAGAGAATCAGACAGGGCTGAAAACAACTGAACAACAAGTACCGTGGAAGCCCTCAAGCTAGCACTATCAAAGAAGTGCCTTGGGGCCATCCACTACTTTGTGGCTACTAGAACTAATGTGCTCATGGGTGGCTGCCACTAAGACAAGTGACCCTTTCCCTTTTCCTATGCCCCCAACCATAATCTCTACCCTTCCTTCACTGGGGCAATAGTGAATTGTTTCCATGGACAGATTATGCATTGGCTCTCTGAGACACAACCCCTACAGTACTTACATTGTGAAGGATTCTGTGCCCTGCAGGGGACTCCTGACCAGAAACTGCTGTGGAGTCCTAACACCTAGTGACAGTTTCTAACAAGGAACAAAAGGATGATCTGCTGGGTAGCACACTTCTTTCTTGCTAATGTTGCCCACTCAGTAGTGCACATGCTCAAGGATTCTGTCATGGACCCACAAAACCATACCATGACCACTTTCACCTGGAACATCCACCATGCCTGGCTGATGGGGGTGGAGATAGGTGGTGTTTACTGTGAATCTTGAAAACAGTGGTTGGACTTACAGGAGGCTTGGGTCTCCTCCAGTCTACTGGGGGTTCTCCAGAACTGTCCAAGAATTGGACCTGATTCAATTCAAAAGCAACATGACCTAGACAATCACTTTTAATATGTCTTAGCTGTAAATCAAGGTGAAGCTCCTTGGTGAAACTGCCAAGGAAGCAACAAAGAAGGCAAAGGCAACTATTCTACCAGCAGCTGTATAGATTGAGGACTTGGCCAACAAGGAAGCCACTAAGAAGCAGCAACAGAAACAGTGTGCTTGAAGAGTCTATTCTGGGGCCTCCCCTGCAGCAAAAGGGCCTTGTTACCACCAGTGGTCTGGTAACAACCAGCTCTCCGGTTAAAAAAAAAGCACATGGGACAGATAATATGGTTTTTTTTATAATTAAATTTTATGTTTAATTTTAGTTTACATCATTCATTTCCACAAGATTTTGAGTTACAAATTTTCTCCCTGTCTCTCCCCAACCCTCCACCCTAAAACAGGGACCCCAATGTATAGCCCCTCCTCCAATCTGCTCTCTCCTATATACTCCCCCATGCACCCTCCGACTTTCCAATAGGGCAAGATGGATCTCTATGCCCCAGTGCCTGAATGTCTTATTTCCCAGTTGCAGGTAAAAAAAAAATTATATATATTTTAAATCTGATTTTAAAACTTTGAATTCCAGGTTTTTTCCCTTGCTCCTTTGTCACTCACCCTTACTGGGAAGATAAGCCATTCAATATAGGTTGTACATGTGTAGCTATGCAAAACATTTCCATAGTGGATATATTGTGAAAGACTGACTATATTTCCCTCCATCCTAAACCGCCCCCTACTTGTTCTATTCTCTACTTTGACCCTGTCCCTTTTCAAAACTGTGTGCTTCCAATTTCCCTCCCATAACCTGCCCTCCCCTCCATCATCCCCCCTCTCATCCCCTTCCCCCCTACTCTCCTATAGTGTGAGATACCCTATTTAGTGTGTATGTCATTCCCTCCCTAAGCCAAATTCAATTAGAGTAAGGTTGACTTATTCCCTTTTGCCTTCCTGTTCTTCCCTTCCATTGTAACGGTTTTCCCTTGCCTCTTCTATATAAGATAATTTACCCCATTCTGTCTCTCCCCATCTCCTATCATGATATTCCTGTCTCACCTCTTAATTTTACCTTTTAAGTATCATCCCTTCCTATTCAATTGGTCCTATGCCCTCTATCTATGTATACCTGTACACATATATACACACACTCACATATGTATTCATATGCCCATATACCCTCCTATATAGACATATATATATACACACATACACACACACACACACACACACACACACACACACACACACACATATATACACACACACACATTTCTATTCCCTTCAACTATTCTCATACTGAGAAAAGTTTTATAAATTACAATTATCATTTTTCCATGTAGGGATGTAAATAGCTCAACTTTGATAAGTTCCTTATGATTTCTTTTCCCTGTTTACTTCTCATGTTTCTCTTGCTTCTTGTATCTGAATGTCAAATTTTCTATTCAGGTCTGGTTTTTTCTTCAAGAATGCTTGAAAGTCCTTTATTCCATTGAATGACCATATTTTCCCCTGAAACATGATACTCAGTTTTGCTGGGTTGGTGATTCTTGGTTTTAATCCCTACTCTTTTGACCTCCAGAATATCATATTCCAAGCCCTTCTATCCCTCAGTGTGGAAGCTGCCAGGTCCTGTGTTATCCTAATTGTTTCTCCACAATATTCAAATTGTTTCTTCCTGGCTGCTTGTAATATTTTCTCCTTGATCTGGGAACTCTGGATGGGTATAATATTCCTAGGAGTTTTCTTTTTGGGATCTTTTTCAAGAGGTGTTTGGTGGAGTCTTTCAACCTCTATTTTGCCCTCTGGTTCTAAAACATCAGGACAGTTTTCCTTGAGAATTTCTTGAATGATGATTTCTAGGTTCTTTTTTTGATCATGCCTTTCAGGTAGTCCAATAATTTTTAAATTATCTCCCCTGAATCTGTTTTCCAGGTCAGTGTTTTTCCAATGCTATATTTCATATTGCCTTCTATTTTTTTCATTTGTTTGGATCTGTTTAATAGTATCTTGATTTCTCATAAAGTCACTAGTTTCCATTTGCTCCAATCTAATTCTGAAGGAATGATTCTCTTCAGTGAGCTTTTGAGATTCTTTTTCCATATGGCAAATTCAGCTTTTTAAGGCAATCTTCTCCTCATTGCCTTTTTGAGCCTCTTTTTGCCATTTGAGTTAGTCTATTTTGTTTTATTTTATTTTATTGCTTTTTGGAGGGCAATTGGGGTTAAGTAACTTGCCCAAGGTCACACCCACGGTTTTTGTTTGTATGTGTTAAGTGTCTGAGGCCGGATCCGAACTCAGGTCCTTCTGACTCCAGGGCCGACACTCTACTCACTGTGATACCTAGCTACCCCCAGAGTTAGTCTATTTTTTAATATGTTATTTTCTTCAGTCAGATTTATTGACTCTCTTTTCATGATTTTCTTTCATCATTCTCATTTCTCTTCCCAATTTTACCTCCACTTCTCTTATTTTGTTTTCAAAATCCTTCTTAATCTCCTCTATGGCCTGTAACCAATTCATATTTTTTTTGGAAGCTTTTGGTGCAGGAGACTTCACTGTCTTCCTCCTGTTCCATGCTTTGATCCTTTTTGTCCCCAAAATAGGAGTGTAAAGTCAGATTGCTGTGCTTGCTTTGCTTCCTTTGTTTGCTCATGTTGCCACTCAATTACTTGACTTTTGAGCTTTTTGCCACAGTAGAACTTTGCTTCCAGAGAGGAGAGCTTTGTCCCAAATTGCTGGGTTTTTCTCAGCTGCCAGAGCTATTAGTTGGGTTCCCTTTCAGAAGCCTCCACAGGCTCTGGCATCTGATCATGCACCCCAGGACCTCCACCCTAGACAGCAATCCAAATCCAAACAGGTTAAAGCAAGAGTGATTACCTCTAAGAATGGTTGCCTGGTCCCCCTACAATCTGCAAGCCAGGAGCTCTGAAGCAGCCACACAGCAGTGTCCACTACACCTCAGCTGCTTTTCCCTCTGGGGGCAGAGGCTGGACCTCACTCCTGGACCCCCTGTTCCCAAAGTCCACTGACCTCTCACATTGTCTTTGTTATTTATGGGTTGATAATTCTGGAAACCTCCACAATTGCTGGTGATCCACTCTCTCATTGTCCCTCTAGCCGGGGTTGGTCTGGGCCATGTGGAGACTAAAACCTAAGGCTCATGCCGGGCTGGGCTCAGCTCCCAGTGTGCTGTGATGGCCCCTTCTGCTGGCCTGCTGGGCTGTCTTCAACAGGAGGTTATTTTCTCTCTGTCACTTTGTGGTCTCTGTATCTCTAAAGTTTGTTCAGAGTAATTTTTTACATGTATTGGAGGAGGTGGAAGTGGGAGCCATGTGGAAGTCCTGTTTCTACTCCTCCATCTTGGCTCCACCCCTCAACAGATACATATTTGTTTAATCTTCATCATTTAACATTTTATCTATCACTTTCTTAAGTCTAGACAATTAAAACAATAAATCAAGCCCTGATGTGTAGCATTTGCTGATTTCTTAAGTTAAATATCTAAAAATTGGCTCTCCAGAGACCATTTGAACTGATACCAGCCCCTGTCACCCTCCCAGACTTCCAGTAGTCAGGGCTGAGAGTCTGCTGGCAAGATCTGGCATGGGGGACAGAGCCTTAGTCTCTGAACAGATTATCAGCATGATGCAAATCAACAATCAAGCTTTTGTCCCATTGCCCACTGTCTTTATTTCACTCTAATGAAAGAATATAATATGTTGTCTGGTTTTGCTGAACTGCTTTGTATTTTAATCTTAGGTACAAGAAATAGCTTGGTGGGTTGGAAAAACACAAACAGAAATAAAAGTGCTACAAAAATTAAAGGCATCAATTAAAAAAAAAGTAATAAAGCTAACACCTAAGCCAAAGCCTAAAAAAGAAAAAAAAATAGTTCCTGTCTTCAACGATCTGATTTTCTACTGGGGTTTTAAATGTTGTATCCAGATCTTTTATTTATAATTGTATCATTGACTATGGATTTATTCTCAAAATCTGTATTCACTCTAACATATCTGGCGTCTCTTTAATGCCATTGGTTCAAGCATCCATTCTACCATCTTGTCCCTACTGTCAATGCTCATTTATAGGATGTCCCTTACATAGTAACATCCCTTTCCCCAGCCCCTTTGCTGAGGCCCTGGACTCATATGTCACTGAAAAAAAAAAGTGAAAATCATTCAATAAGAACTCCCTCCTCTTCCCTCCTTTTCATTTCATGTTATCCAGACATCTTCCTCCAGGAATCTCCTCCTTCATTCCTATCTTTCTTGAAGAGGTAGCTCTTCTCCTTGCCAAGGCAAACGCTTCTACATTCATTCTTGATTCCATGCCCTCCTGTCTTCTCTAGGAGATTGTCCCTATTATCAACTCCCTACCCACCTCATCTTCAATATATGTCTATAAACTGATTCCTTCCCTCCCGCCTGCAAACACATGCATGTCTCCTCTGTCCTTCGAAAATCTCACTTGATCCTACCATTGTGCTTTATCTTTCATCCCTTTCTTGGCTCAATTCTTTGAGAATTCTCTCTACACTTACTACCACCTTCCTCTTCTCTCTTCTAAAACATCAGTAATCTGATCTACCTTCTGACCTCATCAGTCTATTGAAACTGTTCTCACTAATGAGCTCTTCATTGGTAAGTCTAATAACTTTTCCTCAATTTTTGTCATTCCAGATCTCTGCAGTCTTTGACACTGTTGAGCACCCTCTTTTGGATATTTTCTCCCCTCTAGATATTTTCTGACACTTTTCTCTCCTGGTTTTCCTTGTACCTTTCCAACCACTCCTCAGTCTTCTCTTCTGGATCTTCATCCCAGTCATACCCATTAATCATGAGTATCCCCAAGGCTCTATTCTGGGTCCTCTTTTTTTCTCCCTCTATACTATGTTGTGTGATATCCTAAATCTATACAATCAGCCCATCTCTCTTTACTAACTTCTTGTCCCACTTTACCAATTGTTTTTTCAGCATCTTGAACTGGATGTCCTATAGATATCTCAAATTTAACATAATCCAAAACTGAACTCAAACCTTCCCTATTACTGTCAAGACCACCACTATTCTCTGTTATTCTGTAACTCAACCTTGGTTTCATCATTGACTCCTGAGTCTTACTCATTCTACATACCTAATCTGTTGCCATGTCTTGCCATTTCTACCTTAATATCATTTTTAATATATGTCTCTTTTCAACTTGCACAATTACCAACTTCATACAGGTTCTCATTCCTTCATGCCTAGATTATTGCTAGAGCCTTCTGGTTGGTTGCCAAGCCTCAAGTCTCTTTCCATTCCAATACATTTTCTAAAACATAGGTCTGCTTATGTCATACCTACTGCTCAGTTAACACCAGTAACTTCATATTATCCCCAGAAACAAACAGAAAATACTCTGCCTTGCATTTATAGCCCTTCACAATCCCCTTCCTACCTTTCCAGTCTTCTTAAACTTTACTCTTGAGGCTCAAAGGGTGAATCTGAGTGGAATCCGGAGTGACGGAGCCCACTGGAAGACGAAGTGTGGCAGAGTCCAGCCCAGGAGGTTGCTCAGTGTGTCCGGACTGGTTGAGCGCAGAGCGTGTGGTGTCTGCACAGCCCAGACCTAAGAGCGGACAAGCAGACTACACCAGAGAGAGCAAAAGCCCCAGCCTGCAGACTTACCAAGGACAAATCACAGTCATCTCTCAGACGCATAGGACCATTGGAGCCAGGTAGGAGAGTTGGGCCCTCAGTGGAAAGAGCAGCTTCTCTAGCTGCATTCGGCACCCAGCCTGGAAGTTTAGAAACTGCCTGCCTGTATAATACAGGGGCTAGAATGGCAAAGTAAATTCTAGCTGCTCGGATCCTCTCATCCCTCCTTCATGAAGCAGAAAACCCAAAGATAAGTCTCCCACCCAGATTGAAATCCCAAGTTAATGGAAATAGCCCCAGGCTTGAGAGTCTCCAAGAAGAGGTGTAACTGAGACAGCCAGGAGTCTGAAGAGAAGAGAGGGTGGGGTCCCAACAAGCCCCACCTCTCCTCACCAACAAAAGCCTACTTATAGCCCAGGGGTATAGAGGCAGAAATCTGAAGTGATCAGACACACCCATACCTACTCATCTACATCCCTCATTGACTTCCCTGACTTAGCCATAAACTAGCCACCCAGAGGTATTCAAAGTCAAGGATCAGGCCTGTAATGGAAATGTAAATTTAAAGATCTTCCCTGCCCCTAGCTTAAGTACACCTGGAGCCTGTGGTGGGAGGCTTGTTTTTCAGGAAAGCCCACACCTTGATACTTTGTGACTGGGCAGTGGGTCAAGGAGGTTGTTACATTCTCTGAGCCAAGAGAAGGCTATATAAGCCCTGAGGAGAGGCTTTGCTTTGGGGGCTCACTTTGAGAAGTGTTGTGTGGTTTGACCAGATGAGACTCTGGGAAGCTGTTGTTGAGAGCCCCCCGGCTTTGAAAACCTAGATGTTGATGCTTCCCTCTCTGGTAACTGTGATTTGGTATTGATATAATGGTAGGACAGTTTGGAAGCCTGTCTGTTTGATCTGTAAGTTCTGTAACTCTGAAGTTCGGGTGCTGACCTTTTCCCCCTGAACTAGGTAATGTATGTTTGTTTGATTAAAGTAAGCTTGTTAACCCATTTTGAGTTGCTTTCCTTTTGAAAAGCAGATCTAAGAACCTGTGCTGGCAGTCACCCTGGGGATATTGGGGTGCTTGCTGCTACAAAATGGCGACGAGGGATGGGATCTGCTGAGTAAAAGGAAAGTATGGGGGCTGGGATAATTGTTTGTTTCTCAGTTGTGGTAGCTGTGATTCTGTGGAGCCATGGAGCAGGAGAGAAGAACGGCCTGCATGCTGACTTCACTGAGCTGAGAGCAGGAATGGTGAGCTGCCTGCATGGAGACCTGTGGAGAAGCCTGGAGCTGCTGCCTTCTGCTGGAGGAGAAGGAACCCAGGAATTTGGAGTTCAGCCACAGGACAAGATAAGGACTGTGTGGCAAAGCAGGGGCACTGAATGTGTTTCCTTGCTGCATCCCACAGTTTGGGACCCAGGGGGGATGGACTTGTGACTGTGGTGGGTGGGGTGAAGTGCCATGGACCCCAAGGACCCCACTTTGGTTTTGTTGCCCTGCTCCCTCTCTGGACTTGGAAGCAGGGGCTGGAGCAGTGTTGTGGGAAGGACACCCCCCTCCTCCCAAGGGAACTTTATGTGATAATGCTTTGTATTTTGTGAATTGATGTGAAAATGCAATGTACTTTGTTTAAGACCCAGTGGCCACTTTGGTAACTTTAGATGTACCTTGAAAATGTGACCTAAGAGATGTTTTCGTGCTAATTCAAATGTAAATTGTGTATGCTATGGGCATGAAAGATCTTGGGGCTGAATGTAATGGAAATGTAAATTTAAAGATCTTCCCTGCCCCTAGCTTAAGTACACCTGGAGCCTGTGGTGGGAGGCTTGTTTTTCAGGAAAGCCCACACCTTGATACTTTGTGATTGGGCAGTGGGTCAAGGAGGTTGTTACATTCTCTGAGCCAAGAGAAGGCTATATAAGCCCCAAGGAGAGGCTTTGCTTTGGGGCTCACTTTGAGAAGTGTTGTGTGATTTGGCCAGATGAGACTCTGGGAAGTCGTTGTTGAGAGCCCCCCGGCTTTGAAAACCCAGATGTTGATGCTTCCCTCTCTGGTAACTGTGATTTGGTATTGATGTATGTAATGTTGGGACAGTTTGGAAGCCTGTCTGTAACTCTGAAGTTCTGTAACTCTGAAGTTCAGGGTGCTGACCTTTTTCCCCTGAACTAGGTAATGTGTGTTTGTTTGATTAAAGTAAGCTTGTTAACCCATTTTGAGTTGCTTTCCTTTTGAAAAGCAGATCTAAGAACCTATATTGGCAGTCACCCTGGGGATATTGGGGTGCTTGCTGCTACAAGGCCCTAAACTCATAGCCTGAGAAACTAAGAAACAGGAAGTCACAATGGGAAAAAAAGAAGCTGAGAAGGAGAAGGGGAAGGCAAAAAAGTCTATTCGAGCATACTATGCAGGGCAAGAACAACAAAACACACAGGACAATATAGACTCTCTACCCACACCTGAGACCACAGAAAGAAACATGATCTGGTCTCAAGCCCAAATAGCATTCCTGGAGGAGCTTAAGAAAAATTTTAAAGACCAAATCAGGGAGGCAGTGACCAACTTGGAAAAATGTCTCAGTGAAGTAATTGGAGAAAATACCTCCCTAAAAAAGGAACTTCAAAAAATAACTGAAGACCGTAATTCGATAAAAATTAGAAACAATCAAATTGAAGCTCAGAACTCTATGATGCAGCAAGAGTCAATCAAACAAAACAAGATGATCAAAAAATTGCAAGAAAATGTAAAATATCTCACTGGAAAAATAACTGACCTAGAGAACAGATCCAGGAGAGACAACCTAAGAATTATTTGTCTACCAGAAAGCCATGATGAAAAAAGCAGCCTAGACAACATCCTCCAAGAGACTGTCAAAGAAAACTGTCCTGAGGTCCTGGAATCAGAAGATAAAATAACTATCGACAGAATTCGCCGGACTCCTCCTGAGAGAGATCCCAAACTGAAAACTCCAAGACATATAGTAGCCAAATTCCAGAATTAACAAGATTAAAGAAAAAATTCTACAAGCAGCCAAAAAGAAACAATTCAAATATCGAGGAACTACAGTTAGGATCACACAGGACCTAGCAGCTTCTACATTAAAAGAGCGGAGGGACTGGAATTTGATATTTCGTAATATTCAAAATATTCAATATATTCAATATTCAAAATCTTTATGATTATCATGACCTTCAAAAGGGTTATACTTAGATAGAGGGTGTGGGTATGAATGCACTAACCTGATGTCTAAAAAAACAAAACAAAACTATTAAGGGGATCAAAGAGACTGTAATGGGAAAATGGAAAGGATTAGATAGGAAAAGGTAAAATATGCCATCTGAAGATACATTAAAACACACTATAGAAGAGGGGAAAGAAAGAGGGAGAGGAACATCATTTAAACACTATTCTCACTGGTTCTGGTTCAAAGAGGGATCAACTTAAATCAGTGAAGTTTAAGATTTTAATGTGAATAGACACATAAAATCATTAAATAGAGGAAAAGGAGGGAGGGAGAGGAGCAATGTTTGAAATTTACTCTCATTGGTTTGGAATCAAACAGGGAGTAATTCACTCTGATAAGTATAAAAACTTATTTCGTCCTATAGAAAGCAGAAGGGTAAGGGGGGGTGAAAAAGAGGAGACTAAAGGGGGGATTAGAAGGGAGGGAAACAGTAATAAGGGGAGAGGGTAGGTTAAGAAGAGGGATCACTGGGTGGGAACACTGAGGGAGGGGGTGGTCAAAAGGAAAAACTTCAAGGAGGGGAAGGGAGAAGGAAGAAACAAAAACATAAATAGGGGAGGGAATAGGATGGAGGGGAAGAGACACATAGTCATTATTACTGTGAATGTGAATGAGATGAACTCTCCCATAAAACAGAGGCGGATAGCAGAATGGATTAAAAACCATAATCCTACAATATGCTGTCTACAAGAAACACATTTGAAACAAAGGGATACCCACAGGGTAAGGGTAAAAGGTTGGAGTAAAATTTATTATGCCTCAGCTAAAGTAAAAAAAGAAGGGGTAGCAATACTTATCTCAGATAAAGCAAAAGCAAAAATAGATCTAATTAAAAGAGATAAGGAAGGAAACTATATCCTACTAAAAGGCACCATCGAGAATGAAGCAATATCACTACTTAATATATATGCACCAAGTGGTATAGCGTCTAAATTCCTAGAGGAGAAGTTAAAGGAATTAGAAGAAGAAATAGATAACAAAACTATACTAGTGGGGGACCTTAATCTTCCCCTCTCTGAACTCGATAAATCTAACCTCAAAATAAACAAGAAAGAAGTTAAGGAGGTGAATAGAATCTTAGAGAGACTAGATATGATGGATCTCTGGAGAAAACTGAATGGGCATAAAAAGGAATTTACTTTCTTCTCAGCAGTGCATGGTACATACTCAAAAATAGACCATGTACTAGGGCATAAAAACCTCACAATCCAGTGCAGAAAGGCAGAAATATTAAATGAATCATTCTCAGATCATGATGCAATAAAAATTATATGCAATAAAGGGCCATGGAAAGATAGACTAAAAACTAATTGGAAATTAAACAATTTAATCCTAAAAAATTGGTTGGTCAAACAAGAAATTATAGAAACAATCAATAATTTCATTCAAGAGAATGATAATAATGAGACAACATACCAAAATTTGTAGGATGCACTAAAGGCAGTTCTCAGGGGAAGTTTTATATCCCTGAGTGCATACTTAATTAAAGCAGAGAGAAGGGAGGTCAATGAATTGGACATGCAATTGAAAATGCTAGAAAAAGAACAAATTGAAAATCCCCAATTTAGTACTAAATTAGAAATATTGAAACCAAAGGTGAGATTAATAAAATTGAAATTAAGAAAACCATTGAATTAATAAATAAAACTAAGAGCTGGTTTTATGAAAAAATCAACAAAATTGATAGACCCTTAGTCAATATGATAAAAAAAGAAGAAAACCAAATTATGAGTATCAAAAATAAAAAGGGTGAATCTACCTCCAATGAAGAGGAAATCAAAAAAAAATAATGAGGAATTATTTTTCCCAATTGTATGCACATAAATATGACAATCTTAGTGAAATGGATGAATATTTACAAAATCATAAGTTGCCCAGATTAACTGAAGAGGAAGTGAATTACCTAAATAACCCCATATCAGAAAAAGAAATCAAACAAGCCATCAAAGAACTCCCAAGGAAAAAATCTCCGGGGCCAGATGGGTTTACTAGTGAATTCTATCAAACATTTAAAGAACAATTGATTCCAATACTCTACAAACTATTTGGGAAAATTAGTGAAGAAGGAGTCCTACCAAACTCTTTCTATGACACAAATATGATACTGATTCCTAAATCAGGAAGAGATAAAACAGAGAAAGAAAATTATAGACCAATTTCCCTCATGAATTTAGGTGCAAAAATTCTAAATAAAATATTAGCCAAAAGACTCTAACAACTTATCAAAAAATAATACACTCTGATCAGGTAGGATTCATTCCAGGAATGCAAGGATGGTTTAATATTAGGGAAACCATCAGTATAATTGAGCACATCAACAATAAAACTAGCAGAAACCACATGATCATCTCAATAGATGCAGAAAAGGCTTTTGACAAAGTACAACACCCATTCCTATTAAAAACACTAGAAAGTATAGGGATAAATGGAGCCTTCCTCAAAATAGTTGATAGCATCTATTTAAAACCATCAGCAAGTATTATATGCAATGGGGATAAACTAGAAGCCTTTCCAATAAGATCAGGAGTGAAACAAGGGTGTCCACTATCACCGCTCTTATTCAATCTGGTACTAGAATCACTAGCAGTAGCAATTAGAGAAGAAAAAGAAATCAAAGGAATCAAATTAGGTAAAGAAGTGACCAAGCTATCACTCTTCACAGATGATATGATGATATACTTAGAGAATCCTAGAGAACCAAGTAAAAAACTACTAGAGACAATAAATAAATTTGGCAAAGTTGCAGGATATAAAATAAACCCACATAAATCCTCAGCATTCCTGTACATCTCTAATGAAACTCAACAGCAAGAGATAGAAAGAGAAATCCCATTTAAAGCCACTGTAGACATTATAAAATATTTGGGAATCTACTTGCCAAAACAAACCCAGAATCTATATGAGCACAACTACAAAACACTTCTCACACAAATAAAAGCAGATCTAAATAGTTGGGAAAATATCAATTGCTCATGGCTGGATCGAGCTAATATAATAAAAATGACAATTTTACCCAAACTAAACTATATATTTAGTGCCATACCAATCAATTTACCAAAAACTACTTTCTAGAGTTAGACAAAATAATAACAAAATTTATTTGGAAAAACAAACGGTCTAGAATATCAAGGGAATTAATGAAAAGAAACGCTAGGGAAGGTGGACTAGCCATGCCAGATCTTAATCTGTATTATACAGCAGCAGTCATCAAAACTGCTTGGTACTGGCAGAGGTGTAGAGTAGTGGATCAATGGAATAGATTGGGAGCAGGAGACCCAGCAGTTAATGAATATAGTAATCTATTGTTCGATAAACCCAAAGACCCCAGTTTTTTGGGATAAGAATGCACTATTTGACAAAAACTGCTGGGAAAACTGGAATACAGTATGGCAGAAACTGGGCATAGATCACTATCTAACACCATATACCAAAATCAAGTCTAAATGGGTGCATGATCTAGGTGTAAAGGATGATACTGTAAGCAATTTGGGAAAGCAAGGAATAGTTTACCTGACAGATCTATGGAGAGGGGAAGACTTTAGGACCAAACAAGAATTAGAGAGCATTATAAAATGCAAAATGGATAATTTTGATTACATTAAATTGAAAAGCTTCTGTACAAACAAGCCAATGTAACCAAGATCAAGAGGGAGGTGGGAAATTGGGAAAGAATTTTTACAGCTTGTGTCTCTGATAAAGGACTCATCTCTAAAATTTATAGAGAATTGAGCCAAATCTATATGAATACAAGTCATTCCCCAATTGATAAGTGGTCAAAGGATATGAACAGGAAATTTTCAGAGAAAAAATTAAAGATATCTATAAGCATATGAAGAAATGCTCTAAATCACTATTAATTAGAGAAATGCAAATCAAAACAACTCTGAAATACCACACCCCTCCAGTCAGATTGGCTAAGATGACAAAACAAGAAAGTGACAAATGCTGGAGAGGATGTGGACAAATTGGAACACTAATACATTGCTGGTGGAGTTGTGAACTTATCCAACCATTCTGGAGAGCAATCTGGAATTGTGCCCAAAGGATTAAAATAATTTCATACCCTTTGACCCAGCCATACCACTTCTAGGGTTATATCCCAAAGAGATCATAGAAGTGGGAGGAAGACCCATATGTACAAAAACATTTTTAGCAGCCCTTTTTGTGGTTGCAAAGAATTGGAAACTGAAGGGGTGCCCATCAGTTGGGGAATGGCTAAACAAGTTGTGGTATATGAATGTAATGGAATATTATTGTGCTATAAGAAACGAAGAGGTGACGGATTTCATAATTACCTGGAGAGACTTATACAAACTGATGCTGAGTGAGAAGAGCAGAATCAGAAGAAATTTGTATACAATTACAGACATACCATATCTGTGATGACCAACTATGACAGACTGGACTCTTTTCAGCAGTGCAGTGATATAAGTTAATCCCGAAAGACTCAAGAAAGTGAGAAATGCGCCATCCAGAGATATAACTAGAAAGAACTGAGCCTGAATCCTGACAGAAGCAAACTAAATGATCTTGTTCTTTTCATTGTTTGGTTTTATTTCTTCCTTACCATCTTTCATCCCACCTAGTACAATACGCCTTTGTAATTGGAATAATGTCTAATATGAATGCATTTGCAGATCCTATACTGTCGTGTGGGGAGGGGGGAGGGAAGTAAAGGAAATTTGAAAATCAAGGAACTATGGAATTGAATCTTGTTAACTGAAACTAAACTAATACGTTAATTAAAAAAAAAACTTTACTCTCCATCACACATTGTATGAAATGTCTATATCACTCTACTTGCTATATTCTCCAGTTTTGGTGCCTTTTCTCTGCTTGTCCCCTATTCTTTGAAATCTCTTCTTTCTCATTGCCATCTCTTAGTTTCACTGGCTTCCACACAAGAGAGCTAAAATCCTACCTTCTCAGAAGATCTTTCTTGACCTCTCCTACTCTGACATATACACACTCCTGGGACCTTTCGGAGATGACCCTCTACCTACTCTTTATACATCTTATGTACATATTATTGTTCATATGCTCTCTCTCCTCCATTAGAAATGAATTCTTGAGAGTAGGGTCTATATTTTTCTTTTCTTTCTATCCCAAGTTTTCAGTACAGTCCCTGGCACATAATAAATGCTGAATAAATGCTTGTTGACTGAGAATTTCTAGTCATTAGCACCCCAGTGTTGTTTAACCAATAATACATTTATTTATATATTACTTATATTTATACTTTATAGAAAAGAAGGCACCAAGAACTTCCCCTGGCCTAGATAGCATGTGTGCTTCACTCGTCTGGGTGAAGTCATGTCTGTTTAAGGCCTTAACTGCCGCCTCTCCTCAACAACGAAATTCTGTTTACGATGAGTAAATTTCCTATATAAAGACTCTAGAATGATCCAAAAAAGTAGATTTCATTTGGTTTGAGAGATATATTATAATTTTGGAAATGAAGAGATTCTTTTGAGCAGTTTAGGGATGAAGCTTCAATAAATTCCATTGATAAGAAGAAAAATAAATAATTAAAGCATTCCAATGAATTTTCCTTATCTTTCTAAGTAGCTTTTTATGGAGCCAAAGGAAAAGGTCTTCAGGCCTGTTTCTGATAGAAGACAATGGAGCTTTGGCTCAAAAGAGTTTACAACTTTCCCTTAAGATTCTACACATAAATGTAATGTCTGGCATATAACAATCTCATTGATCAATTGGTGAGGTTAGGAGGGGGAGAGAAGAGAAGGGGAAAACTGAGAATCTTAATCTTAGGGAGAAAAGTACCTCAATTTACCAATGGGGCTACAAACATACAATCTATATGCATATATACACTGTCTAGAAAACAATAATACTCTTTTTACATTCACAAAAGAAGAATGAAATTTACAATCACAGAAATTCTAAATAACACCAAAGATTATTGAGCAGGGTAATAACTGGCTTGGTCAGATTAATATTTTAGGCAGAACAATTAGCAAGCTAATATACTAGTATAGGGAAAAGGTGGTGAGGATTTCACTAGGACATTAATATTGTTTCTAAGAGCTTTTTTTTTTTCTTTTCTGAGGGGGAGGCAAAGCAATAGGGGATTAAATGACTTGCCCAAGGTCACAAAGCTAGTAAGTGTCAAGTGTCTGAGGTCAGATCTGAACTCAGGTCGTCTCTAGGGCTGGTGTTCTATTCATTGCACCACCAGGTGCTCCTCCAAGAGTTTTTTAAAACTAGTGTCAAACAGCTTTAACTATTAACTGTATTTATGTCTAAGGCTGTTTCTCAACTTTTTTTTTTTAACACTTAACATCAATTAGCTTCTACAAAGAAATATTTTCTTGATGGATATAGCAGTAAGATAAGTATAAATATTTCTGCCCAAACGCAGAGACATACATTCTTTTATACCACCTTGGTCCCAGGGAAGAATATGTTCAGCCTTAACAGTATTTCTACATAGCATTCAGTCCACCAAGTTCACAGCAGCTGAATCGGTAAGTATACATCTCTGCTACCGCTGAACCAGGCAGGTCATTCAGGATTTTTATCCTCACTGTGGCTTAAAGGTAATCCTGACACCAACACTAGCTCCTGGACTTCTGGTTGTTCCATCTCCTGACCTTCACAAAGTCATAGCTCTCTCCAATCTCCTTCATCTAAAAGCAGGGACTGAATGAATGCAAGGATGCAAAGAACAGAAGCCTCCATGCATGGGGTACATGTAGGCCTCAGGTGGAGAGGGCTCCAGGCCTCTCCCCTTACTGCACTGTCTCTCTCCCTGGAACTCAGTCAGACAGCACAGAACCCAACACCATTTAAATGCACACCAGTTCTGGCTGAGCAGTCACTTAACAGTCTATCTCCTCATCATGAGGTTAGCAGACCATAACCAGCTCTAATGTCTGCACGTGTTCCATTCCACGTCATCATCATGATGCTGTCCCAGAAGCAAGGCTGAATCCTCCTCCATGGGGGGCTGACATGAAGCTCTTCCTCACCAATCCCACTGCACCTGTATCAGTACAAGTTGTCTCCTCCATTAGAATTGGAAGCTCCTAAAAAATTAGGGCAGGGATTCTTTTCACTTTTTCCTTGTTATCTTCAGTACCTATCACAAAGCCTAGAAAGTAGAGTGTTCTTTTCTTTATATCTGAATCCATAGTACAGTTCCTGGTGCAGAGTAGGACCTCTATAAATTCTTCTTGACCAAATGGATCAATTGGTGTACATTTGACTCAATAGAACAAACTGCAGCTTCTCCTCAAACAAGGTGACTCCCAAGCACAGGTTGAGATTATATAAGATTCTATGACATAGGCAATTGTAGAGATAACTGTTATCTCCTGAGGAGCAATATTCAAGGGAGGCATAAAAGAGGGTAATATATCTATATCTATATCTAGATATCTCTCTCTCTCTCTCTTATATATATATATCTATATCTACTCATGGTCCCAAATACTCCTATTCACAGAAGATGTACTAATTTCATCAAACTTTAGAGTCCTAGAAAGCTTCAGTGAAATTCATGATGTTCTAGAGATTAGGCAACAAGACGCTTGAAAAACAAAATGAACGAAAAACATATTGCATATTGGGACATAAAAGTGGAGGGTCACTGAGTTAATGTAATCCAGAATGAGTTCAGATACACACACAATTCAATATAAAGATAGAGATTTTTTAAATGGACCTGGAATTCCTAGGGAAGAACTTTCTGTTCTAAGGATTAAAGCAGATTAATATTTTCTCTACAACTAAGTCTTAGAGAACTGCCCGTAGGCCTTGAGAAGTTAAATGACTAGCCCAGGGTCACACAACCTCTGTGTGGCATAGGCAGGATTTACATATATTATATACAGTATAAATATAAAGCAAAGAACTAGAAATATATACAAAATTAATATAATGTAGTTTGGGAGGGAGGGCATTAGGATTTGTGCAGAAAATAGCATTTGAACTGCATCTTTTAAACTTTTAATTTAGCTTTAAGACTGGTTATCCCCAACTTATCCAGGCTAAAAGAGCAGCCCTACTCACAGCTATTCTGTTGCCAGCCTGGGAGCTTTGACTCACTCTGTTTCCAACTTGGGCCAGTTTGCTTCTCTTTTGTTAACTTGGTGACTCCCTGCTCCTAAATTAACGCTAAATTTAACACACTACTAGCATAGTCAACTGTGGCTCAGAACTTCTGAGCTCAAGGGCTTAGCCAGACTCGACTGACCCCTGGGATTATAGGCATGGGCCACCATGCCTGGCTTTGAGCTGCATCTTAAAGGAAGAGAGGGACGCTGTGAGGTGATGAGGAGAGAGTGCATTCCAGGCATGCCAGATGGTCACTGCAAAGGTACAGGGAGATAGAGTGTCATGAATGAAAAAAAGAGAGAAGGCCAGTTTGACTGTATCGAAGAATTTGTGAGGGAAAGCAATGTCTAACAAGTACAGAAGATAGGTTGTTTCAGTTTATAAAGAACTTTACAATCTAAACAGAGGATTTTCTATTTTATGTCAGAGACAATAGGAAGACATTAGAGTTGATTGAGTAGAGGAATCACAAGTTTGTATCATTATTTAAGGAAATTACTTTGGGAACAACATGGAAGATAGACTGGACTGGTCAAAGTCTAGAGGTAGGGAAACCAATTAGGAGGCTGGTGGTATAATCTAGGTGAAAGATGAATTAAGGTCATAGTCTGGTACTGCCCAGCTCTATCCCTATGAGCCTTTGAGATAGACAGGGATAGCTGTTGTTATTGTTTTACAACCTCACATTTATCACGGTGCCTGGCCCATAAAAGGCCCTTAATAAATGTTTCTTGATTGCTTGATTGTCAGGCTGAATACCATAGTGATATCCATGAAAGATTAAAGAGCCAGGAGGAATGCCTACAGGTGAATTTCTTGTGGGCAATTTATAAAAAGACATGGAAAAAATGTGCAGGATGAGATCGTATGGAAGGACTGTAATGTATGCTAATGGAAAGAGTACAGACACTATGAGGGGAAGGATACAGCAAAGACAGTCAAAGAGCAGCAATTTCATCACTGTATGGTAAAAGAGAAATCTCTTGTCTTTGTTTTCCCATTATTCATTGTGAAACTGCACAATGCTCTAGAGGGTTTCCTTTTGTCCCTTTTCAGTATTTTGTACTGTTCAGATTGCCCATTTATTGATTATCATTCTTACCACATGATTAGTTGACATCCCTGAGAAAATTAAAATATCATTTATTAAATCTGGAAAAGAGTAAATAGCTGTTGAATGATTTGGTGCTAGAACTTAATTAAAATTCAGCTTGTTCATCTGGAAACATCAGGGAAGAACAAGATGGCAGTATCAAATGGCCCAGATAGGACCATTCCTAAGAATGAGATGTAATTTCTTTTTTTTTTCTTTTTGGAGGACAATTGGGGTTAAGTAACTTGCCCAAGGTCACACGGCTAGGTTTTTGTTTATGTGTGTTAAGTGTCTGAGGCCGCATCTGAACTCAGGTCCTTCTGACTCCAGGGCCGACGCTCTACTCACTGCGCCACCTAGCCACCCCTAGAGATGTAATTTCTAATATTGTTAAAGAGGAGTATGGAGAGACTTTGCCAGCGGCTTTTCCCAGATGGGTCTAAATCAGGGGTTCTTAATTAGGGTCCATTAACTTTTTAAAAAATTGATAACTGTGTTTCAATATAATTGGTTTCCCTTGTAATCTGATACATTGTATTTGGATGCACTTAACATTGTTTGAATAAGGGGCTTTACCAGACTGCCTAAGGATCTTAGCATAAAGGAACCTTGTGATGACATCATTTATGAAGGCAGCATTCTCAGATAACATATACTGAGTAGCCTTCAGATATTGGATTTAATTTCCATATAATAAAACATACAGTATATTTGATTTCTAGACAGCAAAGAAGTAAAAGAAAAATCATGCCCTTTTTTGACTATCTTACTTATTAAAAGAAAATCTATGCTACCAGAGTCTAATACAGTTGCCATTGGCCACATGTAGCAAATTGGTGACTTAACTGTAGCAAAGTGTTCCAACAGAGATACCAGTAAATGACAGTATGCTAAAGGTGCTATATCCCTTTGTGATGTTCTCACTTTCTGGTACTCTTTCCATAACACCTGCTCCTCCCATCCAATAAGAGCTCTTTCCTCTACCCCTCAACAGAATCTTCCAGTGAGGTAAATATGCAATACTGCTCACTCCAAAGTTGAACAGAAAAATTCTATTAAGCACTAAAATTGTAGTCATTTTTCACATACTACATTCAAATGTTTTTCAGAGTCCACCTTTTAAATGGTTTGGAAGTGGTGTGGGCTGGAGCTCCTTGGAAGTGCTGTTTCTACTCCGCCATCTTGGCTCCACTGTTTGTTTTTTTTAAGCAATCCCAATATCCTATTTCCAATCTCTTAAAGATTTAATTCTTAGTTAATTTGACCAGGACTTGTAAATTGTAAATTTTCCAAATTAAAATTTCAAAATATTACAACAACAGGGAGAATTTTGGTGGACCTTTTGAAAGTGAGCTTTGAATCTGCCAATCTCAAAGCTCCACACTTAATTGGCTTTTCCATTCAAATGTTTTTGTCATGAAATAATTCCATGACTATTTCTTAGCCTTCTCATTACATTTCTAACAGTCAAGCTAATAGAAACAAGAAAAAAAAAGGTAGAACAAATGATCTGCACAGATAGCTATGGAGAAAAAGAAACCCTTAAGTTCTTACCCATTTCTAAAATTCTAATGAGATACGATTGTATTTTAGTGTCTCCAAGTCATTATTTATTTATTTTTTTGTGCATGGGGTGATGAGCCATTGTGTTTCAGAAATACTGTAAGGCAAGTTCCTTCAATTTGATCAAGTAGTTTCGAGGTCCTGCAATTTCATCAGCATGTGGTAAAATGAGAAACTTCTTGCCTCTGTTTTCCCATAAATCCTTCGAAGTGAAACTGTACAGTGGTCTAGAGGGTTTCCCTTGGTTGCTTTTTCAGTATTTTGTAACTGCAATGGATCACCCATTTACTGACTCATTCTTTTTACATGATTAGTCGACTTCCTTTTCTACTAATACATATCTTTGAGAACTTTAAAATAGCATTTATTACATTTGGCAAAGAATTAATAGCTGTTTAACGATTTGGTGCTGGATGTTAGTTATAATTCAGTTAGTTCATTTGGAAACACTGGGGAAGGACAAGATGGCAGGTACCAGTGATGAAATCCTAATAAAGCTGCCCCCAGTCCCAATATTCTGACTTCATTATGGCCCCAGCCCCACCAAACAGTAACCCCACTGTACCTACCTAGCTCCCCTCCCAATGTCCTAACTTCTTCATATATGCCTCACTGCTCACTGAAACTACAGGTGTGTCCCTGAACTCTTAGTTCCCACAGAAACAGCAGGTATGTCCATTTGATGGGAACCCAGCTACTGCCTCTACCTCATTACTGCCCCCAGACCCATTCCCACAGAAACAGGTGTGTTCTTGTATTCAATCACAATCACATCATCCATCTAGCCCAAGACAGGACCACAGTACTTAACTATCTGTCTTAACCAGACAGGACCACAATAGCTAGCCAGTTGGAGGGCAGAATGACCAGAATGTTTAATCACCAAAACATAGATGGGACCCCTCTTCCATTACCTAATCCCTTAACAAACTCCTCCTGCCTTTTTTTTTTTTTTAAAGCAATTGGGGTTAAGTTGCTCAAGGTTACACAGCTAGTCATTATTTATGCGTGGGTGCTCATTTTCTGAGGCCGGATTTGATCTGGGGTCATCCCAACTCCGAGGGCGCTCTTACTCACTGTGCCACCTAGCCGCCCCTTTAGGGCAATTGGGGTTAAGTAACTTGCCCAAGGTTACACAGCTAGGTTTTTGTTTGTGTGGATTAAGTGTCTGTGGCTGGCTCCTACCGAACTCAGGTCCTTCTGACTCTAGGGCCGGCACTCTATTCACTGCGCCACCTAGCCGCCCCTCCTCCTGCCTTTTTAATATTAATGATATTCCTTTATTCTATCCTCTATACATTTCTATTGTATAATTGCATTTATACCTTATAAAAATCCATCTTTCTTTATCATCTAAAGTTGCTGGTTCCTCTTGGAGCTTAGCTCGCTTCATGAGAGGCATCAATCTCAATAAATTCCTATACTTGGATTAGAGGTGGTCTGACTGAATTCTTTGAGATGGTTCCACCACAACACATCATGAAAGCACAACAGTTTTGGGTGGGCAAAGCCCCCACTGCAACCAGTTCTTGGTGTTTAAATGGCAACACCAGATGGCTTAAGCAAGGTCATTCCTAAGGATAAGATGTAGTGAAAATAGGATTAGAATTAAATCCTGACTCTGGAAGACAAGTAATTTTAACTCTTTGCTCCTTATTTTCCATAGGGTCATAAGGAATTTTGTTGTCTATAAAATGTAATATAAATGTGAGTTATTACTATAGGCTTTGCAGTTGGATTAATAATGTCAATAACAAATTATATTTTAATAAATCAATAAACATTTAATAAGCATTTATGTACCAGTCATGATGGTAGGGGTTGGGGATATAAAGGCAATTTGCCCTCAAGGAGTATACATTTTATGGGGAGGAGGGCACACAAAAAGCATACATGAGAATAAATACAAAATGTACACAATGTAAATAAAAAGTAATTTGGGGAGCACTGAAAGCTAGGGGATCATAAAAATCTTCAGGCAGGAGGAACTTAAGCTAAAGTTTGAAAGGATGAAGAATTTTAAGAGGCAGAAGTAAGGATGGAATATATTCTGTGATGTGTGGACAGCCTAAGTAAAGGGATTGAGGGAAAGATGGATTGTTGGATGGATACCTTGTGTTGAACTTTTGGAAACACCATGGGTGAAGAGTCCCATAGGATGAGCAGGCAGGCATGGGTGAGTTGTGCTCCATTCTGTTGAATGAAACTCTTAAAACCATGAGATCATTTCCACATGTAGAACTGATATATTGCTTGTCTTTTTAGTGGGAGAGGTGGGGGGAGAGGGGAGGAAAAGAAGTTGAAACTCAAAATGAAGGAAAAAAGAATGCTAAAAGTAAATAATAAATTTAAACAACTATGAGGTCATAGATCCATTAGAGCATTTGAGTACTATACTGGAGTCAGACTGTTAAAGGTTTTGAATACCAGAGTTTTGTCTTTTATTTCTTCTTCTTCTTCTTCTTCTTCTTCTTCTTCTTCTTCTTCTTCTTCTTCTTCTTCTTCTTCTTCTTCTCCTTCTTCTTTCTTTTTGGAGGGGAGAAGGCAAAGCAATTGGAGGTAAGTGACTTGCCTAAGGTCACACACTGTGTCAAATGTCTGAGGCTGGATTTGACCTCAGGTCCTTCCAACTCCAGGGCTGGTGCTCATTTATTCTATAGGCAATAGACAACTACAACATTTTTCTTTTTTAGCAGGGGAATGACTTCATCAGATTTGCACTTAAGGTTATCACTTTAGCAAGTGTATTCAGGAAGGATTGGAGAGGGACAAGCTGGAGATTAAGTAATCAATTAGGAGGCTTTAGTCTAGGCCAGATAAAATGATTGCCTGAACTAAGATGACTGAGAGGATGGGAATGGAGAATAAAGGAAGATAACAGGTTTTGAATCTAGGTGACTGGTAGGATTGGTGATGCCTTTGAGAGAAACAGATTAGAGAACGAAGGGCTTTGGGAGAACAGTGAATTCTGTTTTGGACGTGTTAAGTTTGAAATACTTTATATAGTACTTTATACATGTATAGATATATTGAGACCTGGAAAGCATTTTGTATTGGAAGGGATGTTAAGAGATCATCTATCTTACTATCTTGTTCAACTTCATTTTATAATTGAGTAAAAGGAAGTGAAGAAGGGATTACTTGACTTTCGTAAGGTCATAGATAGTAGGAAGGCAGTCTAGTACTTTTCAGGACAACACACTTTCCTCTTTTTAAATATAAACTTTCTTCTTTGGTCATCAACAAATATCAACAGTTTAGTACACAGCAATTAAAAAAAAAAAGATTGTACCCAACCCTATAAACTACCTTTAGGCATATTAAATAAAAACTAACTAGGACGCAGTTGTTTGTCCTTAGTTCTTGAAGAGGACCATGACATCAGGAAGGTGATGTCATGACTTGCAAGTGAATTGGATGTAAGTGAGGGAGGGCTGTGCAAAGTCACCAGCCTCACTTTCTCCTCCACAGCCATCTGGGTCCAGGGACAGCATATAGATCTCCGAAGGGCTGGAGATGGCCAGGAGGCAGCATGGGACAATGGAAAACAGGCTATGCAGTGGGATAATGGAAAGTGCACGGATCAGAATCATGGAATCGATTTTCGAATCCCCTACCGGGCACTAGTCTGTGCCCTTGGGCAAGTCACAGCCTTCCTGAGTCTGTTTCTTCACCTGTGTTGACCCAGAGGTCCTATGGTCTGATCTCTCTACTTGCTGCCCACATCTAAACCGAGACCCGTCAGACCTGCTTCCCTCGCGGTGCCCCAGCCATCACATTTGAGTCACCGGCTTTTTTATGGGCAAAACGAGGGGTTCGGGCCGTGAACCCCTTCCCCTCCCCAGATCCTTTCCGGTTCTGAAGCCCCGATCATATGATCCCAAGACTTGGAAAAAAGGACAAGGAGCTAATTTACGAATGAGAGATTCAGAGGCCAACCACGTATTTCAGATCATTTATTAAGTGCCTGGTTATGTGCCAGCCTCCCATTTTACAGATGAGGAAACTGAGGCCCAGGAGGTGGTGCCTCAGGAGTAGAATCTGAGCTGCCATTTGAAGTCGTCCTATGGTCTGGGAAAGCAGGCCTTCTCTCCCTTGTACCTTAGAGGACTCCAAGAAAACAAGAGAAGGCCCGGCCACACTGCACCGAGAACAAATACACAGAATACTGGCACAGCTCTCAGACTGAGGACAAGGTGAAGCGGGGGAGAAGCTTATCAGCCGGCCCACTTTCCGAGGCTCCAGAACTCTATGGTCCCAGGGTGGTGCCCTTCTCCTGCCTCTGCCCGTCCTCGGAGCACCAAAGACTCGTCAATGAGCCTCCCGACCACCACGACCTCCCTAGTAATGCGCAGGAGGGGATTGAATTGCTACGCAACAGGATGCACGTGGCACTACAGCGTGATGACGCAACCGACGCGATGACGTCACAACACCGGGACCTCCTAGGGAAGTAGTATTGGTGTAAGAGGCGGGAGGCCAAGCCCGCGTCTTTCCGGGCCCCTGCTCGAGCCCCTTGGACCCTCGTCCCGGCCGCCGGGGGCGCGGCCCGCGTTTGTTGGGCGGCTCTGAGCAGCACATTGGGGACGCCGAGGCCTCTGCTCTCCACCGCGGGCGCGGAAGCTGGAGAAAGCCCCGGCGCGCGCCCGTGCGTCACGTGACCTGCGCTGCCCGTCCTCCCTGAGTCCAAGCCGAGGGGGACCACGTGTGTCTGTTTAAAAACATACCAACCCAATCTCACTGACGTTCTAAAGAAAAGCAAAAAAAAAAGTCCTCTTCAGTGCTTTTTCTGTGAAAAGGGAAAAAAAGATAAGAAAATGTCCCTTTTCCCCAAAATATCCTTGAGACCTGAAGTGGAAGACTACCTCAGGGCGAGCTTTAAGAATGAGGAGGTAGGTCGGGCCGCACGGTGGTTAGAGGGGAAGGACCCCCGAGGCCCCCTGTGGTGACGGGGCGGCGCGGGAGGAGCGGGCGAGGGCCGGAGTATCTGCGGGGACATTGGTAGAGAGAAAAAGCGGGTCCTATGCCTGTGCGTGCGCATGCTTCCCTTTGCCCATGAAAACGCTCGTCCTATTTGTGTGTGTTAAACTCAGGCCGAAAAAGCTAGAGACAGGATGCGGGACGCCTGGCTCGGCCGCCTGGGGGCGCCCGGGAAGCGGTCCGGGCCTGTGTTCAAGTCCCGCCTCGGGGCCTAGGGAAGTGCTCGCCAGCCTCGCGGAGATGGGGCGGCCTGGCCCCGTGACATCACCGCTGCACCCCGAATCTAACCTTTGCCTTAGTTACGGGGACCGTAGGAGTCCTTTGGTCCAGCTCCCTAATTCTGCGGAGGAGACGGGCTTGGGGAGGTGGAGAGGCCTGAAGGTCCTCATGCCTCCGGGCCGATTTGAACCCGGGGCTTCCTCCTAAAGCCCCAAGCTCTCAAGGGACAAAGGGGATCCTAACTTCTTTCTACATTTCATTGTTTTAAGTGAAGCTGCGTGAGTGTTACTTGTTTTTAGTATTTTGCATTTTTTATCAAACTTTGAATTAACTTCAGAAATCAAGTTCTTAAGCTGTTTAATTACACTGGTTTAAATAGCACACAGTAAAAGCATATATGTCCAGTGTCTGTCCCCCGCATCTGCCCAAGTTCAAGACTTGTAAGGCCGTAGTGTAGTTGTGGCGACAGATGTGGAAATATTCGGCCTTGGCTCAGTTTTCTGCTGCTCCTACTTAAAGTGCTTTTGGCTAACACACTTAACTTCCTTGGTTTTCCATTTGTAAAAGAGGGGGTGGGCCATATAATCCCTGAAGTTTCTTCCACCTTGTGATCATATCTATGCCAGAAAACCATAGATTACCCACCTGGCTTCTAGTATATTTTCCCCTAAATAACGTTGTTAATGCGTGCCATAATTATAATAGAAGCTTGAGTAATTATGAAAATTATGTATAGGATATTAATGAATAATACTTTGAAGATTTCCTATTTAATTTTTCACTATTAATAACAAGTAGATACAACAAAATACAAGGGAATTAGATCAAATGCTTTAAAACATGCTTCTTGAAATAGAGCAATAATCATAAAAATAAATGGTTCACTTTTTTAGGATGTTGTTTTAATTGACTTTTCTATTTGAAAAAAAAAAGTCAATCTTGCATTCTTGTTTTTTCTTTTTCTTTCAAGATTGTAACTGCATTAGGTGTGCAGGAAGCAGAAAGGAAATTTGAAACCTTGTTAAATCACTTGTCATACCCACCAGCATTCACAACTGTTAGAGTGAATACTCATTTAACATCTGTAAAACATGTGAAAGATTTGCTGCTTGAAGAAATAAATAAGGTTTGTTGAATTCTTTATGTACATTATAATCTGATCTTTGTTGGACTGGTGAAGTTTTCTGGCTAGCTGTAGGATCATAGGCAGGAAATCCTTAAATTCTCTGGGTTTTAGAGTTTCCTAGGGTATGAAAATTTGTGTGTTGTGGGAAGTGGGTTGGAGGGCCAATTCAGTGATTTCTAGGGTTCATTTCACAAAAAAATCTGACATTCTATGAAAAAAATTTTAAGTGTCATGGCTATCTAGGAGTTGATTCCTTCTTTGTAACTTTGATTTTCCCTTCTGCTTATCTGAAAGAGGAAAATATCTGTTGCTATCACATTTCTAAGTAATTGAGGAAGTCAGCCTCTTGTCTTTTCCTCCCAATAGTCTTTTATTTTTTTCTTTATAAAACTAGCAGAAATAGATAATTGTATGATCTGGCCAGTCATTTCTCTTAGCTTCCGTTTGTTTATCTATAAAATTTCTCCTTAAATAAGTTGTACTGTTTAATCTACGAGGTCATTTTAGCAGTCAAGTGAAAGTGTACATATGCTTTGTACTGTAAGACTTTGTAAAGTGAAATAGTATATAAATAATATATACTATTATTTCTTTTTATTCCTTAATTTTTTTCAATTATCAAACTTTGTTTTTACCTCCTTACTCCTATTGGGGTGAAAAATATAAAATCTTGTAACATATAAGTGTATTCAGGCAAAACATTTCCCCCACCTTTGCCATGTCCAAAAATGGGTTTCTTTTCACATTAGGCCATTACTTCTCTATCATCAAGTGAAACATTCTTCATTATCAGTTCTCTAGAATCGTGGTTGATCATTACATTGATCAGAATTCTTAAATCTTAAAGAATTGCTAATCTTTGCAATATTGATGTTATAGAATAAATTGATTTCTTGATTCTCCTCATTTTATTCTGTTCCAGATCATAGAAGTCTTTCGGGTTTCTCTTCCCTCACCCTTAATATGGTAGCAAAAGTACTGGAGAAGAAACAGAGAACCTGACACACTATCATTGATCTAACACATTTCCTGGTTCTATTTCATAGTGGTGTAACAATTACAAATATTATTCAGAGCTCAATATATCTATCTATACATGTTTGTAAGAGATTACTTTCTGACCAAGTACTGTCTACATTTGGTAAAGTGCTTTTTAACTACTAGCTACAGGTATTCTTTAAGTCATCATATAATCTTGTTCTTTTGAATAAGGACTTGTTCAGAAATTATTATAAAACTGAGTTTACATATAAATGTATGCAAGGCCAGTTTTGCTGAGGTCAGTGAATCTCATCATTAGAAGGTTGGCTGGCAAGTGATCCTTTTTTTTTTAGGCCACAACTTAAAGACTATTTTTGTTTACCAAGACATGGAGGGTGTTGTGATTTGCATTTGTGAATGGAGTCTCTACTTTACTTAGGTAAGTTAAGTGTCTGTTATATTAGTCTTTAATAATTGTGTCTGTTTATTTTAACAGCAATTTAATGGATTAAGTGTTCCAATTCTTCAGCACCCAGATGTTCAGGATGTGTTACTTATTCCTGTAATTGGACCCAGGTTTGTAACAACTTGGCTCAAGAATCATATATTATTAAATAATGGGACTCTTCTCACTAGTATGTTTTGATCATTTTTATACTTAATAATAATATCAAATTACTCCACCTTGCTTTAAAATTTTTATCTTGTCTCATTAATGTTGGCTTGGGAAAATTCATATTAACCATAACAAAGAAGATAGCAAAAGAACCAGAATCATTGCAAAGGCAAAGTGGAATTGGGCCTAGGATGAATTTTTTTTTAATTGAATAGGTTGAACTGTTCATAAGCTGTAAGCTTTGTCATCAGGAAAAGTATTGTGCTAAAATCTTGTTCAACAACAAAAGTGAAAAACAGAATACTCTCTCTTGATCTTCTGGGATTTAAGCTATAATATTGAAGACATGAGATCTGAGCTTCCCTTTGTTATCAGATATTGTCGAGGGGCATGAGGAAATTGAGGAAACAAAGAAAAAAAACATTTATTAAACATTTATTTTGTGTCAGGTAGTGTACTAAATCCTTTACAAAGATGATCTCGTTTAATGAGCTTCACAGTAACCCTGGGAGGTAAGTGCTATTATCCCCATTTTACAGTTGAGGAAACTGAGTCGGAAGTGAAGTGACTTCCCAGAGTCACATGGCTCATTGTCTGAGGCTGGATCTATATTTGAGTTTTCCTGATTCCAGGCTCAGCAGTCTTATCTGATCTTCTAGCTACCACCAGATTGATACTGTATTTATCATTCTTTCTGTTTATGATTTCCCTGTAGGTCATTGTGGTCTAATAGAGAGCTTGCCTTGTAGCCAGGGTGACCTAGATTCAAGTCTTGCCTCTAGCCTCTACTACCTGTGCCCCTCGGTGCCTACCTTATCCTCCCAAAACTTGTGGTCACTCTGAAGATTCTAGGTGTAGCCAGGTGTGAATTTACAGTGGCAGTAGAATTCTTTCTGAGAGCTCTCTTTGCCAAGGACATCTCAAGGCCAGCCTCCAACCCTATTTTGATTCCTCAAACTGTCCTATAGTTCTTCTCACAGCTAATGTGCAGTGTAGACGATCTTCTGTTAAGAAAACTCAGCCTTTCTTCTTCGGGGGGACGCTTCTGATATGTTTTAAAGTGTTTATTCGGTGTTCAACATGTACCTAGCCCTGTGCCAGGAGTGTGGGGGGGGCATTACAAAAACAAAAGGGAAGACACTCCCTGCTTTCAAGGAGCTCATGTTCTAGGAGGGGAATAGATGTGATTAGAGGAAGGGTGCTCAAAGGATGGGGCTTAGAAAATCTGTTATGCCATAAAAAATTAACCCCCTTCTTGGGATTTAACCACTGTATATGTAGTATTCCTTGAGTAGAGGTTACTGGTTTTGAGAATCACGTATTCCTTCCCTTGTCTTTTGTACTCTTAGGGACTGGACTTGTGATGTTGTTGTTTTGGGGAACTCCTCCTGGGGAGGAACTTCCTCTGCTAATGTATCTTGCAGTTTTAGCTGTCTAGAGAACTGTGAGGTTGGGTGATTTGCCCAGGTCACAAGAAATCTCTGTCAGAGGCAAGACTTGAACCTGTGTTCCTGGTTCCTTGGTTTTGTTTGATCCTTTCTGGTAAAGGCCTTAGCTCTTATTGCTTCTGTTTTTGTTATTTCAGTACTCTGCTCCATTCAGAAACTGACTCAGTGTTACCTGAGCAATTTCTACCACTGCCTACCAAATGATTTTTTTTACCCCTTTCTAGTATTCCCCACTCCTTTTTACTACTTTTACTTTATTCTTTTATTAATTATTTCCTCTCTCACCTACCATTTCTCAGGTGGCAGTATCTCATGATTTTGCTCAGCCCCAGTGATAATACTTTAAGCTGAAAAGTTTTGTTTTTTTTTTTAAAGGCTGGAGTCAGGAAAATTCTCCTTCCTGAGTTTAAATCTGACTCTGTGTACCTGGGCAAGTCACTTAATCCTATTTGCCTTAGTTTCCTCATCTGTAAAATGACCTAGAGAAGAAAATGGCAAATTACTCCAGTATCTATGACAAGAAAACCCCTAATAGGGTTATGAAGAGTCACACATGACTGGAAATGACTAAATAAAAAGAAGAAACCTGGAATTTGAAAAAGCTTATAGGTTTTAGGATACATTATTCTGTTTAACTTTCATGGTCTTATATTCTTAGGAAAAATATAAGCAAACAACCCAATGAAGTCATAGTTGGCGCCCACTGTGGTAATGCTGTGCTAAGGGGAGCACATGTCTATGTTCCAGGAATCATATCTGCTTCAAAATGTAAGCGCACATTTTTCTTTTTGAGAGAATTATCCAGATGTGTTGGTGGTGTGCTTTTTCCCTCTAATTATAAATTCCCCTTTGCCAAAAAAAAAATATTAGAATTAAATACACATAATTATGATTAATAAATGAATTCCATCCATCTTATCCTTTCTTCCTTTTCTCTGATCCCTTCCACACCTGCAATTCTTAGACCTTATGGCATTACTTGGTTCCACTAATTGGTCTTAGTGCTTTCTTGGTATTTTTCTACTTTGTTAGAGGTTATAATTTATCACTTCAGAATTGGTAAGTGACATGTTTTTTTCAACATAAATGTTTTTCAGAATTAGATCTCTTTCCAAATAGAAATCTTAGTGATTTATCACTGAGTAGATAGATAATGTGTATATGTATGTGTTTGTGTATATATGTGTGTGTATGTTTGTTTGACAGCAATATTTTTATTTGATTTTATGACTTCATCTCTGTATGTGGCTTTTCAGTATTACTAGGTACATACACATTCTCATAAACTTTTATAAGAGTCTATAGATTAATAACTAGGTTGAAATTAATTACAGTTTCGTTTGATTATTACTTTTCACGTGATTTGAATAGCATAGTGCTCAGCTCATTTAAGCTGAGTGATTTCTCTTTGTTGTTTTGTTTAGTTTGTTGTCATTTGCAGGATACTGCATGAAGTCTCATGTTAAAAAAAAAAGAAAGAAAAATAATATTGGATGAAGGATAGCAGCAGACCATGGGACCATCAGATTTGTTATTTCTAAACTTTAATTTTATGATCATTAGTAATTTAAATGTTGCCTGTTTTAAATAGATTGTTATACATTTGCAAATTAAAATATGAAAAAAGTTTCATTTTCATATAATTCATGTTTGTTAAAATGTTTAAAAAGAAAATAGCTTTTATAGCATGGCCTGTTATTTATCTAACAGCTCTAATAGTAATTTCTTGGGGGTATGCTTTGATTTTTAGAAATTTAATTTTTATTTCATACAATTACCAATTTCGTTGCAGTGTTTTGATACTATATAATTATTTGTCAGGTTACACTTGAGTTCCTTACAGGGAAGACTTCATTCAAATATGGAGACATTGAACATAATATTTGCATCACTCATAGTTTTGAGAGACAACATTGTGTAATGATTATATATGACTGATCTTAGAGTCAGAAAGGCCTGGATTCAGATCTCTACGTCTTACACTGCTCTGTGAAGCTGGGCAATTCACTGAAACTTGCAGTGCCCCACACCACTCTTACAAGTTTCGGAATAGATGCTGATCTCCATTGGTAGAAGGAATTTCTTTGTGGGAGATTCCTACAGCAATGAAACCACAAGGCCAAAACAAATAAAATTGGCCATATCCATATCTTTGCATAAAATAAAAGCCAGCTAAGTTAGTTTAACTGTGGAATTCAGTGACAGAATAGTGTAAAGATCGCAGATAAAGCTGAATTACTTACTTCAGGTCTCTTAAGACCTCCCCTGTATGTGCAGTTTGGCATAATTCAGAACCTATGACTGTTCCATCTTGGAAGGAAGCATGTAGAAGTTTTCTAGAAGGTAACTGGATTGCAAATTGTTAAACTCTCTCTTATGTGTCTGAAATTATAAGACTAGAGGCAACATGACACAAAGAAGATACTGTTTTATTTATGTTTGGCAAGTGGTTTTTGCCAAATTTTCTAAAATTGTATTGTCTGTATAATTTATATGAACACCAAGCCAATCTTCCTCCTTTCAACTTCACCCACTTTTTTTTTTTTTGCTTTTTGGAGGAGAATTAAATGGGGCTAAGTGACTTGCCCAAGGTCATATGCTAGTAAGAGTTAGGTGTCCGAGGCGGAATTTGAACTTAGGTCTTCCTAACTCAGGGCCGGTGCTCTATTCACTGAGCTACCTAGCCGCCCCCACCCACTTCTTTTTACTGTTCCCCAGCTGATTAGGCTTGGAGCAAAAGTAGCTTCTCATAACAAATTTACCTTAATTTCTTCCACAGACATTGCCTCTTATATGAACCAAGAAAAATTTTTTTAAAAAGGCCAGAAGAAATCCTAAAAATATTGCTAATTGGCATTTGTCCAAGCTTTTGAGAAATTGAGAATACAGGTCTTTAAAAATTATTTTGTTGGGGCGGCTAGGTGGCGCAGTGAATAGAGCGCCGGCCCTGGAATCAGAAGGACCTGAGTTCGGATCCGGCCTCCGACACTTAATCCGCACAAACAAAAACCTAGCCGTGTAACCTTGGGCAAGTTACTTAACCCCAATTGCCCTAAAGGGGCGGCTAGGTGGCGCAGTGAGTAAGAGCGCCGGCTCGGAGTTTGGATGACCCGAGATCAGATCCGGCCTCAGAAAATGAGCACCCACGCATAAATCAAATGACTAGCCGTGTAACCTTGAGCAAGTTACTTAACCCCAATTGCTTTTAAAAAAAAAAAAATTATTTTGTTGTATTGACTCTTCCTTAAAAAGTGGATTGGGAAAATACTTGTATTCAAGTGATATTTACTGAAATAGGATTTGACCTGCAATAAAATGTTACTTTCTTCACAAGAAGGAAGAAATTTGCCCTTTTGATATTTCTTCTTTGAAAGAAATGCAAATTTAAATTTGCCTTTAGCACTGATCTAAAAAAGGAAAATCTAATTTTCTTTTGGTCAAGGACAGTATTAAAATAATGAGATAAGTTGTGTTTGATGCATGAGAGATCTCTGTAAAGGTCCCTCCCTCGATGTTCATTCTTCTTTGAAAAAGCATAGTTTAATGAGATCTTTTAATTTTCTCTTTTTCTAGTTATGAAAGCTGGAGATGTTGTCTCTGTTTATTCTGATATTGAAGGAAAATGTAAAAAAGGAGCCAAAGAGTTCGATGGAAAAAAAGTCTTTCTTGGAAATGGGATTTCTGAACTGAGCCGCAATGACATTTTCAGTTTGAGCAGCCCATTGAAGTATGTTATAAAGTGTTTTATTAAAGAGCTGTATTCTTTTATTTAAAGAAAATTTAAAAATTTTTAAGTATACTTTAAATTTCATTATAAGAGTGAGTAAATTTATTTATTATCAATTTGTTTAGAAAGCAGGACTTCAAGGGCAGTAGGGATTTTTTGGTGTTATTTTTTTTTTTTTGGTGGGGGAGGGCAGGGCAATTGGGGTTAAGTGACTTGCCCAAGGTCACATGGCTAGTGTTAAGTATCTGAGGCTGGATTTGAACTCAGGTCCTCCTGACTCCGGGCCCTGCTGCTTTACTCACTGAGCCACCTAGCCATCCCAAGAGCAGTAGTTTTTAAAGAAATAAAATTCCTTAGGCATAAGAGTGAATGTAATCAAGTCAAAGAAGTCAAGCAAATGGTTACCTTTTCATTTGCTGTGTTTTTTTTTTTTACTTGATGAAATAGATTTAATCTATGTATTTTTTTCCTTATTCAGTTAAAATATTTACTAAATATTTTAGTTTGAAGGGAAAGGACCTATGGCTAATCACTGAAATTTTGCAAAAAGTTACATTTTTATACTTAAAGGTCAAAAATAGAAAAAAAGGGTAGAATTCATATAAATGGTTAAAGTTATTCCTACTTCAGTTGACCCATGATCTCATCAATGTTCATACTCCCTCTGTCAGAGCAGACTATAACCCATCCATGCCTCCCTATCTCATGTGACATATTCACATGGGTAACTATGTGAACCAGTAGGCCTGGAGTCAGGAAGACCTTATTTAAAATCCGGCCTTGTGTACTTACTAGCTGTATGACCCTGGGTAAATCACTTAACCTGTCTGCCTCACTTTCCTCACCTGAAGAATGGGGATAATCATAGCCCCCATCTCCCAGGGTTGTTGTGAGAATAAAATGAGATAATATTTATAAGGCACTTAGCATAGTGCCTGGCACATAGTATAAGCATTATATAAATGTTAGCTATTATTGTTGTTAATGGTGTTCTATACATTTTTTTACCGGTGATCCACCCAACATACTTAATGACATGCCTCTTGCAGCTTATGAGCTTTCCAAACTTCCCTCTCACCATATGCCCATCCTCCTTTCTCATCAGACATAATTTTTCTCAGACTTCTTATATAGCTACTTAGACACAGTCACCCTATTTCGCCTTTGAGAATACCTGTAATTTTGATTTTTTGGAGATTGTAGTATTTCATGATTCCCCACCCCAACATGTTACCAGAAGAACATTGGCATTTAAGATGGTGGGCTTTAAAAAAAACAATCTTGGAATCCTTGAGTATGCTGTGGCATTTTCTAAATGTCATGTATCTCACCTTCTAATTCCTGATTCAGTTCTGAGGCCTAGTTCTTTGTCCATTTATACTGTCGGTCCAAATTGAATCTACTGATGACAAAGCTCAGATTTGTAGTCTGGTTCAGATTATATCAAAATGGCATCAATTCTGCCATGTAAAAAGTAGCCAGCAGTAAGTTTAATAAGTTAAATCCCTGTATAATCTTAAAACCTTATTTAAGCCTCATTTCAGCCTTCAACCTTTTCTTCCCAAATTTTGTCAATAACTTTGTATTCATGAAGTAAACCATTTAAATGGATTCATTTGAAGACTGTAGATAAACCACTCAAGTGGATAATGTCTGCAGCTCTGTCTCTGGTGGCAAGTTTTCTTGGTTCTAGCTGATAGAAATAAACCATTCTGGAGGAAATCAAACTACATTATTTGGGCTTTATGTGCCTTCCAAAGTCAGATATGACTGCATCTCCCTGGCATATTTTTCTAAAATAAGGAATAACAGTTCCATATGATCTATTAGATGCCTACTATAATGTGTGATTATTAGTGGTATGGAGAGTCTTTGTATAATAGTATACATAAAAGGGAATTGAATTTGTTTTTAATACTTCTTTTAGAACACTATAGAGTTCTTATTTTCTCTTCCTCTTATCTCATTGACACTCTAGGCACTGTTTGATTTTTTGCCCTTATTTTCTGTAGAAGGCTATATGCTTTGTCGGGGGGAAACAGCCATACCTTTAGAATTACTGTTGTAATTCAGTCTTGTTCAACCAGTTTGCTATAACTTCTGTCTCAGTCTTTTGATAAGTAGGGGGAAAAAAAGCTTCCATTGGCCTATGGTCTTCAGAGTCTGTTTTCTTCCCTTTTTGGAAAGTCAGGACATTTGCTTATCATCAGTTTTGTGATACCTCTCCTATTTTCTTTTTTGGAGGGGGGATGGTAGGGCAATTAGGGTTAAGTGATTTGCCCAGGGTCACATGGCTAGTTTTGTGCTAAGTGAAACTCCTGACTCCAGGGCTGGTGCTTTATTCACTGCACCACCTAGCTGCCCTGAATACTTCTCCTGTTTTCTAAACAAACTAAAGCTTTCCAAAATAAGATAAAGATACAGTTTCTCATTTATATTATTTTTTGTATTTAGAGATGAGTTATCTAGTATGCTAATGGATATAGTTTATTATTCAAGCAGGGGTGTTGGGACACTGATTTCAAATGTTCCAGCTGGCTTAAATCTGCTACAATCACAGAGATAGATAAACCTGCTTTCAAATAATTTTCTTTGCAGTCTTATAAACAGGTCTCCTTTATATTGGGTTTATTCATTTGATATTTAAGAATATATTTGATTATATGGAAATACTGCTCACCTGTAAAAAATAATTTAAACAGACCCAATATTCAAAACACTGAGCAACTCAAGTTGTAACCTGTTTAATTAGCCTGAGTTCTTCTGTTCAGGCTATTCCAAGGCAGAAAGGGTAGATGCTAAATGTTTTCCAGTGCACAGTAAATGGATTGTATTTAACTCATACCAGCCTGTTAGTGACTGACATCTAATGAAATGGGCTTCGGGACCAAGAGTACTGAGACATATAGCTAGTAAACTTAGTAAAGGTCCTTAAGTTGCTAGGGGTTTAGAAAGCCAAGCATTTTTGTTTTAGAAATCAGAGTCAACTCAGGGAATCAGCCATGATGGAAATAAGCCATCACTAAATCACAGGATTTTAGACTTCAAAGGAAACTCCTCAGTTATCTAATCAAAGTCATACACAAAAGGAATCTCCAGTACAACATATCCAGCCTCTGCTGTGAGACCTCCACAGAAGGGGAAGTTAACACCTCTAGTGGCACTTATACTTTTGGACAGTTCTAATTATTAGGAAAGTTTTTCCAGCAGTAAGCCTAAATTTACCTCTTTACTAATTCTACCCATTACTCTTAGTTACGCTTTTTGGGACTAAACAGAAAAAGTCCAGTCTATCTTCCACATGACATACCTTGAAATACTTGATAGCTTTATAATACCTTCCCAAATCTTCTCTTTAGGTTAAACATATCCTTCAGCCTATCCTCTGTCATAGACTTTAGGCCCTTCTTCATCTTGGTTGCCTTCCTTTGAACACTCTGCAACTTATTAATATTTTTCTTAAACTGGCACCAAGAATTGAACACAGTTCTCCAGATCAGGTTTGAAGAACGCAGAGTACAGTGGAACTTTTCTTTCCTTATTCCTGGAAATTATGCCTCTCAGTGCAACTGAAAATCGTTTTAGCTTTTTTCAAAGTTAAATTGGTCTATAGCATATAGACTTCTCTTCCCTTTTAGGAAAATTGAGACATTAGCCTTCAGTCTTGTAGTACCTCCCCTATTTTCCATGATTTTTTGAATATCACTTGACAGTGGCTCAGTATTTATATCTGCCAGTTTGTTTCAGCTTTTGAGTACTTTTAAGAAAGGACCCAGTGCAGTTAACCATGTGTCTTTGTGAATCCTCTAAGCTAAGCTTCTGTCACAGACTATAGGAAGCTTCTTAGCATTCCCATCATTTCTGCCCCAGCAAACAGTTCCTTCTTCTAGGAATGAGATCCAGAATAGGATCTTCCCTTATTGGTTATTCTACCTTTTGAAAGATGAAATTAACATTAAGACCAGTCAGAAAGTTACTAGCTAGTCTGCTTTTTGTAGACAGAGCGTGAGCTCCAGCAGGTGTCTGGATCATTGATGTCTCCCAACACTAATGTATCATCCCTCTGTGCCAGGCTCAGGATCTGCTTCCAGACGTTTCATCTGTTTCCTTCTTCTGAGAACTGTCTATAATCTGCTCCAATGACAGAATGACAAAATCACTTTCTCCTTCCATTGACCTTTACTCAGTCTTCTTCATACTTCTCCCTTCTTGTTAACAGATTACTTTATATGAGTAACCTTTCTTAATATACAGTGGTACCCATTCTGCTTTTACTTACTGTTTTTTTTTTTAATACAGCATATCCTTTAAAAAAAATTAAGTTATTTCAGCCCACCAAATCTTAGTGATCTCTATGAGATCAATTGTCTCCTTTCATTAGAACCTCCAGTTCCTCATTTGTTGCCTAAACTTTGGGCATTTATACATAGATATTTGAAGCCACACATTTTAAAGCTGTCTGCTTCTTGGATTTTGTTGCCAGTGAACATCTATGTGTATCAAACACTTTTCTTCCTATTGTATCTGACTTGGGAGCTATGCACAGGCAATTTTGTTTTACCCCCACTCTTCTTAGTTTGCAGTCCTTATACTTAGATTTACAAAACATTAGACAAAGTACATTTGTACTAACTTCCTCCCAAAACCAAACCTTGTACTCTTTGTGGGTTTTGGTTTCTTGGTCAAGACTTTATAATCATTAATGATGCTTTTAAGGTTCCTTATGGCAATGCCATTTGTATCTATGTTAATCATCAGAAGTGGATAGCTTTCATTCACTGGGGGAGTTCCCCTGTTATGTCTTGGATAGCCTGAGGAGAGAACAGATCTCACTTTTGTTGTTATCAGATTTACAGATTGCTGCCTCAGTCCATACTTTTCATCATCTCAGTCATATTGGATGATCTGATGCTCAATGTATCATTCTTTGGAGGACAAGCAACTTTTACCTCATAAGAACATAAGAGCTCTCTCTTCAGTAAATCTCCTTCCTTTTCTTTCTGGTTTTTTTTTTTTTTTTGGAGGGCATTTGGGGTTAAGTGACTGCCCAAAGTCACACGGCTAATTTTTTTGTGTGTTAAATGAAGTCAGATTTGAACTCAGGTCCTCCTGACTCTGTGCTCTATTCACTGAGCCACCTAGCCGCCCCTCTCCTTCCTTTTCTACTCTTTTGTGTAACACTTTTTTGCATCCTGAAGAGGGTGTTCTCCTTGGTTCCTTTCATTTCCTCCCCTGTATCCCCCATTGAAGTCTTTTCTTGTATTCTCCAGGAACACTTCATATTCCTTAAGAACAGAGTATGAAGAGGCATGCTTTGAGTACTTTTGACTTCTCCAAGAGGGAGATCAGCCCACTTTGGAAAACTGATAACAGTAATTTGGCTTTAGCAGAAATAAAACATTGCACATTAGAAGTTTACTGTATGATTTCCCAGTTTTTCTGGAAGGTTGAAATTCTCAGCCTTGTTTCTTTGATCTACTGATAGTTTACACTTCAAGCTAAAGGTCTGGTTAAAACTTTCTATGGTCAGTTATCACCTCCGAACTTAACCATCCCACTCAACTTCCTTTCTTTAATCTAAACAGCAACTCTGGCCACAGATCTCCCTCCTATTTAGATGTGCATCAGTTTCTTATCTGTTATCAGTTGCCCAATTTACCACCTTAAGTAAACAAACCTATTCTGTGCCACGAATTTATATTTATTCCTGCTACTTTTCTTTTTTAAGGAGTGATACTAATAATTTTCTACTACTCTTCTCTCTAGTATTTAAAAAATGAGTTTTTAATTCTAAATGGTGGTGTCTTCTCTTGTTACTAGACAAGGAAATCAAATGTTGGTAGGCTGTAAGAGTTTCACGGTTCTCTTGGCCTTTCCCTTGTGACAACCACATTATATTGGTTAAACTTTTTTGGGAAATGATGGCAATCATGGTCAATATCTTTTAAAAATTTTTTCATTTTCCACCCTTTGGCATTGATAGCTCTTTTGAATTTGTTGGGTTCAAGCTATTGCCATATTTCATTTTGTCTTTTTACTTTTATTTATTCCCCGATTTGATGTTGACCTTTGGTCTGACTTTATACAGGCAATTGATTCTGGTATGATTCCTATGTCAATAAATAGTTGTCTTGTGTCTGTTAAGGTCAAATTCTTTTCACTTTTTGGTGATGTTTGTTTGGTCACCATGCCAAGAACCTTTCCCTGTCTCTTCGAACAAAAAATATTCCTGATATATAGGCATAAGACGTCTGAGTTAGGTTACAAGCCTTTTAAGTTTCTTTGTTAATTCTTATTTTCTAACATTCTTAACCAGGTTACCAAGTATCAAAATATATGTTGCTTTAATTTGGAGAGTCTTAATTAAGCTCTTCATAGAATTTTCTTTTTTATTAGATGTTGATGTATAGGCTGCAGATATTTTCTTGGTAATTTTTTCTTTTGCTCATGAGTTCTGCAAACCAGGATAACCCCATATACTGTGAAGTCGTATTTTATGTTTCCTTTGGGTATTATGATGAAGCCTAGCTTATCAGTTCCTTGTTGTCTTCTGTAAGGAGAAGCCATGAGCAATCTTTTTCATCTTTTTCCTTAGAGGTAACTTCTTTTTTCTTCTGACTTTATTTTTAGGATTTCATTGCTGATATAATTCAATTTTTCCAAGTGGTATGTCAAATCTTACATTTAGAGCATGCATAGTTTAGTTAATATTTATTGGATGATCATAAATTTTAATTTTACTACTTTAAGTGTTACATTAAATATATACATATACACATATACATACACACATATTCTGGTATTCATTGCTTTCAAGTTCATTAAAAGCTTGGGAAATTTTATCTTAGTGTCAATTATAGTTAAATGAAAAGTTAGCGAAACAAGCTCATTCCCTTGAAGAATTTTTTCTAAAATTATCCCAGAAAATTTCTAGCAAAATTCAAAAAGAATAAGGATAAATTTTTCTTTAAAATTTTGGGATGTATAAGTGTGATTTCATGAAAGCTGAAAAATGTATCTTTGTTATACTGTGTTTACTGTTTTCTTAGCAATGTAGACTGAGTATAGTACATAATTTAAGTCAGATTAATGTAAGGATTCCTGCATTTCAGAGGCATAGGTATACGAATGACAGAAGCAGTGTATCTCAGCCCTTCATTTGACAATGTACTATCCAGTTCCTTGTTTTTGCAGGTAAGTATCTACATAGATTATTTTGTGATATTTAAATATAGAGTAAAGCCTAGGATGCTCTCTTTTCTCATCTCAATTCCTATAATCCTTGGCTTCTGTCAAGATGTACTTTCTGCAGAAATTCATTTCTGGTATATTTTCCCTACTCCTCTCTAACTTAGGTTAGATATTTTTCTACTCTGTGTATTTCTTTTTTGTATATGAAATCTTCATCATTAAAATGTAAGTTCCTTGAGGGCAGGACTATTTTCACATTTTTATTTGTATTACCAGTGAGTGAGTAGTACAGTGCCTGGAACATAATAAGTACTTTAATAAATATAGTTGATTAAGCTCCTGCTATGCTGTTGTAAATCCTACATAATTTGTTTTCATATTTTCCAACTTAATTTTGGATTGATAGTATTTGTAATTTTGCAACCTTTATCTTTTTTTTTTTTTAAACTCTACCAACCTACACAGAGAGATGTTTTGTTTTTTTTTGGAGGGCAATTGGGGTTAAGTAACTTGCCCAAGGTTACACTGCTGGGGGTGTGTGTGTGTGTGTGTGTGTGTGTGTGTGTGTGTGTGTGTGTGTGTGTGTGTGTGTGTTAAGTGTCTGAGGCCAGATCCGAATCCAGGTCCTCCTGACTCTGGGGCTGGCACTTTACTCACTGCGCCACCTAGCCACCCCAACACAGGTGTGTTTTAACACTTGATTTTGTCATGACCTACAGTTATTTTACTTTGTTGTTCATGAATTCTGAAATCTAATTATCTGATCATAATCTTTTTCTCATTTTCTTTTCCTGTGTCTTAAGACCTCTAATCCTGTTCTTCATTCTCTCTGTAACCTCTCTTTCTTAGTTATTTCCTAGGCTGTCACCCTTCCCACTGACTATATTCTCCTTCCTTCCCTTTTTTGACCTCTTGGTAAACCAGTTCAATTGTAATCTAGATTGTTCTCTCCAATCTTTTGCCCCATTGTCCTTTTTCTGATCCCATTTTTCCAGTTCCTATTCTTGGATTACTCCCAGCATTTGTTGCCCCTTCTCCTATTCATATGCCGCAGAACAGAACTGAAAAAAGTCACAAAAGTGTTGATTTGGATCTTCTACAAATTTGTAATACATAATCTCAACTGGGCCCTCATTTGTGACAAGGCATTCTTTTTATGTCTCCCTAATTGCTTTGTTGTCCCACTCACCATAGTGACTGGTCCAGTCATTTTTTTTTCCTCAAGTTTCCATCTCACTGTCTCTCTCTGTTATCTCCCCCTTCTCAGTTAAACTACTTGAAAATGCCACCTTATACAATGTACTTTTAAAATTTCCTCTCCTTCACTGACTTGATAAGCTTTTGCCACATAGCTTCTGACCTTGTCATTCAGCTTAAACCACCCTCTGCAAAGTTACTGGTGATTTCATAATTGGCAAATTTAATAATCTTTTCATAGCCCTAGTCTTTCTTTAATTCTTTGCACCATTGCACCATCTTCTCTGAATACGTTCCCCTTTCTAGATTTTCATGAGACTTCTCTCTCCTGATATTCCTTCTTTGTATTTGACTGATTATCCTCAGCTTTCTTTATAGCTCTTCATTTAGGATACACCCACTAACTGTAGGTATTCCCTGGATCTCTATTGTAGACCCTCTGCTTTTCTTTTTATATGAGAGCTTCTTAATCGTATGTTTGTGATCTTGCTTTTAAATTTTTTTTTCTTTTTTTACTTTTTGGAGGGGCAATTGGGGTTAAGTGACTTGCCCAGGGTCACATGGCTAGTAATTGTGTCAAGTGTCTGAGGCCAGATTTGAACTCAGATCCTCCTGACTCCAGGGCTGGTGCTCTATTCACTGAGCCACCTAGCCACCCCCCGAAAAAATATTTTTAACAGTATAATAATATAGTTAGTTTCCTTTATGATCTTATTTATGTATTTAAAATGTTATTCTGAGAAGGCTTCAGAAGATGCCAGAAGCATAAGACTATCTGTTCTACACTATTTCATTTGGTGATCTCATCACTCTCATGATTTTGGTTGTCATTCCATGCATGATTCCCAGCTCTATATTTCTAGCTCTGGTGTCTCTCTTGAGCTTTAGTCCTACATCACCATCTACCTTTTGGACTTCTCACCTGATGTCCCGTAGGCATCTCAAGTATAACATGTCTTAAAACAGCTCATTATCTTTCTGCCCAAACCTTCCTTTCTTCCCAACTTTTCTGTTACTGTTGCGGTACCACAGTCCTTCCAAACATTTCTCATACTTACTCTACATATTCAGTATTTTGCTGATTCTTGTTCTTTACACCTTCACAATGTCTCTTGTATGTTTCTGCTTTTCAGGCCCTCATCACCTCACACCTGGACTATTGTAGTGGCCTTTTGTTCTCTCTTGAATTGTGTATTCTCCACTAAACTGTTAAAGTGATTATCCTGAAGCTCAGATCTAACCCTATGCCTTCCACCTCTTCCCTCCCTCCTAAATTCCAGTGGCACCTTGTTACCTCCAGGATCAAACATGAAGCCTTCCATTTGGGATATAAAGCCCTTTGAAATCTGGCCCCATCTTCCTTTTCCAGTCTTCTTGTACTTCATTCCCCACAACACTTCTGCGTTCTCGTTACACTGGCCTACTTGCTTTTCCTCCTCCATATCACACCACTCTTTGCCTTTGTATTGGCTGTTTCCTTTGCTTAAACTGCTTGCCCTTCTTACCTCCATCTTTGTAGTTTCTCTGCTTCCTTCAGGATACAGCTCAAATCTCACCTCCTGCAGGAGGCCTTTTCCTCTCCCCACTCTTGGGATTACCTTCCATCTACTCTGTTTATCTCATGTTGTTGAGTTGCTTCAGTCATGTCCCACTCTTTGTGATTCCATTTGGGTTTTCTTGTTTTAGATAGATAGATAGATAGATAGATATGTGTGTGTTTTTGCTTTTTGGAAGGCAGTTGGGGTTAAGTGACTTGCCCAAGGTCACATGGCTAGTTTTTGTGTTAAGTGTCTGAGGCTGGATTTGTACTCAGGACCTCCTGACTCCAGGGCCGGTGCTCTATTCATTGGGCCACCTAGTCGCCCCCATTTGGGTTTTCTTGGCAAAGCCACTGGAGTGGTTTGCCATTTCATTCTCCAGTTCATTTTATAGATGAGAAACTGAGGCAAACAGGGTTAAGTGACTTGCCCAGGGTTCACATAGATAGTGTCTGGGGCTGGATTTGAATTCAGGTATTCCTGACTCCAGGTCTAGCACTCTTATCTATTGTGCTTCCTAGCTGCCCTTATGTGTGTCCAGTTATTTACATGTCTTCTGATTAAAATGTGGGCTCTTTGAGAGCAGGAACAGTGTTTTTTCCTTTCTTTGCATTCCTAGTGCTTTGCATAATTTCTGGTAAGTGCTTAATAAAAGCTTGTTGATTGACTGCTTTAAAAAATATTTTTTTTTCTGACCTGTGATTTCAGTGTGGGGATCTGCATTGGTAAAGGTAGTTTGTTCAAGGGCCCTACACAGATAAAATCATACATTTGAACCATCAAAAAGTGGGAGTGTGGGGGCGGCTAGGTGGCGCAGTGAATAGAACACCAGCCCTGAAATCAGGAGGTCCTGAGTTCAAATGCGGCCTCAGACACTTAACACAAAAACTAGCCGTATGACCATGGGCAAGTCACTTAACCCCAATTGCCCTCCCCCCCAAAAAAAAGTGGGAGTGTGAATGCCATTGTGTCACCTACCTCAGATAAGGTAGGCTGGCAGCTCATCTCTATGGCAGCAATGTGGTGCCATAGTCCACAGAGCGCTGGATCTGGAGTGAGGAAGATCTTGGTTCAAATGCAGGCCCAGATTAGCTGTGTGATCCTGTCATGTGACCTCTCTTCCATAGTTGCCTCAGCTGTCAAATGGTTATGAGAATAGCACCTGCCTTACAGGGTTGTTGCAAGGATCTAATTAGATAATATTTATAAAGCACTTTGCACAGTGCCTGACACATAGGAGGCACTTAACAAACGCTTGTTTTCTTCCTCTCTTCCTTTGTCTTAATTTGGATCTCCGCTCTAACAAGTCAGTGGTCTGACTACAGACAGGTGATTTTAAGAGTGACTCCCACATCAGTAATCAGTTACTTACTGTATCTTAAAGTATTGATGTTTTATGGTTTGTGATGCTATGTTTCTATGTGGTAGGAACTTATTTCAGTCCTTATTTTAGGCTGCTGGTGAATGAGGCACCCTAGGGATCACCACTGAAGAGTGTCTGGGCTGCTTTGCCTAAGTATCACTAAGGTTGGGATTGCATCTGTGCCTGGACGGCAGTGGCCTTTTATCTCCCTTTTAAGTAGAAGTTTTATTCTTTTTTTCCCCCCACTTAATAGTATTTTTTTTCCAATTACATATAAAGATAGTTTTCAATATTTTTTTTAAGATTTTGAGTTCCAAATTTTTTTTCTCTCCAAAGATAACAGGCAGTCTAATATAGGCTATACATATACAATCATATTAAACATTTCCACATTAGTCATGTTGTGAAAGAAAAATCAGAACAAAAGGGAAAAACCACAAGAAAGAAGAAACAACAAAAAAAGGGAAAATAGTATGCTTCAATCTGCGTTCAGACTATGTTCTTTCTCTGGATATGGATAGCATTTTCCATCATGAGTCTAGAAGTTTTATTCTACCAATTTCTTTTGATTGGTAAATTTATTTTTTTTTAAACAAATGCTTTATTAACTTCTGTTTTACATCATTCATTTCCGCCAGATTTTGAGTTACAATCATTTTCCCCCATTATTCCCCTACCCAACCTCCCAGAATAGCAGTCCCACAAGATATCGCTTCCTCCAATCTGCTCTCTCCCATACCTTCTCCCATACCCCCATCGACTTTTCCATTAGAGGAAGATGAATCTTTGTGTCCCAATGCCTGCACATCTTATCTCCCAATTATAGGCAAAAGAGTATTAATAATAGTATTTATATATATATTTGAAACATTTAATGTTACGACCTCAAATTTCAGATCCATTTCCTTCCTCCCTTGTCACCCATTCCCTCTTGGGAGATAAGTAATTCAGTATATGTTGTACATGTCTAGCTATGCAAAACATTATCATAGTAGATATATTGTACAAGGCTGCTTATAATTCCCTCCCACTCATCCCACCCCCCACCTGGTCCATTCCCTACATGATCCTGTCCCTCTTCTATAGTGGGTACTTCCAACCTCCCTCACCCCAAGGATGCCCTCCCATCCATCATCCCTCCTCTCATCCCCCTTCCCCCTATCCTGCTGCAGGTTGAGATATCCCATTTAGTTTGTATGTCATTTTCTCCCTGAACCAAATTCAATGTGAATGTGGTTTTGCCTTTTTAGCCTTCCTTATTCTCCCCCTCTTTTGCAACCACTTCCCCTTGCTTCTTCTGCATGGGATAGTTTACACTACCCTGTCTCTCCCCATCTCCTCTTGCCACTTTCCTCTCACCTCATAATTTCATCCCTTGAGTATTCTCCCTTCCCAACAAATTCAACTTATGCCCTCTATCCATATATAACTGTAACCATATACACACACATTCACATATGTATTCATATGACCACACACCCTTCTTCCATTATTTTCATAGTGAGAAAGATATCATCAGTCACAGTTATTGCTTTTCCATATAGGAATGTAAATAGTTCAACTTTGATAAGTTCCTTTTGATTTCTTTTCCCTGATTACCTTCTCAGGCATCTCTTCCTTCTTGTGTCTGGATGTCAAATTTTCTATTCAATTCTGGTTTTTTCCTCAAGAATGCTTGAAAGTCCTCTATTCCACTGAATGACCATATTTTCCCCTGAAACAAAATACTCAGTTTTGCTGGGTAGGTGACCCATGGGTTCATTCCCAGTTCTTTTGCCCTTTGGAATATCATATTCCATGCCCTTCGATCCCTCAGTATAGAAGCCGCCAGGTCCTGGGCTATTCTGATTGTGTTTCCACAATATTGAAATTGTTTCTTCCTGGCTGCTTGGAGTATTTTCTCCTTGATCTGGGGATTCTGGAACCTGGCTATAATATTCCTGGGAGTTTTCTTTTTGGGATCTTTTTCAGGAGGTGATTGGTGGATTCTTTCAACCTCTATTTTGCCCTCTGGATCTAAAACATCAGGGCAGTTTTCCTTGAGAATTTCTTGAAGGGTGATTTCTAGGTTCTTTCTTGATCATGGCTTTCAGGTAGTCCAATAATTTTTAAATTGTCTCTCCTGGATCTATTTTCCAGGTCAGTGGTTTTTCCCATGAGATATTTCACATTGCCTTCTAATCTTTCATTTGTTTGGATCAGCTTAACAGCATCTTGATTTCTCATAAAGTCATTAGCTTCCATTTGCTCCAGTCTAACTCTGAAGGAATGAATCTCCTCAGTGATCTTCTGAGATTCTTTTTCCATCTGGCAAATTCGACTTTTTAAGGCATTCTTCTCCTCATTGCCCTTTTGGGCCTCCTTTGCCATTTGAGTTAGTCTATTTTTTAAGGTGTTGTTTTCCTCAGTCAGGCTGTTGACCCTCATTTCATACTTTTCCTGCATCCTTCTCATTTCTCTTTCCAATTTTTCCTCCACTTCTCTTATTTGATTTTTAAAGTCCTTCTTAAGGTCCTCTATGGCCTGCAACCCGCTCATGTTTTCCCCTGGGGCTTTTGGAGCAGGACTTCTGACCTCACAGTCCTTTTCCCGCTCTATGCCCCCAAAATAGGAGTCTAGGGTTGCATTTTTCTGTTTCCTTTGCCTTGGCATGTTGCCACTTAATTGCTTGACTTTTGGGCTTGTTGCCACACTATGGCTTTAAGGCCAGATAGAGGAATTTTCGTCCGGAATGTGTGGGGGGCAACTTCCGTTTCTGGCAAGCTGTAAACCCACCCACGACTTCCACCCTAGATCACAATCCAGATCCAGGGAGGTTAAAGCAAGAGCGATTACCCCCCAAGACTGACTGGATCTCCACAAATTTGCAGGCTGGGAGCGGAGCTGCCTCTGAAAACTACAAAATGGCGTTTGTCCTCAGCGGCTTCTAGCCCCCAGGGGAGGGAGCTGACGCATTCCCCAATACCAGTCCCAAAGTCCATAGGACACTAACCTCTTACTTTGTCCTAGGCAAGTCTATGTTGATAATTCTGGAGTCGCCACAGCTCCTGGTGTTCTGGGGTTCCTCCAGCTGGCTGCTGGCCTTGCCGCCCTGGGGCTAAAACCTCGGCTCATGCGGACCTGGGCTCGGCTCGGCTCCTGCGCTCTGCACGCTGCATGCTGCCAGGTCCCAGACCACTGCGCTGGTCCTTCCTGCAGGGCTGCTGGGCTGTCCTCAGCGGGAGTTTAGCTTCTCTGTGTCATTCTGTGGATGCTGGGGCTCCAGAAGTTGTTCAGAGTCCCCTTTTACATCATTTGGGGGGAATCTGGGGGCAGAGTGGCTTGGATGAGCTGTTTCTACTCCGCCATCTTGGATCCGCCCCCTTGATTGGTAAATTTAAAAAAATTACATTTGATATTATGTGAGTACCCTGAATCTGAATTTCACTAGGTTAGGCCTGGCCTAGGATAGGGTACACATGATTAAACTGTCTGTAGGCCTCTTTTGTACCTTTCTCCTGATGTATATTTTCCAATGTATTTTAGATGTATAAATTATTCACTAATTTAATTACCTCATATAGTTTAAAAACAAAAATTCCTTGTTTAGCCCTTAGCACCACCTCTCAACCATTAACATTTTTTATTACTAAAACAATTTTGCTTTTTTTTTTTTTTTTGAGGGGGGAGGGCAGGGCAATTGGGGTTAAGTCACTTTCCCATGGTCACTTGGCTAGTAAGTGTTAAGTGTCTGAGGCTGGACTTGAATTCAGGTACTCCTGACTCCAGGGTCAGTGCTCTATTCACTGTGCCAACTAGCTGTCCCTAAAATAGCATTTTGGACTCCCTAGATATCCTGTAAGAATTTCTGAATACAAGCAGTCATTGGTGAAATGACTACATGTGAGTAGAATCCAGAATGACTCAGTGTTTGAGTAAACTTGGTGAAGTTTAAGCATTAAAAATAAATAGTATCATTGTTATTCTTCTTCCATATTTCTTTGATAAATGAGAATTAAAATTAGGGGAAAGAAAAGAAATGTGAGAATTGTTTTCTAATACTGCTCTGGGTGAGGCATAATTAATTTCCTTCACCCATTTCCCTTCCTGGGCTGCTTGATCTGCATCTTGATTTTCATTCCCTTGAAAATCAGAATTTCAGAGGGATTGAACAACCTCGTAAGTGTAAATTGCTTTAGTTAAGTGTGTTTGGTAGGATCAACCCTCTAACCTAATGGCTGCTGGTTATATGGTGATGGATTTGGAGTTTGGGATTGATAAGTGTATTCTATTCTAGGCAATTACTAGTTCTGTTATCTTGGAAAAGTCGTTTAACCTTTCTTAGCTTCAGTTTCCTCAACTGTAAAATGGGAATAAAGGTTGTGTGAGGACCAAATGAGATGATGTATTAAGCATGTTATATGCTTTAGAGTCCTATATCAGTGTCATACCACTATGTATGAGTAGTAGTAGCTGTAGTAGAAATTATCCTAGCCTAACCTTAAATAGTTTGGGATTTTAGATTTTGTTCTCATTTTTAGGGGGAAAAAAACTACATTCTTTCTATGTAATATCAGAAGCATAAAAGAATATTTCGCCTGTTTCTTTCCTTTAATCTTATTTTTAAAAAATTATTGAAAAACAGTGTTGGGGAAAAATTGATAGTGAGTGTTGCAAAATCACAAATTTTAAACATAGCCCCAAAGAAGAGGTATGTGAAGATGTCCTTATCACAGTCATTGCAGATGTAGGAGATCTACAGATGTGAAACATGGCATGTATTTTCAGACTTTTTCAATTTGTTGGTTGGTTTTGCTGATATTTTTCTTTTATTTTTTTCTTCTTAGATATTATTTCTTTATATTTGATGACTTTCCAGGAAACGGAGGGATAATAGGCGAAATTCTGATGCTGTAAAAAACAACAACAAAACCCAGAATTTAAAAAGGAAAAATAGCCATGGCAAACAGGCAGGGCTTTAAATGTAACTTTGTAATGAATTCAAATGTAAAAAAAGGCAAAATCGTGGTACATATTCATTTTTTGTGATAACACCCATTTTTGAAAGCTGTGGAATGTCCAGCAGTATACAATGGGCATCACTTAAATTCTAGATAATGTAAATTGGTCAGATTACCAGAATTTGTTATATAAGTATCAGAAAATTTACTTTCAAGTGTTAGTCACCAGCTTTACTTGGTATTCAATGGTAGCCATTGATGATGATAGTTTGGTGAGGGATATTTCATGGAGAGAGAAAAAAATTGCTTGTATTTCTTTTCATTGTTAGGACTTTAGAGGTAGATCCCTAATACCTGTAATAGAGAAAATATATTTGTATGCATTTTTAATATGATAGCATTCAAGTCATTTAAGTGGTATTCAAAATTATTTAGAAGGATCGTTTCCTTATTTTGCTGCCTTTAGAATTTGCCTTCTGCAGTAGTTAGCCATGTTTTGAATCCTCAGCCTGGAGAGAAGATTCTGGATATGTGTGCAGCGCCTGGAGGCAAAACAACTCATATTGCAGCATTAATGCACGATCAGGTGAGACTCCTCTCAGGAGATTATATGTTTAAATGAGGAAGATTTGGGTTTTAACTCAGCTAAGAGGCACCTGACTATGAGGATTGATTTATTTTAATAGTCAAAATGAACAATTTAAAAGTAGTTATAAAAGTGAGGATACATATGGTTCTGCAGAAACTTTAAGTAGGTCCTAAATCTAGGAGTTCTGTGTCTTTTTTGATTGATAAAACTTGGAGTAAATTATATCATTGTGAATTCTGTTGTTTTTTTTTTTAATTTTCTTGGAGGCATAATAACCTTTTTCTCCATTGTTAGGGAGGTGGGCTGTATCAGGGTGATAGTATTGAGATTAGAGAAGAGGAAACTGAGGCAGCAGATGCTGCAGAGATGGCATTGACAAGAGCTCTATCTAATTAGCTATGAGATGGGAAGGGCAGAGCAGTATCAAAGCTGGCAGTGTTAAAATATGATACTATCCCAGACAGAAGCAGTAAAATCAAAAGGAGGAGCAGGTTTAAGGGGAAGGATAATGAAAGAAATAAAGAATAATAATTGGTGGGATATCAGTGTAGAGATGTCCTCCAGGAACAGCTGGAGATAGAGGTCTAGAATTTAAGAGACATATCTTGCTTCTCACCCCAACTTGCTGTTAACACAGCTACCACCTTAGTTCAGGCCCTCATCATCTCTCACCTAGATTATTGGCAGCGTCAAACAAATTGGTCTCTCTGCCTCATTCCTCATGATTCTAGTTCATCCTATACACTACTGCCAAACTAATCTTCCTTAAGTGTAAGTCTGACCATGTGATTGATTCCTGTGCTCAACCAACTCCCGTGACTCTAGCTGCCTCTAGAAAATAAACTTCTCTGTGTAGCTTTTAAAGCCATAGAAAACCTTATCCCAACCTAACATTATAACTTTATTGGACGTTATGTCCTCTCCAACACTCTCCAGTCCAGCCAGACTGCTCTTCACTCTTGCTCCTGTCTCAAGATTTTCCATCCCCCTATCTCCTTGCTTTTTCACTGGCTGTCCCCCATGCCTGTAATGAACTCATTTTTATCTCAGTTTCCTAGAATGCTTCTTTTCCTTTAAGATGCAGCTCAGACACCATCTTCTGCATAAAACCTTTCTTCATCCCTCAAACTTCTAAAGCCTTCCCTTCTAAATGCTTTGTATTTAACTACTCTATGTGTATAAACTTTATATTTATGCTATATAAGTTTGTTTATGTAGTTGTCTTCTCATCAGAATATAAACTCATTTCAAGTAAAAGATTCTTTCATTCTTTGTTCTCGTATCCCTTGGTGCTTGGAACATAAGTACTTGTTGACTGATTGGAGGTACAGATACTGTATTAACTGGAATCTGACTAGTCCACTCCAGTCTTTATTTTTCTTTGATTGACAATTATGCTTCCCACAAGATTCCTACACCAACTCTTCCCTCTTCCTTTCAGAAGAAGCTTTATGCCTTCAAGTTTACCAAGATAATTAAGGTTATCCCTCTTCTCTCCCATTGCATATCTCAAAACCCCTCAAAACATCCTCCATTCTATCACATCATCTTTCTTGATAGCAATTATACTTCCCCAAAAGTAAGTAGAAGAGGAAAGAAACCTAATTATCTGGGTCATATTCCATTTTGCATTGAATAAGATAATTAAAATTTTTTTTCTTGTAATTTGTAGTGCTTGTTAATTGACCAGATAAGTGACATTATTCAGGAAAACAAAATACATTAGAAAGGTGAAATTGTAGAATGGGCATGGAACATAATCCACTGAGTTACAGCTCAGGCTGTTCATTATTAGTATTTTCACAGTCCATTTATCTGGAGTTTTATTCAAACTTTTTTCTGAAAAACTCAAAATATCATGTCAGATCATCCATTATAGAGGATTGCATCTGTTGCTAATCCCACTAAATCAACTCAAGAAAGAACTCTTATAAATAGAAAAGTAGATATATGTAGTGTAATTCTTTGAGGATTGAGCAATCCTATTTCAGCAAACAGTTAACATGAAGTGCCAGGAGAATTGAATTTACATGTGCCTTGCTTTATGTTGTGGCTATGTTTTATGGATATTTGTGTTTAAATAAAGCCCTGTTTTAAGCACATTCATAGTATGCTATTTAAGCTAACTCTAAAGTGGACCATTTTGAAAAGTGAATAATATTCTCTTGAATTTTATGGATTGGTACATTTCAGATTTACTTAAACAAAGAGCATATCTTTTAATTACTGATTTTGTATTAGCAAAATGTCTTTGTGTTGTAAATAGGAGAGTATAGTGAAGCTTCATAGAGACAATCTAGAAAAAAAATTAGCCAAAAATCTGATTTCAAATCTGACTTTATCCGTATCAGCAATTTTTGATATTTTTGTTTTCAAGGCATTTTGATTAAGAATAGGTAGTTTTAAATTATTTTTTAAATAAAGCCCTAAGAGAAGGAGATTTAACCGTGTCCTTCCTAATCCATTCCAGTTTCTTATACCTTTTGGACATTATTCTTAATGACTAGTTTATATCTTTTGTACTGCATCTTTTTTTGTTTTTGTTTTTGTTTTTTGCTTTTTGGAGGGCAATTGGGGTTAAGTGACTTGCCCAAAGTCACATGGCTAGTGTGTCAAGTGTCTGAAGCCGCATTTGAAGTCAGGTCCTCTTGACTCTAGGGCAGGTGCTCTATTCACTGTGCCACCTAGGTGCCCCTTTTGTACTGCATCTTAAATTCATTTCCTTCTTTCCTGTTCTTAGTTATCAAAATCTGTATCATTGTTCCTCACATATTTTAAGACTATTAAATTAATTCAAACAAGATACTCCCAACCTTCATCAAAAGTGTTAAACCCTGTCCAAGTTCTCGCTATCCCTCTGAGTTGTGGAATATGCTTCAGTAAGAATCTAAAAAAATGTAAAAAAAGTAGGAATGTCTTTAATATTTCAAAAGATCTCTGATTTCATTGGTGTAAATATTCTTTGGGAGAGGCTATTGAAGATGTTAGAATTAATTAGCATATTTTCTATCCCACTGTTTAGGTAGGTAGGTACAAAAAGGATAAAAACAAGGTAATAAATTAAAAAGGTCAGATTTATTTCATATAGTACATCACCCATTACATCCCATTTACTTAATACTTCAAACTTTAATGACTTCATTAGTGTAGGTATTTACCACCTCACATACAGACTTTTTGAGAGTGGCAGCCATAGCATATTGCATAGGGTGCTGGACTTGGAAATTAGGCTTATTTCTCATCACAGACAGTTAATTGCTGTGTGATCCTAGGCAAGTCATCTCTAAAATAAGTGGGTTGAACTTGATCTCTAAGGTCCCTTTGAACTATGTTTTATAATCTTAAGATTCTTCTGATGAGCCACTATCTCTCTATAATGAGCAGGGTTGTTCTTTGTACAATAGATAGTAATAGAGCTCACTACTTTTTTTAGGTAGCGTTAAACTTTTCACTTTTTTTTTGTCAACATGTACCATTTTTACTGTACAGTTAACAAACCAAGGTATTTGTTTATACTATATTATTATTTGTAACATGCTTTGGGTTGTTATCTTTTTTCTTATTTCAACTGTAACAGTTCATCTAGTTACATATCTTAGAGAAAAATGTGTGTGTATATATGTATATATGTGTATATGTTGTATAAGTGTACATATAACACGTAGATTAAGGAAGTTATTGAACCATGGTAAGGATTGAAAGTAAAATAAATAAGCATCCAGTGCAAGCATGTCTTAGAGGTAAGAGTAATAAGAATTAAATGTTGAGTTTTGTTTTGTAAAAGGTAAGGGGGTGTATAGGGTACATTGTCATCCAGCAAGATAGTGATTGTTCTGTTTGCTTCTGGAAGATACATACATACGTATATATATCCCAGAGTTCCTTTTGGCATTTTGCGTATACTATTATTATACTTCTTTTTGAGGTTTGATTAAAAGCAGCTTGGCATTGTGTTTACTTTTCCAGTTTTATTCAGACTAAGGGAATTTTCTCTTAAAATCAAGCCATCTTTCAAGTCAGTTAAAAAGATAACGTATACCCTGTTAGCAAAAAACATGTTTATATTATAAAAGAAAAGTACTAAAATGAATGGTTAGTCATATTTTAGTACCTTTCCTTACTATAATAGTTTATGTGAAACATATGCATTTGTTTAATGAATTTTTTCTTAAAATTTGGAGTAGGGGAGAAAGGCTATACTTGCTTAGGGATTTTCACATATTGCTAAGAGTTTAAATAACTATATTGGATTTATTTTTCATTTTAAAAATTTCTGTAGGGTGAAGTAATAGCACTGGACAAAATACCCAACAAAGTAGAAAAAATAAAGCAAAATGCTGCATTATTACACTTGAATTGCATCAGGGCCTTCTGCTATAATGGGACAAAGGCACGTGGGAAGGTAGAGAATGGACAAGGTAAGGTTTTTTATTTTAAAAGCTTTTGAAGGGGCGGCTAGGTGGCGCAGTGAGTAACAGCGCCGGCCTCAGAGTTGGGATGACCCAAGATCGAATCCGGCCTCAGAAAATGAGCACCCACACACAAATAATGACTAGCCGTGTAACCTTGAGCAAGTTACTTAACCCCAATTGCTTAAAAAAAAAAAAAGCTTTTGAAACTATGTTTTAGAGATAAATACTAACCAGAGTTTTACTAATTGTATTAAAATCATGTTAGCATCTGTAAGTCTTTGAAACCTTCTAAAAACGCTCCACCTCAAAGAGGCATTCATATTAATTCCAGATATCACAGAAACCTTCTGTTACTAGTTTTTTTTTGTTTAAGACCTTACCTACTTGACTTATTTTCACTTATTTTTAAGTTCTTATGTATTTTTCCTTAAGATGACATTTTTAATGTTATGACCACTGTATGTGGTAAATTTGTACAATACTATACTTATCATTGATGGAAAAAAATTTTTATTATAGAAATCTATAAATTGCTTATGTTTAGTTGTTTGTTGTGCTTACAGTTTCATCCTTAAGTAGTCTGGGGATATTCTGGCTTAATTGAGTCTCTCACCAAACTTTATATAACTGTGTTATTTCTCTTCAAGCTGTTTTGTGGCATTATTAAAGCTGATAATCTTCCACAATCCTATCCGTAAAATTTTTATGAATGACTCTGTATTTTAAACTGGTGGTGTCCTTGGCTGTCCTATTTCTAGGCTTGTCAGGGGAATTGATTACTTGCTGGTTAAGATAAAACAGTAATAAGATCATGTCTGAATCTAGGTCATCTAGTTCAACTTGATCATGTGCCTTGGAAAGGATGAAATATTCCCTTTTCCAGTGCATGTCCTTAAAGGTTCTTATTTTGGCCATTTTCTCTTCTTTCTTGAAAATATTTGTTGGTCATCATGTGATCCTTTACCTTCCCTTGTCACCTCTCTGTAGACTTTTCAGATCTATACCTCCACATCAGCTTCTTGTTAGGCTTCCATTCCTGTGTTGCCAATTGCTCACTAGATTTTGCCACTAGACCCTTTCATTGATCCCTCAAATTCAGCATGCCCAGTACAGAAGTCCTTAACCCTCAGAGCCTGACCTCTCCTTTGTCGTCCTACATTCCACCAGTTGTCAAACCTTTCCTTTCTCCCTCTGCCATATTTCTTGCTTATGCTCCCTCTCACCCATTCTCAGTGTAGCCATCAGTTTCTGTCCAGCTCCACAGCTGGTCTTTCTGTTGCCAGTCTAGCCTTTTCCCAAACTCTTACTAATTCACTGTCTGAATCATCTCAGTGATTTCTAAAGCTTCCTGCTCCCCCTCATGGTCTACCAAATAGAGAATGCATGAGCTTGGTGTTTGCACATAAACTACTTTTCTAGCCCTTTCTTAGATTATAGCTTTCCACACACACACTGGCTAAACTGAACCTTTCTCCATCCCTAGTTTTTTTTACCTTTCCTGTTTTCTTGTACCTTATCTCCCTTCCCAAACTTCTGATACTACTTTATATGGAATCATTTTGTGTTTTTCTCACTATTCCTTCTGTTATAGTTATTTGTATGCATTCCTTTTCTGACCTATTATTAAGCAAACTACTTTTGAGAGTCTAGGTTTAACTGTCTTTATATCCCCAATGGCTAATGAAGTGCCTTGCATGTGGTAGAGGATGGGTGAAGATGAAAAAGGAATTTTGAATTTAAGAGTATAGAAGTACATAGAGCATAGAAATGTCAGATGATTCCGAGGCAGTGAGGCAGCATAGTGGATTTCAGCCTTGGGCCTGAGGTTGGGAAGACCTGAGTTTAAATCCTGTGTCAGACTCTTTTTTTTTTTTTTAAAGCAATTGGGGTTAAGTAACTTGCTCAAGGTTACACGGCTAGTCATGATTTATGCGTGGGTGCTCATTTTCTGAGGCCGGTTTCGATCCCGGGTCATCCCAACTCCGAGGCTTGCGCTCTTACTGCGCCACCTAGCCGTCCCTGTGTCAGACTCTTAAAGCTATGTGGCCCTGGGCAAGTCACTTAACCTCTTTGGGTCAGTAAAATGAGAGGATTGGACTTGATGGCCCTCCTAGTTCTAAATCTGTGAGGGTAAAGGTGGTGGGGGAAGGTTGAGGGAAGGAAAAGGGAATAAGCATTTAGATAGCGCTTACAATGTGCCAGCCACTGTGCGAAATGCTTTACAATGATTATTTCTTTTGGTCTTCACAAGAGCCCTGCAAAGTTGGTAGGTTCTGTTATGGTCCCCATTTTACAGATGAGGAAACTGAGGCAGGCAGAGGAAAAGGGATTTAGGATGGATTTGAACTGAGGCCCTCCTGATTCCAGGTCCCGTGATATCTGTCCAGGTTCCCTGGCTGCCAGATTATGATTCTGTTAGGCCAATAAGCAGGGAAGTCTTGTTGGGTTGGCAGTAGGAGGAGTATGGAAGAGGTTTAGGACAGTTACTGTGAGAAGTGTGTGAAGGAGAGACAAAGACCAAAATGTCTGAGCAGTGCTGGAGGGCCAGGCGACACCAGATAGTCTGAGTCTGTCATGGACCCACGAAGCCTGGTGGTGTAGCTTTTTCTATTCTTTTTGGAGGGCAATTGGGGTTAAGTGACTTACCCAAGTTCACATGGCTAGTTTTTGGTTAAGTGTCTGAGGCTGGATTTGAACTTAGGTCCTCCTGACTCCAGGGGCAGTGCTCTATTCGCTATGCCACCTAGCCACCCTTTTAGTGTGGCTTTCTTTAAAGGGGAGTGAGTATGAGCAGCAGATGTCTGACAGAGCTTTACAGTTTTCCAGGTGTATCCTTTGAGGAGATGTACAGTTATCTCCATTTTAAGGATAAAGAAACTGAGACCGAGGTAGAGGATAAATGACTTGCCTGATTCCTTGAGAGTCAGAAAGGTAGGAGGCTTCTCATGCCAGGATAGTGTTATACTAAGAGGTGACTGTGGTCTGGAGCGTTGAGTGACACAAATTAAACTCTGAAAGAATTGATGCCTGAGACAACATGGAGGCCTTCAGGGATCAGAGATCAAGAGGAAAGTGAGGGAATGGGAAAAAATAGGTTATAGTCTAAACTGAGCAACGCCTCAAAATAAAGGGTCCTCAAAGCTGAGGGCTGGACCCACATCCTCAGAAACTTTCTCTTTGCAGCCTTTTTCCTTGGTCTGTGCCATGCCAGATCTAGAGTTCCCCTGGAATTGATTCTAGACGCTGAGAGTCATTTGTAGTTGCTTACTGGAATTGGGCTACAGGGGGTCATTTTCCTAGACCTTCATACAATATTAAATTGTAATCAGCACACACCCCAAATACTATTACAGTTTCAGTTTTTAAAGGTAAGTATTGTACATAAAATTTGTAAAATTAAGCCAAGGATAACATAGAACTTTTTGGATAAGATGAATAGTTTTTATCATTTTTACTTTTATCAGTTTGTTATTAGGATATGTCTTTTGTAATATACTTTATACTTTGTATATACTTTGTAACATACTGATACTTGTAATATTTCAACATTCATTGGTATCCATCCCATCTTTGTTAGGGTTAGTTGGAAACATACTCATAATTCCAATTACAGGGGGACCACCATTCTTACCTGATTCCTTTGATCGAATTCTTCTTGATGCCCCCTGCAGTGGGATGGGACAGAGACCAAACATGGCTTATACTTGGACTCTAAAGGAAGTGACATCATATCAGCCATTACAAAGGAAACTCTTTACTGTGGTAGGTATTACTCATTCAGCTTTATTTCATTAGTTTTACATTTCAAAGAGGCATATTGTTACAGGCCCTACTATAGGTCAGTTTAGTTAGTTCCTTTAAATGTTGATTTAATAAACCTTAAAATTATGCACATAGTTATTGTTATATTACTGATACCTACAAAAATCTTTATACATTCAACTTCAGCCTGTGGAGAAATAATTAAGTGACTTAACTAGGGTCACAGAGCTAGTAAGAGTTTGAAGCCAGATTTGAACTTAGGAAGATTCTGAAAATCACCTGGCAGGATAAGATACCAGACAATGAGCTCCTTTCTTAAGCTAAACTGCCAACTATTCAAACCCTGCTGCAGAGAGTACAGCTATGATGGGCTGGCCACATTGTTTGAATGTCAAATGTATGTTTGCCAAAAAGACTATTTTATAGAGAACTAACACCACACAAGTGCTCACATGGCAGTCAGAAGAAGCAATACAAGGACACTGTCAAGGTCTCTCTTAAGAACTTTGGAATTGATTTGGAATTGAGACGGGAGTCCCTAGCATAGGACTGCCCAGCATGGCATGCCCTTGTCAGACAAAATGCTGTATTGTATGAGCAAAGCAGAATTGGAGTAGCTCAAAAGAAACACGAGATGTGCAGATTTAGAGAATCTACCCCAAATGTTCACATGGACTATTTGTGCCTGACCTGTGGTAGAGCATTCTGAGCTCATATTGGTCTGATAGCCACAGTCGGACGCATGGTAACTTAACTCTAACATGGTGATGTCATTTTAATTCTTTTTTCTTTTTTTGCTTTTTAGAGGGCAATTGGGATTAAGTAACTTGCCCAAGGTCACACAGCTAGATTTTTATTTGTGTGTGCATTAAGTGTCTGAGGTTGAATCTGAACTCGGGTCCTTCTGACTCCAGGGCCAATGCTCTACTCACTGTGCCACCTAGCCGCCCCCATTGTAGTTCTTTTTAAGAATGAAGGACAACCAACCATTGGGAAAATAGGCTTTCATTATAAAAATGACCAATGAATTGGTGTAGAGAAACACATATAATTTACACCTTTTAACTCTTATCCAGGAATAATAAACAGATTTCAGGATATAATACTCAGTTTGAACTACCTGCTTTTTTAGCTGCTTCTCGGTCCTTTAAAACTGAATATGAGCGGGGGCGGCTAGGTGGCGCAGTGAATAGAGCGCCGGCCCTGGAATCAGAAGGTCCTGAGTTCGGAGCCGGCCTCCGACACTTAATCCGCACAAACAAAAACCTAGCCGTGTAACCTTGGGCAAGTTACTTAACCCCAATTGCCCTAAAGGGGCGGCTAGGTGGCGCAGTGAGTAAGAGTGCCGGCCTCTCGGAGTTGGGATGACCCGAGATCAGATTTGGCCTCAGAAAATGAGCACCCACACATAAATAATGACTAGCCGTGTAACCTTGGGCAAGTTACTTAACCCCAGTTGTTTAAAAAAAAAACAAAAAACTGAATATGAGCAGTACTTTCTTTGGGTGAATTCATTGGTTCCAATGGAATTTCTCTCTTCTCATGGATGTGTAAAGGCCAGATTAGTAATAGAAATAAGGAAATTTTCTTTTTCTTCCTTTTTCCCCCAACAAATTTTCTTTTTAGCTTTCCTTCTTGCTCAGGGGTTATAGTGGATGGATTATTTGTCTAGTTTTTTGATTGAAGATTGAATAGAGTACAGCTGAGAACCAGAAAGTTGCAAAAAGCTATGAGCAATGAGGAAAGTATTACCACAAAGCTTTACTTCTTAAATAAGGTATGGTGCTGTCTTCAGCACCTTGTGCAGAGTTTCTTGACATGGAATTGTATACAGAATAGGTACTAATTTAATAGAATTGGTGATTTCTTAATTACATAAGAGAATAAAGAAGAGGAGTTAGTGTAGGAGAAGGCAGAACTATAAAAGCATGACAGTCAAGGAGCCATTTATCATAAGGATAAATAGTTCTCCCTAACTTAGACTTAATGTCAGTCTCCCTAAAGATGATCATGGTCAGCTTGAGTCATCCAGAAAAAGTTAAATGTGCTCGCTGTACACAACAAAGTCACTGTCTGTACTCTGTTTAATAAGGCAGGGAAGTTAAATCTTTTAGAGAAGTTTTTTATTCATTCAATTTGCTATACAGCTCCCATGCCCTAAAGGGTACCATCCATTTTTTTGTTTTGTTTTGTTTGTGGCTTTGTTCTTGTTAATGCAGATTGCTCAGAAGTATTAGTATTAGTTACTGCTTTTATCATTTGTGTTTTCTTCCCTTCCGTCTTTTCTGCTTTCCATTTTGTTTCTGTTTCTACTCTGCCATCTTGACTGCCCCCTCTGCTCTCCATTTTGAAGAGAAAATTTAGAAAACCATTTTTCTTGTATAATCCTCTGTCCTGTTTCCACATCTTTCACACCTCTTTCTCCTCTTTGGCTTTGAAACAGCACACTCTTCTCCAGTAAGGTTTATTTAAATTCATTTTGTCCTTACGAAGATAAATGATTATAATAAAGAGCATACAGATGTTTGCCACTATTGTAGGGACAGAGTTGATCTCTTACTTATTATATCTTCCCAGTTGCTTATCATTTGTCTTGTTTGGTTTCCCTGACTCTTTGGATTGAGATGAGATTATAGCATCTTCCCCGGTACCAAGGATTCCTCAAACCTTAAATGGGAAAGGAAAGGACATCTTAAAACAAACATGTTTCACACTCATTTACAGATCGTCTCTGGATTCCATCACTTCTGTAGCTTCTGAAAGCAATCTTTAGTTGAAAGTGACACTTTGGAGGTACTAGGGGAATTACTGAAGTGGGGGGTTAGGGAAAGTCTGTATTCCAAATAATATTGCCTCTCAGTCTGTGTTCCTTAGTAAATGGGGGTAAGAGTTCCAAAGATTGATGAAACTTGCCAAGAGTGTGGTACAGACTGGAACCTAAATAGTCCAATATCATATAGCTTACATTTTCTTCTATTTTTTCAGTCATTTGATTTTGTTCTTCTAATCCCTGCTGTCTCATGGAACCATTTTTTTGTTTGGTCTGTCATAGTTTTCAGGGAGTTTGTTGCTTGGGCAGTTTTTCTTCTGAACTATTTCTTTTCCTTCCCATTCTTTCTTCTAGAGCTTTTATTTCATTTTTGATATTGTGCTTCATTTCTTTCCAAGTATTCATGCTGTCCCTGTGGAAAGGCAGTTTTTCCTTTGAGTCTGTGCTTGCAGCTATTACAGAGTGACTATTTCCTTCTTTGGAGGATCTTTATATATGCAGTAGTTTTTGGTGCTGGTCATTGTTTTCTTTGATTTACTCATCTCCAGCTTTAGTTCCTTAGTTGAAGCTTTATGCCAGGGCCAGACCCTGTCCTATGATGCACTGTAGAGGGTTAACCCCCTCCTCCATCACCATCTTTGGACCTCAGAGCACTGGATCCTCAGGGCATGCTCTGGCAGTCATCTCAGGAGAAGGTCCAAGGGACACAGTAGTCTTGCAGGTGTATGTGTCCCACGTGGTCTCTAATTGTGCTGGGGAGGGGGATACTTTCTTAGTGCTCTTGGGCTTCTCGCTGATGTTTTGTGCAGTTCTGTGGTACAAATGACTTAATGGAGTGTTTCATTGGATGTTTTGACCATCATTTGGTTTGGTGTGAACTGAGGGTTATGCTGTTATTAGGTGAACTGCCCCCTTCTCAGGTATCTTGTAGGAAACCCTGGCAACTTGGGACACTTGCAGTGAAACTGCTTTATAGAGAATCATTCTGGTAAATATACTGATTATTTAAGTATATCTTCAGGTGAAAAATAATCCAATTTAAATGCACAAGCTTTTGGGTGGGGGCAGGGTGAGGGTGAAGAGAGAGATTGAGATGGAGCTCTAATACCAGTCAAGTCAAAAAAAAAGGCTGTCTGTGGGCCTCAAACCCTTCATTAACTCCTTCATGCGCTTACCTGGAAGGTCATCTGTTAATTCCTGTTAACCTGTTCTAGTTAACTAAAACTCGATTTTGGTTAAGTATTTTGTTCAGCCTAAGCATTAAAAAATATTGATTCCCTCACATGACTCTGTCCTCTAGGCAGTTCAGCTGCTAAAGCCAGGGGGTGTGCTGGTCTATAGCACATGCACAGTTACACTGGCAGAGAATGAAGAACAGGTTGCTTGGGCCCTCACGACTTTTCCTTGTCTCCAGCTTCTGCCCCAGGTAAGGGAGAGCCTTGGCTTACTCTTAGCTATTTGGTATCTTGATACACCTAGGAGAGAGAGTATTATTTCCTGTTTGCAACCAGGGAAACCCAATCCATACAGAATTGAGTTACAGGGAGGATGTTTTCAGGAATTTTTTGGTTATTGTTTTGGTTAGCCTGAGCCATTTCTACTGAAAGCCACAGAAATGAATTGTATTTCTGTTATGGTCTCTGAGGTTCATTATTACACAGTTGTAGCTATTCCTATTACTCGGGGCCTTGAATATTTTCTAAGAGGCTTTTTTCCCTTTAAAGTGCTTTATTCCTCAGGGGATAACACAGTGCCCAATCTCTCTCTTGTCATTTCAAAGCGGATCAGACTTCATATCTCTGTGGCATGGAAGAGTATACTAGTAAAGGGGAAAAATAGTTGAGAAGTCGAATTTTTTTGTAGCTTATTATATGAACTTTCACAAATTTTTCACTTGATTGTACCTAGAACAGTCTGTGTTCTATAGTATGGTTTTAATCTGATAACTTTCATGATTACATTTCTGTCTGGTGATATTTGGGGTTAAGTTTGATCCTAGAAGAAAACTCCTCTTAGTCCAAACACATCAAACTTACAAATTCATTTATTTTCCTTATGTGGGGCTGTGCAGAATGAAGAAGGGAAGGGAATAAGCATTTCTGTAGCAGCTCCCATGGACCAGGAGCTGGGCAGAGTACTCTGGAAATAGTGTCTTTAGATCCTCATGACCACCCATAGAAGCAGGTCTTATTGTCCCCGTTTTACTTTGGAGAAAAGCTGAGACAAACTGACGTTAAGTGACTTGCCCAGGCCTACAGCTAGTAAGTGTTCAAGGTCATGGTTGAACTTAGTTCTTGCTGCCTCCAGGCCCAGAGCTTTATCCATTGCACCATCACCATCCTCTGATAATAAACAAGTTTAAGCAGAATTGGCCCCAAGACAGTGAAATGTTAGCATGTTTTTGGAGCAATTTCATAAGTAATCTCCAAAATACTTTTTATGTATAAATGGTATTTTCTGTAGTTAGTTGTTATAGTAGAAAATGCATTGGACTTGGAGCCAGAAGCACCAGCTCCACTTCTTACTAATTGTTTTGCTTTGGGTAAATTACTTACCTTCTCTCAGCTCCATGGTCATCATCTGGTACTGTCCACAGGGACAGTATACTTCCTGCCTCATGGGAATGAGTGCTGGGAAATCATAGAAGCAGAATTTTAGAGACCTGAAGAGAGATCTGGTCTCAAACTGTCATTTTACTCACGAGATAATCTGTTATGTGCTTTGTAGTAAAAGTAATAATGTATTCTTATCCTTCCAGTTAGCACCAAATAAACTATTTTTTCAAGAATGTCTTTCATGAACACACCCATGTTGGCACTATAAGAGTCAAATCTTTGTGTTTTGCATATTATTTTCATGTTGTGACATGAAGTGGTGATTTTTGGGCTAAGAATTTGCAGTGATAGCATCAAAGTTAACTCTCTCAGGGTTATATAATCCTTTTCCCCAGAGAGATGTTGTCTTAAATGAGACATTTTTTCCTAAGTTTTTTGTTTTCTTAGACTCAGGTGTTGTAGACGAAAGAAAAGCACTTTACGTTTGTCATAACATTCCTTGGACATTATTATGTCATTGCTCTTTGAGACTCTGATCAAGTGCTGTGTCTCATGGCAAATGTGTAAGGGGTAGTAGGGTAGGTCCTGCTACTTCTGGCTGCTGTGCTTGTTCCAGTTTATTTCAATTACAAATACAAAAACAGTACCTCCAAAATAAGGGGACTTCACTATTCATTTAAGCACTTTGTAAACTGTAAAGCACTGTGTAAATGACAATGTGAGCTTATATTGTAATTAGAAGAAATGTTCTGGTTAATGTCATCTGAATTTAGCCTTTTAAGTATGATGTAAGTTAACATATGCATGTATCAGTTGCAAAGAAATAAGAAGCATGACAGTTGAAATAGTTCTTGATCACTTCCTACAAATAGGAACCACATATTGGAGGAGAAGGAATGGTAGGAGCTGGCCTGTCACTTGACCAGCTGAAGCAGCTGCAGCGATTTGACCCATCTGTTATACCATTAAAGGACATAACTTCTGTTAGAGATGCCAGGAGAGAAGACATGATTTGGTTAGCAAATAAAGACTGTATAGGTTTTTTTATTGCAAAATTTGTAAAACATGAAACCATTTAGGAAAAGAATCTTCAGAAGTCAAAATTCCAAGTGTTTGCTACATAAAAATATTGCTGTAGTGTTGTCAGGCCAGCAGACTGATAATAAATATATGGTTGCTATGGAAGCAGGAAAATCCGGCAGTTCTTTTAAGAATCGAGAGTCACAGGTTAAAGAAGTCAGAGGGGTAGAGTGAGATTATGTTTATAAAGAATTCTTTTTTACTTATAATGTTTTAGATTACAAAGAAAATACCTTCAGATGTGTGAAAATGTGCTTTGTTGGTCTGTTTTTGTTCATGAGGAATGTGAATGTCAGATTATATTTTCTACAGATTTCCTTTTTAAGTGAAAATTTAACTTTAATATATATATATATGTATATAAATCATTTGGTTACATTAAAAATATTTTCTGTTCCCTAATTTTTTAATACTATCAATGCATAAGGAATTCACATTTTCCTGTTGTGTTAGTTCACTTTTTTCAGCTGTTACTTGGTAAATCTTATCACTTTTAACTGAAATAAAGTTAATAGTTTTTCTGGAACACTTTAAATTATTTGATTATATTACTCTATATTTATATATATATTACTATTTTTATATATATAACAGTATTAAATATACTGTAATTTTTCTTGTCAGTTGTTTTTCAGTTGCATCCAACCCTTCGTGGTGCTGTTTGGGTTTTTGTGGGTTTTTTTTTTTTTTTTTTTTTGGCAAAGATATTGGGAGTGGTTTGCCATTTCCTTCTCCAGCTCATTTTACAGATGAGGAATTTGAGGCAAACTTGCCCAGGGTCACATAGTTAATTAGTAAGTGTGAGAGCAGATTTGAACTCAGGAAGATAACGCTTCCTGACTCCAAGCTGGGCATTTTATTCACGGCATCACCTAGCAGCAATTAGTCATTTCTAAAGACTTTAAATACCAGGGAAGTAAAACAGGCTTTAAAGATTACAATTTTGCGTATTTTTGTGGATTAATTTTCAGTATGACACAATTACTCTCCTGCTATGTGATAGAGTATATCTTAAGTTAATATAAATATTTTTAGAGGCCTCATGACACAACACAATCTACCAGAAAATTTTGTGATCTCTTCTGGTATAAGGAGATATATGCCTGTCAGAGGTGTTACCAACTGTTAATAGGTTCCTGCAGAATCCAGGCTGAAAAGGGATTCCCTATAGATGGTGAAGTCCTTCAGATGCTCCTATTTGCAGATGTTCTGACTATATCAACTCCTGGAACATTGCAGGTTGTCCTAAATGAGAGTAAAAACTATTCTAAAGAGTTTGGTTTAACTAGCCACACAGAAATACACAAGCAAATGAAAGCCGGACTACATCCCAGCGAATGGACAACATAGAACTAAATACTGACACCAGACAGTGAGGCCCAAAATTGAAACAAAGAAGAAAACAGCCTATTTTAGTAAAATTTAGTAAGAAAAAAAAAAAGACTTGTTTTAGTAAAATTGTGACCCCCAGGGACTCCAAAGAATCAGAGGTGACGAGCACCTAAATGGCAGTAGAGAGGCACATGGTCGGCATTGACAGGCTACAACACATTACCAACAAGGAATTAAAAAGGGTAAGTTATATAGAAATGTATGATCAAAAAAGATGAGCTGGTTATGTAGGGGGAGTGAAAGATAACCAAAGGTCAGACTCTACGCTATCAGTATCATGTTCCATTGATAGCCTTAGGATGCCACTGAAAATTGAGGTAACCTCCCCTTCCCCTAGCATTTTGGTGAAATCATAGGACTGAATGAAGAAGAGTTGCCCACAGTGAGTAGGTTGAATGGGTTACATTCTGCATCTTTGAAGGAAGGAAACAAGCATTTGTTAAGCATCTGCCAGGCATTGTGCTATGTAAGCACTTTATATACCTCATTTGATCCCTCAGAACTCTGGGAGGCAGGTGGTGCTATTATTATTATCCTTATTTTACAGTTACAGTTTTAAAGCAGAGGCAGACAAAAGTCAACTTGCCCAGTGTCACACAGTGAGTGAGGGCAGATTTGAACTGAGGCCCAGGACTCTATCCACTGTGTCACCTAGCTCCCTGTCTTTGGTGGGAATACCCACAGTGACAAGAGTATGCATGCATTGTAATGATTGTATTTTTACTGATCTTAAGCAAGGAGGAATTCTTAGAATGCATTTGAAAAACTCTTAGGAAAAGCCTATATAGACTTTATTAATAATATCTGTGTTAGGAAACAGAAGGGTTTCTTGAATCTTCTGCATCATCTATAGGACAGAAACTGCTTCTCACTACATAGGGCATAGCTGAACTATCATCAGTTGTCACTGCCAGTGAGTTCTGTATAAATACTGGCATATTGGACTGTGTGGTCCTATATGCTTGTTGAGGGAGATATAGAAGATTAGTAATTAGTAAACTGCCCTGATAGCAGCTTGTTTTATGTGTAGAGATAATTATCTAAGTTAATATGTACAAACTTATTGCCAGATGGTTAAAAGCATCCATGAGGGCCTGGACCATAATACACAAAGTAAAGTTTAAGGTGGGGCAGTGATTTGGAAATGGGCACTAAGGATGGCCACAGATCTGAATTTCTCTTGTTTTCTTTGTAGTACTGGGCACAGAGGAGATAAAACATTTCTTGTATCTTTTAAAGTCATTTAATATAATAAATGACCAGTACTCCTTTTAGAACTTAACTTCCATTTCTAAGACTTAACATGCTTCCCTAGCTGTAGAACTAAGAGGAGTTAATGCATTCATTTAAACAACTGATAGTCCAATCCCTGTCCATATTTTAAAATTTCCATGGCTAGTATCTCTTATCTTTGGCAGAACCTCGGGTAGTTTATATTGTAGGAAAAGTTTTTTGGGAGTAGTAGGAGTTGTGATTGACAATGACAAATAAATGAACATTTTTGGCAAGACATAAGAAAAAAGTGTGCAGAACGAGACAGAAAATTCAAAGAATATTGTTAAAAGTAACTTTTCCTGAGGCAGAAAAGGAAGTTTGCAGTGGATTTCACTCCTTTACTAAAGGCAAAGAACAACTAAAATAAAAGTTTTAAAAATACTCAATAACCTCAAATGTAAGAGACAACAGTAAAGACAAAACAAGAACAAAGTAAAGACAAAACTACCATGAAGATATATAGCCGATAAGAGAAGAAAGTAAATTATCTTGAGAAATGTGAAAATAGAACTTCAGGGAACAGTTTGTAGGCTAATAGAGGAAATATAATTTGTATTTGCACAATTTGTATATAAATTAATTAGAATTTATATGCATAGTTGACTGGATATTCTGTAAAACTGACAGTGCATTGATATTAACAACAAATATTTTATATTTTTTGTCCCAAACCTTGAACCACATTTTAGTTTAAATAGTGTTGAAATAAAAATAAATGGAAAATTATAGCTTAGTGGGGGGAAAAATCCACCTTTGATGTAGCATAACTTTGTTTTACTTGATCCATACAACAATTCAGTGGGAATAAAAGTGGTAATCCTCAACTAACTTGTATTATTAGATGAAGGGGGATAGCAACTGGGGAGTATGATTTGTCAAGATGGCTTGTTATTTTAAAATATTTTATAATAAATTTCAAAATAATTTTTTCCATCCTGATCATGAATTTTAGCACACAGGCAGAATTAAAAAAACTAAATGAAAAGAAACAAAGTCCTGCTAAGGGGTCACTTCCCCATCTGTCAGGACTGCTGGCATTTTTTTTTTTAAGCAAGTCACTTACCTTGTTTAGGTGAAATCTGGAACGCTCCTTGTGAAATCTGTCTCTTGAACAACCTCACCACTGGGCTCATGTCATGGAGAGGAGGAAGTGAATTTTGCATTTCTATCATCCAAATGCTTTGGGCTCTTCCAAAGGAAGATAAAACAATTTGACAGTATGGTAACAAGTAGTAGTAGATACAATGCATTTCCTACTAAAATAATTAGTTCTGAAACCAATTAATACTGCTACTACTAATAAACAGTGCAGAAGCCAGCTCTTTATTTGTTTCATATGAATAATTTTAAACCAGGATTATTGAAGAACAGTTCTGGGTAGCTGCTGACAAGTGAATGTCTCTCAATAGGAATGCATAGCAAACCATGTCAAAAGGGTGGTGACATCCCAAAGTACAGTATATCTAAAACTAGTCCCTATGTTTAGCAGCACCTTTTTGCAACAGTAAATGAAATCAGCAGTGAAGGAGCATAGAAAGGAAGAATGGAAATGAATAGGACAAGAACATAGTAAACTATTTCCAGCATCTCTCTAGATTGACTACCCAAACCATGATGCTGCAACTTAGTATGCCAATGACAAAAGCACTCATGTGAAAAGACTCCATCTTTATAATCTACAAACTGATAAAATCCCGTTGTACTAAGGATTATGCTTTTTGTGACTTTGTCACTTTGTTTACATTTATGCCCACTGGACAATTTTTCATGTATAACAGCTCAAAGAACTGCATCCCGCAAAAAAAAAAAAATCCCTAAGTAGGACTTGAAATGGGACTAAAACCTTATCTAAAGGTGTGAGAAATGTAAAAAAAAAAACATAGCCTTAAAGGTAAATAAGATGGAATCCTATAGAGCTAAGGAAGGGGGGAATGAACTGGTAGAGACAGTCTGGAACATTAGTCACATTTTAAGAATATAAATGATTCAGGGCCAGTAAGCTGGCCAACATGATATGTTGAAAGAGTAAGGATGAGTATCATACAGCTGTCTATTTTAGCTAAAACATTTTTTAAAGCAAGGTTATTGGAATGAAGTTCTCACTGATGCAACAAGATTTCAGCATGTCCATTATAGCCACTGCTTGTACGGTACAATAAATAAATCTGTTTTAACAGTGTCAGAGATCTAATTACTGAGCATCATTTACCTACATTATATACAAAAGTGTCTCATCCTGAAGGGGGAAAAAGAGTCAGGAAATGGGTTGATAAAGCACTCCACTTGCTTTGGTAAATTCATCTCAAAGTGTGATTTTTTTTTTCCCTCCTCCATGGTGGGTAAGTGGGGTTATGGGAGAGAAGAGTCAAATTCATGATAAATTTTAAAGGGTTAAAACTACTGGCTAGAGACTGGAATAAACAAGGGTATTTGAAAAAATGGAATCATTATTTTTTTGACAAATGTACATTATTTGAAGTCAGGCAGTTATATCCACTTTTTCCAGAATAAACTTCAAGGGCTAAAAACTCAGACACCTAATAATAACATTACCCATCCAATGATGTCTGGATAACGTGCACTTATAGACATCTATATTTGTCTTAAAACTATTAGCAACATTTTCAATCATTTACAGCACAATAACTAAAAGGCAGAAGATAGTATCTTCTAGACATTCTTCTTCAAAGCAGACGTCTAGTGAAGAAAATTATCCCATTTTACTAGTGGCTCAGGTCAACCCATTTGACCTGGTTAATTCTAAATAGCAGAGACTTTGGTTACAAGTATTACTTCCTAGGTTCCTGACAAACACCAAAATTGTTTGATTTGGAAAGATACCGGAGGGAAGGTAGAGGGGTAGGAACAACCGATGACAAGAATTGATGGGAGTAATTGGCAAGTGTAGAAATGAAGTGGGAGAAACTACAAAAATTTATTTTCCCACAAAATAATTCCACAAGCTGTGTAAACTTTTCTTCCTAAAACAAGTACTATAAAACACAAAGGTTGTACTATTTCCAGTGAAACACTCACAGTAACAAGTGCCTGTGTTTACTCTCTGGGAGTCTCACAAAAAAGAGCCAGCAGATTATGCTTTCCCATTTACCTTTGGCAGCAAACTTCCTCAAATTCCCTGACTGCACATTGGATTACTAAAGTAACATAGAGCACAACAAAATAGAAATCCAATTGGGCAGAATTTTAAGTATCAGTCTCTATTTTTTCTTCAACAGACTCTTTTTTTTGCATTCAGATTCATTATGTTACCCTTTCACACTCACCATAACACACACACACACACACACACACAAACATGCACATATACTTGTGCACGTTCTCTCACACCACACACACTTGTGCACGCTCTCACAAATATACACACACGCACACACACCTGCATGCAAAGATTTCTGGCTCATATGTTCCAGTGCTATGACTCTAACAGACACTAACTACTAAGAATGTGTTTGTTACAATCTGTGAATCCTATGGACTAGAATAATTTCTAGAGTTTGGTACCTTTTTACCATACCTTATGGTCAAAATGATAAGCTTGTAAGGATGGCATGGCTTTCTTGAATTAAACCTTTCTTTATCTCAAGCAATCACACATATTTACAATATGTACATGAGACTTTCTACTATAGAGGGAAAAGTATCAAGACTGAATGTTGTTACAAATTTCCTGAATTGAGGGTATTTCCAGTCCCTGTAATTCAAAAGCAAATCTGCTGACTTGGCATTAGGACTCTTAAAATAGTGTGATCAAACTGATATAATAAGAACGTGTTTACAGAAATAACATTTACAAACTGTATATACAGTACACAGTACCAGTACATAGAAAATAGATTCTCACTTTATGATCTCCTTTGTGTAAGGCAAGACTGAATCTGTCCCCCAAATTTAGTCAACCAGAGGTACAAGCAACAGATAGTGGTCCTTAAATGAATATGCAAATTGGGAGAAAATACAATTTTGTTTGTTGTGTAGGCTGACTCTGGCTTGCTGAATACACAGGAGATTATTACATATCAACTCTAGCTTGTTTAAAACACTAACACCACCCGAAGATGGCGACAGATATTGTTCAAGGGGCAGCTACCAAAAACAGCTTTGTAAAAGTCAAGTACGACACCAGAAGCCTACAACTGTACCAGGTGAGTCAAGATAGCACTTCCAAAAATAATAATAAAAAAGTAGGTGAATATTCTATCTCATGCTATTGCTCTGCAAGCAACAGCAATACAAACTGTACAAGATGGAGAGATACCATTTGATTTGTGATGGAGAACCAAAATATTTTGTGAGGTTTTTGGGGGGTGGGGTGGGGTGAGTGGCTGTTTTACAAGACTTCCAAGAAACAGACAAAAATGCCTCGAAGACTCGAGTTACTGCCGGATGTAAATATCCCTGTTCCACTCCCCAGCCTCATTCCGTTTTTTGGATATCACTTCTCCATCCTTGTCACAGTATCGATCTTTTGATTTATGTCGGCTACGCTGCTTGTGACATTCATTGTGGTCCTGCTCTCGGTCAGCTTCCCTAGACCGGTGCCGAGATTCCCTGTGTCTGTGGTCACTGTTCGCGTGGTTGTGATCCCGGTGAGGGGCGTAGTGGTCTCCATGCTCATGGGAGTAATCTTCCTTAGGTTCCACGTAGGCCGAGTCTCGACTGTCTTGGGTTTCTGAGTCAAACGTTTCTTGCCTGGACAGGCCCCGTCCCAGGCCACTACGATGGTTGTGGTGCTGTGCTGAAGAGGAGGAACGGTGTTGGGATTTCCTGACAGGCTCAAGACAGGGCTCCTCTTCAGCTTGGGAAGCAGAGCGGGTGGGAGCAGAATACTCATTCCTCTGGTCTTGAGAACCCTGGGTAGGGTCAGAAGAGCAAGGTTAGTCGAGGTGAAAAACAGTAAGAGCATGAATTCTGGGTTTCAAGCAGAAAGGGACCGTAAAAGTCATCTACTCTATTCATCACACTCCCTGTTACAGATGAAGAAACAGACTCATGTTAAGTAACCCAAAATCACCCACCTGTGAATTAGAGGCTGGAGTGGAGCTGATAGGAAGAGATGCCGTAGCAAGAGTACGGCTAAGGAGAGGGTTGGGTGGATTGCTGCTAGGAGGATGTGTGGCCTTCCAGTAAGCCTCCATGTAGTCAGCCAGGTGTTCACAGGCATCTTCAAGCTGGTTTTCATCTAGGATCACATCAAATAATTCCTGTAGAGGGAGGGAAGACTGCATCATAATATGAAGGAAAACAGCAAAAGCAAAGCAAACCAAATCCAAAACCTTTGAGTCCTACAAGTAGGGGTAAATTCTGTCTTCCTCTCATTCCATCTGCTTTATATCCTTTTTGTTTTCTTTCCTCCCTGAACTCTTCTCCTAACAGTTTCCATGCTTTCAGTACTTTCCACTCATAGGTTGCCTTCTCTCTATAGATATCTTGTATGTCCCTGTTTACTCACATGTCATTTTACCCTTAGAATATGAACTCCCTAAGGAAAGGCGCTATTTTAACTTTGCTTTCTCTCTCCAGTGCTTAGCATGGTGCCTGGAATTTAATAAACACTCAATCCATGCATGTTGATGCTCGATCTTCCATACTATATTGTGGGACTTGTAAGGGACTGTTGGAGTAAATGGCCATATTTCAATTCCATGCTAGGGAATCCATAACCTGTAACTTTGGAGCCCTGATCAGGTCTTGTCATATACAAAGTGTCTACACGAAGAGAAGTGGTAACTCACTGGTGGACACTGGGCCAGTTTATCAGCTGCCACCATCTGGACATTAAGATGTTTTGCTTGAGATTTTCCTCGAGATTTTATTAGCCTTTGCAATACCTGCAAGAAGTACAATTACAAGGTGATTCAAAGTAAGAGGTTCCAGAGAGAGCAAAATCTAGAGTTACAAATTCCCATACATCTTTTGGGGCAGGACAGAGTGGGAAGCAAGGTGCTTCTGAAGAAAAGTATTTTGCTTATAATGAACTGAACCCCCATCTCAATGAAGCACTGAAATTCCAACTCTAAAATGTCTACATATTTAGAGAAATCTCAATTAGGGGCTTCGTAACACATCCTGACACAAGATTCACTCAAGAGTTTCATCAATTTTCAAGGCTTGAAAGTGATAATGATGTTTTGCTTATATTGATCTCAAATCTGTTGCCTGAGATTTTACCTCTAATCATTTTCTCGCTGGAGGTATGGAATAAGAGAGGGACACAACTCATCAATGGTTACCAACATCTAACGGAAGCCATGTGTTCCCTTTATAATCTTGGCCCCAATTTCAAAGAAAATCTTGTTGCATTGGGAGATTTAAGAACATAAAACATTCTGAGAAAAAGCGAGTTATAGAATAAAAACAAAAGCAATCCCATTTACCTTAGGAGAAGAAATCTTTACATAGACTATAATTGGAGCCAGAGAGGTTTTACTGAGCTGGGCTGGATGGTTGATGGTGTCTGCATCCAGGACTACCAACTGCAAAGTCCTGGCCAGTTCAAATATCCTTTCAATTTCACTCTGAACTTCAGCTGTAAAGGTAAACAGGATTCAGTTATTTCAAGTGCAGCCTATTGGGCAAAATTAGGTTAAAATGAAGTGATTGATGTACTGTTCCCACCACAGACAAGTACACTGAGGCTGACAGTGAAATGCTTGAACTATAGACATGATAGTGGATAAAAAAGTTTCCTTTGCAAAGAGCCATTTCCCCCAAAGCATGTGCAGAATTGAGAGAATGTTCTTTCAAGTCAAAGGTCTGATTGTGAGAGGAAAAGTAGACTTCACAGGGCCAACAGATTTCCACAGAAATGTACTTCCTGCCCCTCATTCTGTACTCTCTCAGGAAAGCTCTTACCTGATGATATAATTTCATAAAAATATGGAAAAGTAATATTAGAGACAGACTTTTTTTTCTGGTTACTTCTTGGCTATAGCCACCATTTAGAATACTTGCATTTCCTATCTCCTTTGGTTAGGTACTGGTAAATCATCTAGAAGGTGGAGAAAGAAAGTGATGAAAGTGTAGCCCTCATGACCCAGAAGAAATAGAAGGCTGACAATAGTGGTTTTTGCTCCCAGCACACCTAATGAGCTCATAGTTTCTATGACAAGAGGAAGGAACCTACAACTTTCACATTTCAAAAACATGTGCCCCTAGCAAAGACAACACTGCAGCAATGCAACCTGCCCAGTTCCCAGAAGTTGACAACCAAAGCTGGTCTGTAAGGGAAAAAAAAAGTCAATTTGTCTACCTTCCCTTCCATTCTCTCAAAACTGATCAAAGCCTAGGATGCAACAAACAGGCCTTCATGTCCACAGTTAGAGGGGCCTCCTCATTTTTATCTTGTTAGAAAAAACATTTTTGAAAAAAAATTTTTAGATAAATTTTTACTATCATTTTAAAACATCATCTGCATTTCAAAATATACAGCCCTCCCTACATCCCTTTACAGAGAATCATTCTTCATAATAAAGAATGAGGAAAAAGAACAGTTCAGCAAAACTAACCAACATATGGCAAAAGTCTGAAATCATAATTGGACACCTTATCTTGAAATCGGCCCCACATGTCTAGCCTTGGTACAGAAGTTTCTTAAGGGTAACCTTAACTAGTATCCATTCCAGAACAACATCAGAAAAGGTAAGTTAATTACTGCCTGAGGAGAAGTACATGTGGATAACTATTAAATGTGGCTCTTTGCACAAACCACTTCTAAAATAAGGATGAAAGCTTCTTGAGACTTAACCATTAAAGTGACATCGTGATTATTCTTATAAAAACCATTCTAAGCCATTATTTTACTCAATAACTCTTGGCCAAGGTTTGGTGTTTGTGATTAATTTTAAAAGCTCCTCCTCTGATCCTTCTCTTAAAATGGATTTGTGTTCCATGGAGCATTCCCTTTCATTCTAAGCTGAATTATGAGTTCAACTTTTTTTTTTTTAAACACTGGCATGTCAGTGATCTGTTCATTGTGAAGTCTAGGGTGGTTCATTATAAGCTCTACCTGTTTGGAACAAACTTCAAGAATGGGCTTAGGGAATGACCACTGTGGTGGTTGTCCAAGGATCTAGACTCTAATAATTGGGCAATTCACTCCCCTCTCCCACCCTGTCATTTTTCTCTGTAAAGTGATGGGGCTGGACTAGATGGTCACTGAGGTCTCTTCTAAAATCCAATGACCATACAATATTATTTAGAGGCTCTTCACTAGAACCCTGGATGAAAAAAGGGATAATTAAAAAAAAAAAAAAGACCACCATGAAAACATCTACTAAGGCAGGAGTTCTTAACTTTGTGTCATAGATTCTTTTTTGCAGTGTGGTAAAACCTATGGACGGCTTCTCAGAATAATGTTTTTAAATGCATAAAATACATAGGATTACAAAGAAAATTCATTATATTGAAATAGTTATCAAAATTAAAAAAAAAGCAAAACCCAAGTTGCCAGATACCTGGGAACTGCTAATGCATGCAGGGCTTTACAATGTGCATTACCAGAGCAAGCACTCATAGTAATGCAATGATGTTAATAAAATCTTTTAAAGAAGTATGGAAGTGCTTTAAGGTTCATAGCTGATCTATTTCTGTGCTCTGGAACTTAGAACAATATTTATCTGACCTGAATTAAAAGCCATATAATACATTTAATCAGTTGTGTATCTCAGTACCAACTATAAAAATAACTAGAGTGTATACACACACACACACACACACACACACAATTTCACTATTTTTGATGCAAAGAGGTGAGCTCATTTGGGGATGATCCCATAAAAGAGTTCCAAGTCATCAAAAGTTAGTGTCTTGAAACCTGTCTTGCTTTCTCACCTCTGCATCTTAAAAACAGATTTCTCCCCACCAAGACTCATCTCAAGAGACACCTGAAGGAAGTCTTTTCTAGTCCTGCCAGGTGCCAGTGTCTTCACCTCTCAGGTTATCACCTCTCTCCTCTGGATGTATCTTATATGCGCCCATCTACATTCATGTGGTTTGTGCCCATCTCGTCAGAATGTAAGATCCTTGAGGGCAGGGACTGGTTTTGCCTTTTCTTTGTGTCTTCCATAGTAAGTTCCTAATAAATGCTTGGTGATTTATTGATTGGCCAAGAAGAACCTGACCAACATTTTCTAGGGAGAAAGAAAGCTGTAAGCACAGGTAATCTGTAGTCAGAGAAACATAACACCAGGAATCTTCCTTTGACTCAATACATGTATTATCTTCTTAAAAGATTAATTCAATAAGAGAGACATCAAAGATTTTTGACAACTATTTCTCAGCCTAAGAACTAAAAAGCCTTCAAAGCTGACTTCTCTCTCACAGAAGGGCCCAACTTGCCTTGAAGAATGAAGCACGTCATCTCCTTGAGGAAAGGGATGATATTTATCTTTGTATGCCACTCAGCACTTAGCACATAATAAGTATTTGAGTCAGGAGTATTCTTCAATAAAAAACCTTTAACTCTGTGATGCTTCACTTTTCTACCCTTCTAGAAAGAAGAAGGAGCAGCTACATGTTGCAGTGAATAGAGTGTTGGGCCTGGAGCCTGGAAAACTCTTCCTGGGTTCAAATCTGGTCTCAAGCTTTTACTAGCTGCATGACCTTGGGCAAGTCCGTTAATCCTATTTGCCTCCATTTCCTCCTCTGTCAAATGAGCTGAAGTGACAAACCAGTCCAGTAACTGCCAAGAAAACCCCAAATGGGGGCGGCTAGGTGGCGCAGTGAGTAGAGCGCCGGCCCTGGAGTCAGAAGGACCTGAGTTCAGATCCGGCCTCAGACACTTAACCCACACAAACAAAAACCTAGCAGTGTGACCTTGGGCAAGTTACTTAACCCCAATTGCCCTAAAAGGGCGGCTAGGTGGCGCAGTGAGTAAGAGCGCCGGCCTCGGAGTTGGGATGACCCAAGATCGAATCCGGCCTCAGAAAATGAGCACCCACACATAAATAATGACTAGCCGTGTAACCTTGAGCAAGTTACTTAATCCCAATTGCTTTAAAAAAAAAAAAAAAGAAAAAAAAAAGAAAACCCCAAATGGGGTCACGAAGAGTCAGACATAACTAAAAAATGACTGAACAAGAAAGAAAACTCAGAAAAAAAAAAAAACAATCCTTTCCTGAGATAAAAATGAAGATAAGTTGACTAGTTTATGAAGGAATTTCCCAGAAATACACAATAGTTCAGAAACAATGTAGAGAATCTAGTTAACCTGACAGTGTCTAGGTATAGTGGACCAAGGTACAGAGATAAGAAGGGAACGAGATATAGCTCCGGGTCCTACCTGTGCTCACAGCATTGAGAAGTAATACATAGTAATAAAAGTATTAATAACTTCATCAACTCTCTTGGTTTTACTTATCTCTGCAGATAACTCTAGCTTCTCTCTATATCTTACTCTTATCTCCTTCCTGAAGTCTAATCTTGAATCTTCAACAGCCTACATTCTGAAACAGATGTCCCACATGGATGCCAAACTGAACATTTCCAGAAATTGTCTCTCCCCTAATTATCTCTCCCCTTCTGAATGTCCCTATTTCTGTTGAGGGCACCTTCATCCTTCCAGGCACCCAGGTTTGCAATCTTGGTACCATCCCTGACTCTCCAGTCTCATGCATCCCACTTACACACTCAGTTACCATAGCAACACATTTCCCGTGTCTATCTCCTCTTCACTGACATGATTACCATCATAGTTCAGTCTCTATCACCAGTTACCTGGGTTATTCCAATAGCCTCCTAATCAATCCTTCTTCCTCAAGTCTATATCTGCCCCAAACCATCCTCCATCATAGCCACCAAAGTGATATTCCTAAAGTGCAGACTAACCATGTCACCCTTCCACTCAATGAACTATAGAAATTCCCTATTATCTCTGGGATCATATATAAACTCCTCTGTTTAGCATTTAAAACTCCTCACAATCTGGCTCCATCCTGCCTTTCCCACCCTATTACTTGTTATTCCATAGATTCTATAGACTAGTTAAACTGGTCTATCTCCTGTTTCCAAGGTTTAGCAATGGCTGTCTATCCCTTATTCCTGGAACATGCTTCCTACTCTCCAACAAGTCTTGAAATCTCTTGTTACCTTTAAGAATCAGTTCAAATGCTACCTTCAGTATGAAACTTTTCTTGGTTTACCACTTGTAGTTCACCTCCCCTGTTACCCGTTACCTTGTATCTGATTTGTATCTTTGGTATATAATGCCTGTTTATGTACATATTACTTCCTTTTTCAGAATGTCACCTCCCTGCTTCCACCTTCTGTGCATGCATTCCCCCCTCCCAATTTATTTATTTATTTTAGTTTTCAACTTTCACTTCCATAAGATTTTGAGTCCCAGATTTTCTTGTGTATGTATTGTAGAAGTCTAACTTGGTTGGTAAACGCCCTGAGGGCAGGGACTGTTTTTGTTTTTGTATCCCTAGCACTTAGCACAAAGCTTGGCACACCGTAACGCTTAACAAATGCATTTGCTTTCATTCATTCATTCACTCACTCATTCATCCATCCATCCAGGCAGTTTTCTTCCTCTGCTTTTCTTTTTAAAGTCCTTTTGATTAGATATTCATGACTCCAGGTAAATATATTTTTATCAGTGTTCGTTAGATGCCCACCATCCCCAACTAAGCACTAGTCATTTTCCTATTTTAATATGTGGTCCTTTAGTTCAAAACCAAATCCAAAGGACATAAATATTGTCTCTCGAGAGACAAAGCCTCATCTTCTTAGGAAGGCAGCCCAATACACCTCACCTATGTTAACCACGTCTTGACAATTTTAACTGTGCTTAAAAAAAGTAGTTTTAACCTGTGAAAAGTCCAGAACATATGATGTAAATTCACATTTTATTAAATTAATACCAAGTTATTAAACACTAAATAAATTCTAAGTACTAAAGTGCCAAGTATTAAATAAATCCAATCAAAACAACTAAAATAGATATTCAATAACATATTCAAACTTGTTATACTTTCTTGATTTATTGTATTTTTGCCTTGAGATATATACATATGTGAATTTTAAAGGGCTAGTTGCTATTAATTTTTTAAGTTTTTGTTATAAACTATCAATTCAAGATTATCTTCTCTCCCAAGAAAGTGGTATAATTCAGAAAATAATTTACAAAGCCATATTTCTTGGGCTGCTGATGGATAATTTCAAGTATAGTATTATACTATATTGTATGGAGAAGTAATATGGAATCCTATAGAGAAAGCTATTGTAGGGGTAAAGAAGAGCTAGAGATAAGCCCCTTCTTGGACACATTCTCACATTCTGGATGTGTGACTCTGGGCAAGTCACATAAAGTTTAGTGCCCCAAAGTAACTTTCCAAATCTATAAATTACGAAGCAGGTACCAATCCATCTTGGCAAAGAAAGCTCCTCCTGAGAATTTTTTTTTACACTGATGAAATCATAGGTGCATTAAAAACATGTATTAGCCAAAGGAGTCTTGATTTGGAGTTGGAAGGGACCTTAGTAACCACTGTGTTCAACTCTCTCATTTCACAAAGAAGGAAACTGTGGTCAAGAAAGGTTAGATGACCTACCCAGGGTCATAAAACTAATAAGCATCTGAGACAGGATTTGAACTCAGGTCTTTTTGATTTTAATTCCATCATTATCATACCATGCTACTTCATTGTACTAGTTTCTGAACTAATAAATGCAAAATACATTTACTAACAATCCAGTTATGATTCACACATCAAATTAGTCCATGAATATGTGAAAGATCTACTGTATAGAGAGACTACTGAGAATGGGTTATACTGAAAACTCTGGTGGAATCTTTCCTTTACGTAAATTGTATATTCATAGGTTCGACATGGAGAGAAGTGATGGCTGAGAAGAGATTAAGGACATGGGACCCATTTATCCCCATACAATTTGACTAATCTGTTCAAGTGAACAAGATGTTCACTTATGGCTTAGGTATGTAAGACCAATGTTTTCAAGAAGATGAGTGGACAAATGTTCTTTTGTTCCATCATATCATATATCTTCCTACTCCTTTTGTGGTATTTTTATCCAGTTTGGTTCCATTAAACTTCTCCCTGTTCCTGCTTCCCAAAATAAAATCCACCTGACTCTTCGGCTGCAGGTTGGTGTAGTGGAAAGGACAATAGTATTGGAATCACAAGATATGAGTTCAAATCCTGACTCAGCTACATAGTTCTTGTATGCTTTTGGGAAAATCACTTAACCTCTCTGGGATTTAGTTTCCTCAAATGTAAAATAAAGCATTTCAACTATAATTTCTTAGGTTTCTTCCAGTTCTATATTCTGTGATCCGTTGTGCTTATCACTTCTTTTTGGTCCACCCCTTTTCTGTTTATATGACAGACAACATGCCAACAATTCATTAAAATGCTACTTTTAGTAGTAATATTCCTAATTTGGTGCCAGGAATAGTTTAAAAATAATACTGTGAAGTGAGTATAGCTGCCAGCTGCATTATGTTGCTATCATAACTTCAGCTGGAGAATTTATCTGGGCAAGCCACCTCACTGGATAAAAGCATGCTGTTGATAAAGTCAAAATTAAGGATGTTGACGCAAGTGAATTATCTACCAAATACCTACTGTGTGCAAGGGGGCACCTACTAAATGCTGGAGCTAAAAAGATTAAAAAAAATTACAAAGATCCAGCCATCTAGAATATAGACCTTGAAGGCTTTACTTAGAGATTAGTCCAGCCTCCTCATTTTCTGGATGAGAAAGCTGAGACCCAGAGTTGTAGGTGACTTCCCCAAAGTCACATAGGCAAGAAGAAACAGAATCAAAATTCTATCTTTAATGCCCTAACTCTGAATCCTGAATTTTTTTCCCCATCATACCAATCAATTAAGCTCTTGCCTCAGCATCATTATAAAATTTTTATTTAAATAAAACTGACTGGGATTTAATCAGAAAATATATTAGGAAATATAAGTGGGAGTTGGAGTAGGGGCCTCATCTGGGATAAACATCAAGATTTTCTACCTGGGACTCTTATGAATTTCATTAGTTTTAGGATATATTAGAGAAAAAGTAGTATACTTCCTGTTTTGTTTTAAACTTCAGTTGTTAAGTAGTTGGTTGTGTGTGTGTGTTTCCTTAAAACTCAGACCAGTTTCTCGGTAGTCACTTTTGTTTGTTGAATATTTATATGTCATTATCTGAAGTGTTGCACAGTACAAGTACTGCTGCTAGTATAAGTATAGATTTTGTATTTCTAAAATACTGAGTCCTAACTGATAGTCATATTTTTTCTTCTGATTTTTTCTTATTTATCTTATTGTGAAATCCTAAAATATTGCAGATTTATTAGATGAGGTTTGCCTGCTGGCCTATAAAGCTCAAGAAATCAACTGTAAGTACTTAATACTTTTCTGGGAGTCTCTATACTTCTTGAGGGCTACTCTGAGTTTATCTTCTTTAAGTTATTCTGCTTGTCCTAGTGAGGTGAAAATCTGAAACTCCATTTAGATTTCTTTTGAAATCATAGGGATCCATTGGGGAAATTTTGAGGTGCCTTTTAGTGTCGGGACCCAGGGGAAATTTTCTTAGACCTCCAAAACACATGATACAGGGTCTCTTGGAGACATTTTGTGCCCAGTATAGAAAGGGACATCTACAAATTTTGTCCACACTTCAACTGGAATGCCTTATGCATTGAGAGGATCATGGAAGAATTTTCACTGAATTTGTTTTTTCACTTATGGGTGAGGTGAGAACTTCCAGATGAATCCAGTTTCCTAATCTCTATAATGAGAGCTTCACATGCTCTGGAATCTCTGTAAGCATTGGGCTTTTCCTTCTTAGCAAGAAGTTTGATTTTCTTTGCTTTATAAATTAATAAATGATTAATCTCAGATAGTACTGATATTATTATATACCCCAATGAGACCAGAGTAGAAGGACCCCTCCATGGGAGAGGGAGAGGACAAGAACTTTGGCTTCTCTGGAGCCAGTCAACAATGTTGCTACCAAAGCATCCAACCAAATTGGTTTGGCTCCCCAGTTATAAGTGGGTAGGAGGAGGAAGTGACTTCTAGTCAACCACAACTTTGTAACCCTATTGTGGAGATCCCTACATGCTCAAGGAACTCTCTAAAGGCCCATGCTTCCTTCCTCTTTGAGAAAGGAGGCTTGCTTTTCTTTTCCTTGTCTTCATTCTTTCTGGGTTGGGGAAGGCACTTTTTTCTTCATAAGCAACAAGCCAGGCATTAAACTATAAAGAACTTTGTCAAATGGTATTGGTTTGTTAAACTGTAACACTAAAAATTTAGAAGTATAGAAGAATGCTACTACCATATTTAATTAGAAACTACCAGAAAGACTTTTCCTGAGACTCTTTAGTACAAGGCACTGAAGAATGCATTAAAAAAAAAAAAAAGATAATGTGGAACTTAAGAACTGTCCAAGATTTGGGGCTATGGAATTTCCAAATATACTCTAGTAGATTTGATGAGGATAGCAAACATTTAAATTGGGGGGAGAGTGTAAGGACAGTGTCATATCCATCCCATCTCATTTAGCACTGATGGATTTGTTAAGTGAGGACCCAATGTCATCATTCAGTGCCTGGATGTCTCCATATGTGGAAGGAAATCTTTTGATAGGCTGAGGACTTGGTCTTGCTGTCTGAGAAACGGGGAGGAATAGTCTATTTCCAAACCGTGTTGGTACTTAAGAAACATGACTCACCCCTCACAGACTTCCTAGTGTGAATTTCTGCACAAGTCACTAAATGTTTCAGAATCTCAGTTTCCTCATCTATAAATTAGGGATGATAACATTTGTGCCCAGTACAGAAAGGGCTATCTACACATTTTGTTCACCTCATAGAGTTCTTGGTAGGAAAGCACTCTGTCAACTTCAGATTGCTAAAGAAATCTAAATTCTTATATTAATTACAAAATGGAGGATTATTATAAGGAGAAACTACCATGTCTGCCTCTCTCTCTCCTGGTGACATGTGTGAGTCCCAGGACAACTGGCATGATTTATGTAGATCTTTGCCATCACCAAACTGAGGAGTGTTTGAAGGGAAAAGGTTTATCAATGTTGTACAAACTTACCTAAGCTTGATCTTGTGTTGGAGCGTTCTATTATCGCATGCTTGCTAGGATTGTTTAATACTGAGCGTTTGGCAAGCGAGATGTCAGCTGTAACCCTTGTTATAGATATCCTGTGCAAAAAAAAAAAAAATCATTAGACTCAGGCTTCTGGAAAGTGGGTGAAAAAAAGGACAATTGAAATTAATTCATGGAACTGAGCATGTGACATGAAATACACAAATAGTAGAATGCATGGCAAGCTCAATTGAAAAACATCATCACAGCTTGGATGGTTTGGAACTTTAGATCTTTGGGCCCAGGAAATTTGTTACCACTTGCAGGGCATGTATCATAACATATGCTGACTTTTCAGAAATCCTAGGTAAACAATCCCAATATTTATTATAAAATTAAAGAAGGCAAATATGGCTATTCAGGTTACAAATAAAGCCTTTAAAGATGCATAATTGCCTTATTGCACAACAGGGTGTCTGCAGTCAGTCAATAAACATTTATTAAGCGCCTACTGTAATGTTCCAGGGACTATGCTAAATGTTCAAGATACATAAAGAGGCGAAACACAGCCCCTGCCCTCAAGGAGCTTATGGTCTAAAGGGGGAAATGACAAGTAAACCAATCAATATGCACAATCAAGCTATATATAAAACAAACCGATTATACAGAGAGAAGGCACTAGAATTAAGAGGGCTGGGAAAGGCTTCCTGTACAAGATAGGATTTTAGTTGGGCCTTTGCGGGATGCAGAGATGAGGAGGGAAAGCATTCCAAAGGGACAGCCAGAGAAAATGCCGAGAGCCAAGAGATGTAATGACTGGATCACAGTATGTGACAGTAAGGTAGAAGACAACCAGAAAGGTAGGAATTCTCCAACTTATGAAAGGTTGTGGATACCAAATAGAGGGTTTTGAATTTGATTCTAGAGGTAATAGGGAATCACTAGAGTTTACTGAGTAGTGTGTGACATGGCTAGACTTAGACTTTAGGAACATCACCTTAATGACCAAATGGAGGATGGCCTGGGGTGGAGAGAGATTTGAGGCAGACGGACCCACCAGCAGGTTACTGCACAAGTCGATACGTGAGGTGTTGAGGGCCTGGACCAGAGTGATTGCTTAATACTCAGCATTTGAGTGGATTTTGCTGAATGGACAGACTAGGGACAAAGAAAATTCCTAAGAACTATTGTTCTCAGGGTTTAAATTATTCTTTGCTATGTCACTGGATATGTGCTCTGATCAATGTGGGCAACTCCCTTCAAAGATACAGTTCACAACCCAGTCCCGCTTCATCGTCCTGTGTAACCTGTATCATGTCTTCTCAGAAACACTCCAGAGGGAGACATTACTGATTAGGTAAAAGCTGCTTGCAGATAATCTTCTCTCCTCCAGGGCCCTGAGCCTCTGCTTTGGGGAGAGCTCAAAGCCAAGGGTCCTCTGGGCAACAGGCTTAGGACATGCTGTTTCATGTTGCCTCAAAAATGCCAGCAGTCACTCCTTTGGGGCATGGGTGCCACTCTTCCAACTAAGTATATGCAAAGCTGCCTTGCATTAATGGAATATCATCCATTTCCCTATTTTGTTGACTTTTTTTATTTTTGGAGGGGGGAAGGCAGGGTAATTGGGGTTAAGTGACTTGCCCAAGGTCACACAATCGAATTGAGGTCAGATTTGAACTCAGGTCCTCCTAACTCCAGGGCTGGTGCTCTATTCACCATGCCACCTAGTTGCCTCCGCTTTGTTGACTTTCAAAATCACTTCCTCACATATGGCCCAGCAAGAATCTGGGTTACTCTGCACATTCTTATACTTCAATACATATTCCAAAGATTTCACTGTAGATTCTTGAAATCTTCAGAATCACTAGACTGGGGAATTTAATGAGTCACAGATGTTAGTTTTGCCTATTAGAACAGGTCTGCCTGTTTTATTCTTCTATTATCTCTTTTCTGCAAGGTGATATTTTTTTAAAAGCTCTCTTTACATAGAAGAATTGGGGTAGATTCATTTTTAAATAAGCTGCCTGAGGCATGATGACAAAGGGCCAAGAATTTTCATATCCTGACCCATTCTCCTCTATCTAAACATGCAGAGATTTAATAAGTGAAACATACGGTGGAGAAATTATATTAGGCTTGAGAATGAGGGCTGCATCAAGACCAGGGACTCATGAAGAGGGATCACAAGGAGAACATCTTTCTCACCTATTTTCATCAATGTAACGTTCCAATTCCTGTTTCTTTGCCTGGATGCGTTTCCCAATGGTTAGGAAACTCTCACCTGTTTCTTATTCCTGTGACACTGAATCATAGGTTTCTGAAGGAACAAACCCTCTTCTCTAACCTTTACTGCCAATCCTCTTTTCCATATGGACCACATCAAAAATGACCCCCCCACTCCCATGTCCCTCCTCAGAGTCATCTGACTCTTCTATTGTGGTCTCTGCCATCTCGTCTTCTACAACTAAGAAATGTCATCTCACTCTGGCATTTCTCCTCTGATTCTTCTATTTTCTGGTCCTCCCTGATGCATAATTCCGCCCACATGACACTGTTTTCCACATTTACCTATTCTCATACCCTTAAGACTCACTAGTCATAGTGGGGAAGTTGAAAGGCTTCCTGACATTTACTGCCACTTCCACTTAGAAACTACTTCTCAATACCTGGAAGGCACTCCTTCCTCACTTTCTTCTCTTGGAATTATCTATTTCCTTTAAGCTTTGTGTTGCCTTTTTTGTGAAACCTTTACTGGGGACAAGATCTCTCCATCTCAAAATTACCTTGTATCCATTTTGTATATATTCTGGTTATCCTTGTATATGTATGTGCTGTGTTCATTAAGTAAGCTCCTCCCAGGCAGGTCAGTGGAGCAGACTTAACTTTTGTCTTTTTAGTTCCACCTTAACAGATGCCTGCTGATCAAATCCTAAAGGCCCTAGGCTTTAGAATAAGTGACCTGAGTACCTGGACAGTACAGCCAAGGTAGTCTCACTGATGAGAACACAAGTTATTTCTTGTAATGGTTTGTTAACTATTTTTCTGCCATTGCTATTTCATTTTTCTCTTAATGAAAACAATCAAGCTGGCTAATATCCTGGCCAATAGAGCCAAGACACAACCTTTGACTTAGCTTTCTCCTTCCAAATTCATCATGGTCTGCCCAGGTCTAAGTAAAGGTTACTCTCCTGTAAAGATGAGAGCTAAATCAGTATCATCCTTTTTCTTCTCTTTCTTTCTCTCCTTTCGATATATCTTTACTTGTTGAAGAAGCAATGGATTTATTAATGCATAAACAAGCATCAGAGCTTCTCCAGGAGGAAATTTCAGAGAATGCTCACATAGACTGTTCCCAACTTCACTAAGAGACAGAGCCAGGGAGTGAATAAATGCATGCTGATTTATTCTGACAGGGCAGATTAGAGGCACACCCCTTAGTCTTAGCCAGGCCTGGGCAATGCCAGAGACAATGGTTCTCGGCCTAGCATGTAATAAATCATTTTATGAAGTTATGGAAAATTAAAATGAGAAGAATCAGGGAAAATAGGCCCAGCTGATAAACACCTATTTTCTTTTTCCTTAAAAAATACACTTACTCCTTTTCTGATTGTGTCCTTTTCTTGAACTGTTTTGAAAAATTTCATTTTCTGCCATTCCCTAATTTTGCAACTGTGGGGGGAAAAGCCTTCATTCTACCCTATTTTAAAATGGCAGACTAAAAGGAATAATTATACAGGGGTGGGAAACCTGTAGCCTTAAGGCCACATGTAGCTCTCTAGGTCCTCAAAGGGCCTCACTTGAGGATCTAGAGGGTCACATGTGTCCTTGAGGCTGCAGGTTCCCCACCCCTAGAATAAAAGGAATACATTATCACATGAAGAATGCTATAGGGAACTCCTGAGCCCTACCAATACAGCTAATCTGACAGTCTGGCCCCAATTCTTCTCTGATGATGGCTGGAAAGGAGGAGGCAAAGAAGGAAGAGGGACGATGGCATTTTCACAATGAAAATGCAGAGAAACACTCCTGACATTGCTAGGCTTCCTTGTCCCATTCTCTTGTTTTAAATTCAAAGGGTACATTTGATGACTTTCCTCCTGTTCCAGTGATAAAAGAGAAATGGGAAGAGCATTGGGGCCTTCTACAATAGTAACAGATCATCTTGATGGAGTTCTTTTAAGGCTGACAAAGCTCTTTTCCTCCTCACAACCCCTCGCAGCAGGTAAGACAAGCCATATTCTTTGCATTTTCCAGAGGAAGAGAGAGCCTGGATCAGAGAGGTTATATGATTCACCCAGCAGGGTCACATTGAACAGGTCTACCAGCCAGCACACTCAGACTCAAATTTAGAAGCCTTCACACTTTCATTGCTTCCTCTGTAGCTATCATTCCATCATGACAAAGTCTGGTGGCATTATAACCTTATCTAAACTACTTACCTTCTCTAGTGCCTAGCACAGTGCTCTATACAGAGGTTTGTCGATTGACTGATTGGGGTGCTGAGTCACTAGGCATTTATTAAGAGCCTACCATGCACCAGGCATTGAGCTAAGCTCTGAGAATACAAAAAAGATAAGATTGCTCTCAAACAGCTCACGGTCTAGGTCTCGCTCATACAAACAACTATGTATAAATGAGATATATATGGGATTAAGTTGAAGATAATCAACAGAAGAAAGGTAGAGCTTTTAAGGGACATTAGGAAAAGCTTCTTGCAGAACCATGGCGTCAAACTCAAGTAGAAACAGGAGTCAGTAAACTGTATATAAGGACCCCAGCTGCTGCATATTGCCTTAGAAAACCCTATATTAAGAGTATTTATGCTTTATTGTGATTTTTTCTTTATAAATTTTTTTAATATTTTTTCTCCCAGTTACACGTAAAAACAATTTTCAACATTTGTTTTTAAAACTCTGAGCTCCAAATTCTCTCCTTTCCGCCCTCCCCAACCCTCTCATTGAGAAAGCAAGCAATTCGATTTAGATTATACACTCGTAGTCATGTAAAACATGTCCATAATAGTCATGTTGTGAAAGAGAACATGTTTTATTGTGCTTTTATTGATTCTGTTAAATATTTCCCAATTACATTTTAATCTGGCTCAGCATTACACCAGGAAGTGGGGCATGGATTTGACACCTCTGGTGTGGAATGTAGGAATTTTAGCTGGGACTTGAAGGAAGATGGAGAAGGGAAGGGAGAGTATTCCAGGCATGAGGGACAGTGAGTAAAAATGCCCAGAGTCAGGAGATAGCATTTCTTACTGTGAGAAACAGCAGAGACCAATGTCACTGGATGGCAGAGTATTTGGGTGGGAATAAGGTATAAGAAAACAAATGGTAGGAAGGGAAAACAAATGGTAAGAAGAGCTCAGGCTGTGAAGGGTTCTAAATGCCAACCAAAGGATTTTTTATTTGTTCCTGCAGATAAAGGGAGCTGCTGGAGTTTATTGAATAGGGAGGTGACATGGTCAGATCTGTACTTTAGGAACACTAATTTGGCAACTGGGTAGAGAACTAAGGAAAGCTACATCTGGAACTGGTTAGGCTTCAGAGAGCGATATTACATACATCCCAAACTTCATCATGGTAACATGTGCATCTCCCCCCAGGATTCTACTTGACTAAATCTCCAAAGATGAAACAAATAAGAAAAGAAAAAGCATGCTGATGTACTTACCGCCCTTCAAATCTGTGTTTTAAAAAATCAAACAGTGCTTTCTGCATCATATCTGTCACCTAAAAATAAGCAAAGCAACAAATTAAGGTATGACAAATGTCAGTGGTTGTGCTAAAACAAATTGTTTTTATTAAAAATGATTGACGTGGGATTCATATCTGGGAAAATGGCATAATTTGAAGGTTATTTTTCATTTCTGATTTTTGATAAAAAACAATAAAAGCAGTTTCTAGTCTCCTCTTTTTGCTCATATTTACTCTAAATGGTTCATTTATATTATTCACAGAACCAGAGAATATCAGAAAAAGAAGGAACCTCAGAAGCCAATGAATCCAACCTATTCCAGAAGAACCAACTTATACAACTAGAGTCTATGGTATTCTGACTGCTAATCCAACCTTTAATTCAGTATTGCCAGCACCAAGAAATTCACTACCTCTGGAGGAAATCTTTCCTATTCTTGCATAATTACAACTATAAGAAGTTTTCCTTATAATAAATCAAAATTTGCCTCTCTGATATTTCTATCTATTAACTTTAATTCTTCTTTCTTGGGGATAAATCAAGCAAAAATTTTAATCTGTCTTCTATCAGACTGCCTGATAGATATTTAAGGATCATTCATGTTCTCCCCAAGTCTTCTCTGTACTAAACATTTCTAACTCATTCAAATGGCTCTCATACCAAGAACTGTTATAATCACTCTCCATTTGATGACATGATCAATTTTGTTTCTGGTTAATATATGGCCAATAACCAAGTTTTCCCAAATAACAGTCCTCCAGACCCCTTTCCCCAAATACTTGTCAACATGCATCAACAGCTTAAAATAATTTGGTTGCTACTTCAGGTTCATCTAAGTTCAAAAATTGGGAAGGGGGCTGAGTAGAAGATTAATTCTACTTGCTGCAAGATGCTACTGAAGAGAAGCTAGTGTCTAATCATAGCCATCTCTAGCGTGAGGGGAAAGGAAGAGATGGGAAAAAATTTTACAGGATAATTTCATGTACTTAAAAAGAATGACAAGTTGTACACAAAAGATTTGCAGTTTCATGTGCCATCATCTTTTAAAAATTATACTATTTTATAGAAATGCTTGCTTTATTCCATAAATTTAAAAAAGAGAGAGAGAGAGAGGTTACTTACTTCATAGCCCTTCAGAGAAGGCCCCACTAACACTACCGGTCGCATAGAAGGCACCACATCGTAAGGAGGAATGTGCTCTGTCTGCAAAGAGAGAAGAAGGCTTTCAGAACCTTAACAGAAGACAGGATGCTTATAATTCATCTACAAGACACTAACTCACTTCCCAGGGGATTCACCCAAGAGGAGGAATAATAAAAGGCGCTGGTTTTCCAGATTTTTTTGGCTCTGCTATAAATAAACTCAGCCCAAGGTGTGAGTTTATTTTCTGAAGTTTTCCTATGCTTGAAACTATTATGATTCCCTTGCCTCTCTCCAGACATGGTAATCTGACTTCTTTGTAGGCAAGCTCATCTGGAAGAAGGTGCTGCTTCTGACAGAACCAGGTGACATGGTAGAAAGACTGCAAAGAAGCATGGGAACATGCCTTGGGATGGATGGGCTTAAGAATATCTTTTCGGATTGTCTGTAAGGCGATGGCAGACGAGGAGTGTTATGTTGTATTAAAAACAGAAATAGTCCAGACTATTGGGACCAATACAATTCAATAAAGTAAGGATGAAAAAGATTTGAAAGTGTTCTATCTTAAGTATTGGCTTCATCTGCAAGGGGAGAAAATAAACTACAAATTCCTTTTAAAACAAATGTCAATATCTATTTTATGGTCTCTTCCTATTTCTATAAGAATGGAGAGAAGGGACTGGTCCTGTGGTTTCATTGCTATCAGAAACTCTTGAATGAGGAAGCTCTCTCTCTACTAATGTAAGCTGGTATCTTCTCTGCAGCTTATGGTCTCAGAGAATTGCCCAGAGAGCTAAGAGGCTGTAACTTGCTCAGGCTAACACAGCTAAAGTGTATTAGAGGCAGGATTCTGATACAGCACCATCAAGTTAACACCAGCTCTAACCATTATAGAACACTGCTTCCTTCTACTTCCATGCAGAAGCCAATCCACCCAGATGTCATTTCTAATAAATAAAGACTACTTGTGTATTTATGCTTGTTATATGTAATGTGTATAGGCTTTAAAAATATTAGCAAGCTCAAAATTCAAAATCAAAGGGTGGATCCACTGAGTTCATTTCTGTTTTCATGTACTCAGTGATATTTTCATGAACTAAACAAAATTATAATCTCTTTTATGTACCCAACATACAGGAAGATTCAGGGGAAGGAGTTATAATCATAGGATCACAGAAGTAATGCCAGAAACTGAGGCCCAGAGAAGTTAAGGGACTCATCCAGGGTCACACTGTTATTAAGTGTCTAGGGCAGGATATAATCCTAGGTCCTCTCACTCTGGAGCCAACACTTTCTCCACGGCACCATGCAGTCTTTCTAGCCCATGTCTACATTTTGCAGTTGAATTTAAGGCATGTCTATGGTATGTGGCTGCCTCAAACTCCCTCTGCAATAAAACAATCTGGGGAAGAGGTGGCGAGTTACAGAGATAGCCAGTTACAAAATCAAGCAGATCACTGGCATAGCTCAACTGATAGACTCAAGATGAAGAAAATAGCCAGAAGATCATGGGTAATGCCATTAACTTTATGCCAAAGAGATATTTCTATAACAGGAGACATAAAGTTGGTCAAGGATTGGGCAGTTTTATTTAGAGCCAATAAATGCAGCCTCCAATGCCAAGAAGATCTTGTTAAGATTTCTTAATTAAAACATCTACTGATTTGTGAATTCCTCTAAATAAATTAATAAGAGGACATTAATTCTAATATCTAGCTTTCTTCAAGCTAATGTACCATCTCCTACTGGAAGCTTTTCCTTATTTCTTTAGTTACTATTCATTCTTTTTCAAAATTTCATGTAAATACTTTTCTGTTTTCATGTTATATTCCTGGAGTAGAATGTAAGCTCCTTGAGGGCAGTTTTTCATTTTGTCATTATATCCTTGTAATAATAGGGTGCTTGTTGGGTTAGATTAATTAAAAAAAAGATATGAACAGAAATGGAATGTCTTTTAAATTACTCTGGCTTTTATAAATTAACCCTCAAATATGGAAGACTTATGAATTTGTTTTTCTATCACAGTTTCTTAAGGAGTTTTTTTTTTGCTTATTAAAATTATTTATTTTGTTTTATTAAAATCATTTTCATTTATACTCCTGGTTCTTGTTGTTTTAGAAATTTTAAAAACACCTTCAAAACAAATGCACCAGTCTGGAAAAAGTCACCATAACATACGTATTCCAGAGAAGGGGGAACACAATACTATGTACTGTGCTGTCATTTTTCACTGTTTCAATGTTTAACGAGTTTCCAGATAAAGTTAAAGAAACATAACAAGGTAAAGGACATTTTATACAGGAAGTCAAAAACCAAGACAAACATGAATACAGTGACAGCACAGAATGCCACACAAGCACCAACCTAAAGCCATCTACAACATGGAAGACAACCTCGCGGCCAAATCTCCCTCTTTTTCTGCAGTGCTACGTAAAAGTTCAACACATAATTGATAACATAAGAAGAATGAGTACCAGTGCCGAAGGCATCATAAGCATATAAATGAACTTATTTATATAATGCAGGCTCAAAATGTTTGGAAGCCACATCCTTGTAACTCTGCAGCATCAAGAGATTGTTTCTACCTTTGAGATCAGGAATGTAAATAGTTTGATGCATGCATTTTAGTAATAGCCCAAAGAAATTCTAAGTCTATAATTAATAGAGGGTCAGTGTCTGATGCAATAAATCTTTGATTTTTTTTTTTTGGTTTTGTGACTGTTGACCAGCAAAGGGTTACCTGTTGCTAGTCTTCAATCAGCTACTTAATAATTAGGCTAGATACAGAAATTACCTTATTTGATGGAATAGTGGCACTTTGAGCTCTAACCTTAAAATAAACCAATGAATTTTCAGCTGCATTTTCCAGTTCTCTCTCTTTTGTTATACATTCTTCACTGGCAAAAATAGTGATGAAGTAATTTTTTAAAATGTTTTGGGATATATTTGGAGGTATAGAAAACTTCAGGGAAAGATCAAGCAATATGACCAGAACCTCTGGTTAACAACTGATTACTGGTTCTAATCTATTTGCTGTGGGTTGTTAATGATCAGGTGAAGATTGAGGTTATACCCCACTGGAATGGAAGAGACTTCAGAGGCCACTGAGTCCAATCTCCAACATTTCACAAATGAGGAAACAGACCCAATGAGTTTAAGTGACTTACCCAAGGTCATAAAGATAGGTGTTGTCAGAGGTGGGATTTGAACTCAAGTTCCTCTTACCCCAGCGATAGTGCTCCTTCCACTACTACAATGCTTTTGGTTGGTGGCATCTTGTTAAGTTTCTGCTCAACTAATGGGTGACTTTGGTGAAAGCCTCCAAAGGGGATGCCAACATGGAACCACAAAGACTTGATCACTTTTCTGTTTGAATCTCTGTGATAAGGGATTGGGTCATTCTTACATTATAATTTGTCATTTTAGATTACTGATGGTCTGAATAATAGAGATCCAAGGGCTTTAATTTAAGCATATTTTTTTGGACTACGGTTCTGCTGTCTTCAGTTATTTACTGGCAACTATATAGAAAGCAAATAAAAAAACCCCTTGCAGTTCAGTACCTAGCACCATACATATTGTTTATAAGCTCTGGATGCATAAGGCAGAAGACCCATTCCCAGGGATGAGTCCATCCTTCAGGGAAGGCTGGGGGAGGAGGGTGAACAGAGGAGAATTTATTTACTGCACACGCCTGTGCTGGAATTCACCCACTGTTTTTGTCAGCCTTGGTAACACTGTCATATTTATCACAGTGAGGACAGATGGTGGTGTGTAAAATAAGGGAAGGAATGAGAATTAGGGGATTCCTAAAAAAAGGGAGAAGTAGGAGGAGCCTCTTTCAGAAGCTGCAAAACCTACTGACAGGAAGTGGACTCTTGTCTGAAATAAAGGTTTCTGAGAAAATACCAGTCAGCAGAGACAATCGCATCGTTCCTTTGACACCTTGGTTGGCCAGTGGCAAAGGCTCACAAGGAGACTGCTAGACCCAGTGTCCAACAGATGGGATGCTGCAATCTGACTGATGGAAGAGGCAAGAACATTGGGAAAGAATTTATATATGACAATAGGAGAAACTCACAGTAAACCGCCAAAACAAGCCTGCAGTTTTCCACTGGTCTTGTTCATCTGCAGATTTTGCACCTAGTGGATTAGAAGTTTAAATACTGACTAAATTAAAAATTGAAGGTTTTTTTTTTTAGTACAAGCTATGTATCTGGATAATACAAATTAGATTCTAGTCATTGTTTTTAATATGCTTGATTATGTTAAAAATCTGGAAAATAAAAAAAGAAAGAGACAAAGACAGACAGAATAAGCATGCACTATAGAGGTGCATTATGGGGTTGTCAATGTTTGATGCCCCTGGATGTTTCAATCACTTCCTTTGGTGGTCTATTATTCCATCAAAAAGGATAAGTACTGTAATGGTGTTTCACTGAGTCACTCACTGAACTTGGTTGGTTTTAAATGCATGGACTCCATTCGATGTTTGATAGGTCCCTTTCTTAGTACTAGCATGTATTTAATAAAATCGTGGGGATTAATGCTAATGATGCCAGTGGCAGGATAAACACAGCTTATGTCAATGTAAACTTACCGATTTCTGTTTCTGCTTAGCTACAGCAGCATGGAAAAGAAATAAAGAATAACAGAGCATGCATGTTATTGGCTTGGAAGAGGACACGGACAGTCAACGGGACTAGAAACGTGGCGCGGTGGTGGCTGAGCAGGTGGACAGAGAGGAGCTCACAAGTTCAATGTTACCTTCTTAAAGAAGGGCATTCTTTTCTCTTTGGAGTGGGGTGATGTTACACTGTTTGCACTGGGCTTAGGGGAGCGGTGGTTGGCTGGAATATCATTTTCTTCTGCTTCTAAGCCAGTAGCATCTATGTCTATAGCTATATACAGACAAACAAGTCAAAATCATCAGTTGTACAAGAGAGGAAGAACAGGTTATAATGAAAATAAAACGGAATTAGACCCAAATGACCCGGAGTCAAAGTATTACCATGGTATACAAAGTTATAGAAAAACTCAGAGGCAAAAGCATATAAGGACTGCAAAAGTAACACATCTAACAAACCTTGAACAGACTTTCAAAAATATCTGTTTGCATAATTAAATGAGCCTTGTACTAAATCCACCAGCAAAGATGAGGTATTTTTAGAATCCAACTGACATTTGCTAAGTGTGATTTGGAACATGGCGTCGTATCTTGGGTACTATATGCACAGAATAATGTGTCGCTTGATTTCTTCAAGTGACACATTGTAGAAAATAAGCAAGAGAACACTGGAAACCTTCAATCCCATCAACAGCATTCCCTGGACTACTATGCTCTGTGTCAGAGCAAAAGTCACTTCAATAGGCCTCCAGAAAATTCAACAAACATTTGAAGGCTGCAGAAGAGGGGGGATTCGCACTCCATTTGTTCAAAGGATTCATAGCAGAGGTAGCTAAATAGCTCGGGAGGCTTTACAGGATAGAAGGGAGTGGAGTGATACTAAAATGATCCATGGAAATAAAGACAGACCCGAGAAATAGTAAAGTAATGGGAAAGGACTCAATTTAATGAAGTGAAATGGCATAAGCCTAGGGAAGAGAGATAACAAAACATTTTACTTATATAGAAATGAGATAGAATGGTATAGAATGAGAATTGGATTGACAGTCAAGAAGCCATCGTTCTAGTCCTGGTTCTGCTATTAATTAGCTGGATGACCTTAAGAAAGTCATGAAACTCTGAGCCTTAGCTTTATCCTCTGTTAAATGGAGGCTTTTCCCGGGCTTGCATCCTATGACTGTATAATCTAACACTTCAAAATGTAGAATTTTTTTTAAAAACGAGAGCTGCTATATGAAAATAATAACGGACATTAAGTCCACTATCTTATTTAATCATCATGAAAATCTTGGGATAGAGATGCCATTACCATCTCTATTTTACAGATAAAGAAAACTGGGAAGGAAGAAGTTAAATGACTTGCCCAAGGTCACTCAGCTATTACACACCTGAGGCTAGATTCAAATTCACATCTTCCTGACTCCTAGTTCAGGTTTCTATTCAAAACATCATACAACTAGATATGAATAGAATAATTATTACATAGTAGAATCAGATAGTAGTGGACACCTTTAAGCTCAGAATCCAATTCCTTTATTGTGCAGTTGAGGAAACTGAAGCTCTAAAAAGTTAAATGACTTATTCAAAGGCACATAGCTAGTTAGAGACAGAGTCTGAGTTGGAACTCAGGGCTGCTGACTCCTAGGTTATTATTCACTCAATACTTTTTTATACCAATACCTTATAACCTGTAAAGCCCTTTCTTGTCTATTCACATGCCATCATTTTAACCCCACAATGATCCTTTGGGGGTAAGTAGGACAGGTTTTATTATACTTGTTTTATGGATGAAAAAGCTAATCAACGAATGACTTGCCTGTAATTATCTAAGCTATTAAGTGAAAGAACTGGGATTAAATCCAGTCCTTCTCGTTTCAAGACCAGTACTCTTCTGGCCACCAGACCATGCCTTTTTTTCTGACATGTTCATCTACTGCTTCATATATTTTAGTAGAGATCGTCTACTGTTCACTGGGAAATTGCCTAAGAATATCACATTAGAATAATAGAAGAATATCTGTCAGCTATAGAAAATTAGCACAATATTTTATACATAACCTTTCACACAAAACCAATATACATAAGAAACAGAGATCAAAGAACAGACCCTTGCTTCTGAGCTGAAAGTCTTCCAATATTCAGCAGTGGCCAGTTGTAGGACAAGTTCTAAGTAGGATGAATACCATCCTACCCCTTTTGAGTGACAGGAAACAATCTGAGAGGTTTTGCCTTCCGTTTTGGTTTAGTGATTATGATGGCTATCAAATGATTCTGTTCCATTTCAACCGGGGGAATCTGTTGTATCCTTCACCATATGATTGAATAGGAAGTGTATGGAGTAATGAAAAAAAAAAGAGCCAATCTGAATCATAGGCAAAATGAACCGAGAACATGCTTTTCAAGAAGAAGGGGATGAGCCGTTTAGTTGCCCATGTATATGGGGGGAGGCAAATTTGTCCCTCTGGAACGGAAAGTCTTTTCCTGAATAGTGTATAGCTGTGAAAGGAGGTGGCCATGATATGATCAAAGATTCATCATCTTTAACAAATGTTACCGTTACATTGTTTTAAACAAGGCTTATGTTTCTCAATCTACCTACCTTAACCACTCTAGTCATCTTTATTATGAAAACATGTTAAAATGTTAAATAATGCTATATAACACCATAAAACTCTTATATAACATTATAAAACTTTGTCCTAGAAACAAAGAAGAAAAGAGAGGAAAAAAAACCACACCTTAGCAAAACTAACCCATCCATCAAAACGGTCTGACACATGCAACATTTCACATACACTGGCTCTCTCAATCTCTGCTAAGGGGGAGGGGTGGTGGTGGAGATAAAGTCTCACATCTTTTCCTTGGGTCCAGGCTTGCTTATTATAATTTAACAGCTTTCAGTTTTGATTGGTTTTTGGCTGTTCTCCATTTACCTTATTGTAGCCATTTGTATATACTGTTTTCGGTATATATATTCACAGTTCTGCTTACTGAATCAAACTCAGTATTTATATATAATATATATTACATATAACATATATAATATAATATAACAATAACTCAGTTATTATTCTCAGAATAGGGAAGAGTATGACAAAGATGGTAAGCTAGCCCTCAAATGGTAAATTCCCAAACAATTTCACTTCCCCTTTTTATACATGGTTGGGAAAACACCAAGTTGAGTAAATATTTATTAAGCATTTAGACTTCATGAAACTAAGTGGTCTAAACAACAGAAACAAGCCCAGGGAGAGAGCCCAATTCAATTCACTTACCATTTACTTGGTACATATCATATACAAGGGTTCTGGAAAAACTAGTGAGTTTAGAGTGCATAGCAAGACTAAGGAATCAAATTAGTTGGGTGGCTATGGAGATCAGTGGTGTCAAACTCAATAGAAATGGGCTGCATACTGACATTGACAAAATTAATATTTTTTATGTTGTATGGTATTTTTCTTTATTTTGTAAAACATTTCCTAATTCCATTTTAATCTAGTTCAGCTTTGGGAGATTTGCGGTCCACTTGAAGGCACTGAACTTGACACCTCTAAATTTCTAGGTCATAAATTTGTGATTTTTTTTTCCTTTTTTTTGGAGGGCAATTGGGGTTAAATGACTTGCCCAAGGCCACATGGCTAGGTTTTGTGTTAAGTGTCTGAGGCCAGATTTGAATTCCAGTCCTCCTGGCTCCAGGGCTAGTGCTCTATTCACTGCGCCACTTAGCCGCCCCATGATTTTTTTTATATTGGGGAAACTAACAGTTCAGTTGTGACATGGTCTAGACGTCTGGCTGCAGATTAATATGGTCAAATTAAGAATGATTACTTTCATCCCTTTACATGGAACCTAGATCCTGAAAAACGGAGTTACCAATTTATTTGTTCAAGCTTAATTCTTTGTTAATATTGCTCACACAGCTCTTGTGTATGAGAACACAGGTTCATTTGGAAACAATAACTATGACTTCTAAAGGCTTGATGCTGATGTGTTTTCCTCTGAATGTGGCTGAGACTTAACCTTCCCTCTCCCATGGAGCCCTTTCTTGGAAGAGAGTAGAAAGAACAGAATGGCTAACCCTAATTGAAAAAATCTGGAGATGTAGTAAGAAGGATGAAGGATGCTTAGCAATTGGAATACTGGACTACATAAGGATAGCATAACATTCTCTCCTGAGTCTTCTCTTCTTGTCTTCATCATCACTTTCTTCGATATCTTCTCATATGACACGATCTTCATCATACCAGTTTTCCCTCTGTATTGCTATTAAAAGTTGATACCTAGGGGGCGGCTAGGTGGTGCAGTGAGTAGAGCACCGGCCCTGGAGTCAGAAGGACCTGAGTTCGGATCTGACCTCAGACACTTAACGCACACACAAATGAAAACCTAGCCGTGTGACCTTGGGCAAGTTACTTAACCCCCCAGTTGCCCTCCAAAAAGCAAAAAAAAAAAAAAAAATTGATACCCAGAACTGAACTGATGTAGTCTGAGTGGGGCAAAGAACAGTAGGATCAACAATAGACTCTTTCAATGCCCTCTGACATTTCTTTACCCTTTTTTGGCTGCTAAATCATAACTCTTGAATTAGACTAAGCTTGCAGTCCCTTAAAGATCTTCAGACAAAAAACAAACCTTTCCCAATTTTAGCTCATTCTTTGCTTGACCATGCATATTTGTTACAACGAGTTATGTTTTTCTTTCCAAAGAGGGAAAATGTGAAAGGGAGAGAAAATATATTTTTCTTTAAATATATCAATTTAATTTAAAAAAGAAAAGTCAAGACAAAAAAGGACATGCTGGTACAATTCTTATAGCACCATGCCATACTTTTATATCTGTACTTCATTAACTGCCTTTATTTTCATTTTCTATACATGTCTTCTAAAAAAAAAAGCTATGTTGGTTGATGAGTTTGCTCTGCATATCCACGTTTTTTTCTTTAGCAACTCTGCCTTCTCTCTTTCATTAGAGGGATTTTCCTTTGTGACTTAAGAGCTTCCCAAATCTCCTAAACTGGCTCTCCTTTTAGAACTTTTGGTGGTGGGTGATCTTCTCCTAAAACTGAAAGTACAGGTCATATTATGCCTGGCTTTCCTATCTTGTTCCATCACAAATTCTAAGATGGAGTGGTCACTTACCTCCAGGGTTTCCATCAATTTTACCCTCACTGGCCACTTCTCATTAGAATCACATCCAGAATAGAATTTCCTTTGCCTACTCCTTACAACTTAAGCAAAAGAATAGCATGTGAGACAGGAGAGTAGCATCATTCATAGGAGACAATTTCAGAAAAGATCTGGTAGTAAAATCTTGAATGTTAATGAAGGATGGAGATAAAATTTTGTCATGGTGCTGTAAGAATTATATCACTATGGTTCTATGACTAAAATATAAAGTCTCTCATTCAGTATTAAGATGTTATCAATAGAATTATTTGGGGAAGACTATTCTTAGGATATAGTGGTTAGTACAACCTGTTACTCAATTTTATAATTTCACTAACCTGCTTAGTATTTCCACATTGTTAGTAGACTCCCTGTTCTCAACCTATTTTCACCTCTAATTATATAATATAATTACGTATATAATATAATAACACATATAATAATGTTCTCAACCTATTTTCACCTCTAATTTGTCCTACATATAATAATCAGAATCAGGCTTCTTATGTGTTATTCTGCCCATCATTTTTGATAATTTTTTTTTTTTTTGCTTTTTTGGAGGGCAACTGGGGTTAAGTAACTTGCCCAAGGTCACACGGCTAGGTTTTTGTTTGTATTTGCATTAAGTGTCTGAGGCCGGATCCGAACTCAGGTCCTTCTGACTCCAGGGCCGACTCTCTACTCATTGTGCCACCTAGCTGCCCCCATTTTTAATAATCTTACTCTCTTAGATCAATGGTCTTTAAAGTGTTTCACCAAGAGGCTGTTTTCCATTTATATGATGGCATGCTCTACCCCAGACTGTATTCACAGTTTAGCCAAGGAAATAAGTCTGTCCTTCCTTACACTTCCTTACACTATAAAGATGTCTTTTATTTCTTAGCCACCACACCTGCTATTCTTCCTTCCTTCCAAGCTCAAAAGAAGAATAATTTCTTCCATAAAACATGTTTTTAACTAGCTGATCCTCTCTGAGATCTTTCTCCTTCTCACTAGTATATGTGTCTGTGAACTACCTGTGCCTGTCAATTCTCCATGGTTTTAATTTAGTTTTGTTTGTCCAATTGCTTCAATTAGATTATAAGCTCCTTGAGAGCTTCTTTTACACCCATCTACAGAACCAAGGACAGTGGCCTGTACTTGATGCTCAATGTATGTGGGCTTACTGTTACAGGAGATTCAGGTCAGTGACAAGCACGGTAGAAATTTCTCCATGCTCTACTTCTATTTCTGCTTCCAATTTTTAGCTTTTTCAGTAAATACCCTTCATATTTGATGAGTTGTTTTTATAGAAGTGATGATAGCTTGGGTTAAGCCACCCACACTGCTCTTGGTTCCTTGTGAATAATCAAAAACATTTCTGACCAGATAGGCAGGTTTAAATGATGCAGTCTCTGGTTATGTCTCTAGGTTTTTTTTCTTTTAAATAATGCTTAAAGTCTAACAATGACTTAATTTAAAACTTTGAACTCATTAGCTTTAACCCATTAAGCTAATGTCCTAGAAAACTACAGTGAGTTATGATAAGCTAATTTACTGAGTTCTCAGTTTTTTTGTTATATTTTTATAGTAGCAGTTACTTTTCCCATCTCCTGTGCTTTCTCTTACATATTTCCACAAGAACAATGTTTCTCATCAGTAAATCAGTCAGACAGCATTTATTAAGCACTTTCTAAATGCTAGAGACACGAGGAAGTGGAAAAATCAGTCTCTGTTCTCAAGGAGCTCAGAGTCTAATGGTGGAGACAATACACAAATGACTAAGCATAAAGCAAGATACATACAACACAAATCGGGGTCTCAGAGGTAAGGCACTGAGGGGAGGACTGGGAAAAGCTTCTTGTAGAAGATAGGGCTTCAGGTGATATTTGAAGGAAGCCAGGGGGGTGGAGATGACTTGAAAAGGTCTTTTAAATCTATATCCCATCTTAAAAGTTACTGGCATTCCAACACAGAGATCCAGTGCAAATTAAAGCATAAAATAAGGTAAGTCCTCAAAGCAAAAAAGTGTTGAATCTCTTATATAGTTGTTCAACCCAGCACCTACTTACCAGATGATGGAGGTGTAGATTTTCTGGAACTAGGTACTATGTCACCCAAACTGGATGATGAATTTCCTCCTGATTTACTGGAGTAAAAAAAAAAAAAGAATCACTCTTAAAGCTGCTGTTCATCACAGAACTGGCATATTTCAATTGCTTATTAATGGTAATGTTTTAAATTAGTCAGCCTACAAATAGGCAAATAGTGATTGCTTAGAAGAGGTTTTTTTAAATTGGTTATTGAATAGAAGGAGTAAGCAGGAGAGCTTGCCTTTGGGAAACTGCAGTGTTTTTAATGACCCAAGCTTCTCCCTGAAACAAAGGGCCATCTCTCTGGCAACCATATTCTCCCTGTGAAGTGAGTCACACAACAGTGCAACTGTTGAAGAATGCCAGTAGAGGGTCACCCAAAGGGCAAGAGAGAGTTCTGATAGTGGGCACCACAAGCTACTAATGAAGAATTGTGCAGGGAAGGCATCATAAAGGTTACTCGAGAGATCTATGACCAGAAAAGGTTGGCTGTCAAACAGAAAAAGTGAGAAGTGACCAATGGAAACTGCATGCCCAATTGTTGACGTGAACTACACCGGCGTGTTAGCTGGATTCCTGTAGACGATGTCTGGAAAGTCTGGATAAGGTTCTGCCTTGGGAGAGCAGACGTGGATTGGATGAGTTGCAGTCTGCATCCTTAGAGGATTAATACACGTCAGTAATGTCACTAATTGGGCTATATGACAGTCTCTCTTTTCACATTCAAGTTTAATTTTTTTAAAGGCCCTGAGAGGATAGAAGGATACCATTTGGCCAACCTTCATTTAAAAAAAGTTCATTTAAAAAAATCAGTTATAGACATAGCTGGACAGTGAACGTGGAATTTGTCTTTGGGAGCCATCAAAGGCAAAGAATATAGTTAGAAGGCTAAAGCATGAAATTAGTCCTTCTCTCATGCTTGGCTTCTATCCCTGTACTTCACCATCCTTAATTTTATTATGTAGATAGTGTTGAATGCCTAACAAAGTTGAAAGGTGAATTTGTGAATGCTAAACCTTGCTATTCTTAAAAAATCTCACAAAGAAACACATAACAAGGTTCTTCCATTATTTAGCTATGAGGCAATAGATCAGATCTTTATCTAATCCTGTATGGAAAGTGCTGGATTTAATGAAAGGACCTGGATTCAAATCCGAGCTCTGCCACTTCCTGGCTTTGTGACCTCTGGCAAGTCACTGCCCTGGGCTTGACATTTCCCATCTGTAAAATAAAGTGATTAACTGAGAGAACCTCTAAGGTCTTGCCAACACTAATGGTATGGCCCTAAGTGGACAGGCAGCACGATGAAATGGAAAGTGCATGTGATCTGAAGGTCAGAGAGCTTCCGTGAAAATCTTGGCTCTGCTGCTTAGTATTTCTGTGGCCTTGGCCAAGTTCCTTACCTACTCTGTGTTCCAGTTACCTCATCTGCAAAATGATATAGGTTGGAATGAATGATCTCTAAAGTCTTTTCTAGTCTAAGTCCTGTGTTTAGACAAGTCTATGTTAAGGGAATACCCAACTATTGGGATTCTGATTAGAGGCAATCTAATGACTGTATAATCCATGATGCCTAGACCTTGACATATAACAGAGAATAGGGCATCTAGGTAGTACAGTGAATAGAGCACCTCGCTGGAATCAGAAGGATCTGAGTTTAAAGTTGACCTCAGACACTTGACACTACCTGTGTGACCTTGGGCAAGTCACTTAACCACAACTGCCTTACCTATCACCGCCCCCCCCCCCCCCCCACCAAAAAGCATAATAGAACACTCATTATGGCCTGGGGAAAGATTTCAGGGTAAATGAGCATAAAGAATAACAGGATACTTAATCTTTTTTTAAATAAAAAGCTTTAAATGGTCATTTCTAGAAAAAAAGAATGTTGGCAAAAGGAAGATTTAATCCCCAAATCCTCACTGGGTACATGAGACTTGGGTAAAGGGATTTCTATGACCTGGTCCTTAGTACCACAGTTTCAAGCAGAAATAAAGAAGCTAGGACCGAGGTAAAAGCTGTGTTACCAAGTCTGCTTATCAAACAGTAGTATTTACCTAAATTTACCTAAATATACAGATAAGGAGGCACCCTGCAGTATAGAAATCTTGGTGGGCTGAGTTATTGCATAATGACTTTTTAGTGTTTTTTAAAAATGTGTTTCATTATTAAGGGGACTAATATGAGGCCCTAAATCTCTAGAAGGCTCTTAAGGGATATGTAAAGGCATTTACCAAGGACCTAGAGCACCACATAAAATGTAGCAAGTTATTTAAAAAATTATATTTGTGGTAGCAATTTCTGGAAATGATGTGAGGACACATCACTAATGGGACTAAAGTATAAAAAACTCAAACTCACTCTCTCTCTCTCTCTCTCTCTCTCTCTCTCTCTCTCTCTCCCTCCCTCCCTCCCTCTCCTACCTCTTCCCTCTCCCTCTCCTACCTCTTCCCTCTCCCTCTCCTACCTCTTCCCTCTCTCTCACACACACACACAGTATATAGTCTAGTTTCAAATCTAGAAAGTGCATTTGTTTCGCATTCTCTTCAATTTCAAATATCAATAAAATATTAGAAACAACAGAAAGCTATAATAAATGTTTCAACAAGCTAATCTACTTAGAATGCCAGATTGTTCTTTACTGCTAATCTTGAAGAAATGTCCGCCCTTTTAAATGTGCTCCAATTCTCATACCTTTTGTCAGGTTGTGATTTTTGGTACTTCTAATAATGGCTTTAATTAATAATTATGAGCCTATCACTGAATTTTGACTGTACATGATAAACACAATTTAAGATGTGTAGGGCCCAATAGCTAAACCTCTGAAGAAAATACTTTTTCATACTTTATGCCAGAGGTTCCCAAACTTATTTGGCTTACCCTTTAAAAGAAATTACTTAGTGTCCCCCTGGAAATATACTTTCTTTGAAATGTTTTTTTTTAATTTGCATCATTTCAAAAAATGTAATTAAAAATGACATCTTATATTTAATAATTTGCTATAAATTTGTGATTTTTTCCTCCACTGAAATTTTGATGATGCAATATTGTATCAGGTAACCATATAAACAAGTTATCACACACACACACACATTCTTTCCAATGCATGCTTGACTTCCCAAGAGACACACTTGCCTGCCAACACTTGCTTGTTAAGTCCTATTGGTGGACTTGACCACTGATCCATTATAACTTGCATTTTGTATGTTTATTTGGAAAAGTAATCTGATTTTATCTCTGTTATGTATCAAATGAAACATATATGAACAGTTTTTTTCAAAATTCTCTTCTTTTGCTCAGTGAATAGGGCACCAGCCCCTGGAGTCAGGAGGACCTGAGTTCAAATCCGGCCTCAGACACTTAACACAAAAATTAGTCGTGTGACCTTGGACAAGTCACTTAACCCCAATTGCCCTCCAAAAAGCAAAAAAAAAAATCTCTTCTTTCCTCATGCTTCCACTGCCCCCTAATTTTAATTCAATACCCCCCAATTAAACCTGAGGCTAATATTGTTCCCCCCTCCCTTCCCTTTCCAGCACTCTTCAGAGGGTGGTATTACCTACTTTGGTAACCTAAGCTTTATTATGCTCAAGTACAATAGATGCCCTTCATGTAGAAAAACCTCCCAGCCATCACTGTTGAAGGCCATGTAGATGGGACTAAACCTTGCAAAAAGGAAAAACATAAGGCTTACCCAGTGGCAGGATTGTTTTTTGTTTTTTTTTTTACTAGTTTAGGGCTAATCTAAAATAATACACTCATGAGGGGGGCTGCTAGGTGGCACAGTGAGTAAGAGCGCCAGACCCAGAGTTGGGAAGACCCAGGATTGGTTCTGGCCTCAGTACTTAGCACCCGAACATAAATAACTAGACGTGTAACCTTGAGCAAGTTACTTAACCCCAACTGCTTATAAAAAAATAATACATTCATTACATAGATTAGTATGTAGGAAATTTGAAGGTTCTTAAGGCATATTTAAAAGTTTCCATATAGGGACCTGGAAGGGACCTTGGGTATCATCTAAAGCAACACCCTCATTTTAAAGGTGAGGAACCTGAACTGATTTTTCTAAGGTCACGTGGGGAGCAAGTGTCAAAACCATGGAATTTATATTTAACTTTTGACTCCAAATATACTGCTTATTTTACTGTAACAGTGACTTGTCATGTCCAGGATCAAACATAAAACCTTCTGTTTAGCCTTTAAAGCCCTTCATAACTTGGTCTTTTCTAACTTACTTTTTCATTTTGCTTCATCTTTACTCTCCTCCCTATATTCTGTGATCCAGTGATACTGGCCTCCATTGTTTCTTGCATACAACACTTCATCTCCTGACTTCTTGCATTTTTACTGGCTGTCCTCCATTACTGGGATTCTCTCCCTCCTCATCTCTGTCTCTTTGCTTCATTCAAATTCCTTAATCTACATGAAGTCTTTCTTGGTAATGTTGGTGCCTTGCCTCTGTGATTATCTCCAAATCACTCTGTATATGTCTTGTTTGGACATTGTGTTCCCATTTCCTCCCTCCATTAGACTGTGAGATTCTGGAAAGCAAGGCCTGAAACATAGTAAGAGTATAATAATAAATGCTTGTTGATTGATCTTAACAACTTCTAAGTATCACTATACTCATTCTATCACACTGGCTATTAAGACTCTGAGAGGTTGCCCATGGTTATATATCTAGGACCATTAGAACAAGGAGATGAACCCAGATTTTGTGACTCCAGACCCAACACCCTCAACTCTCAAGGATTCTGTTAGGAGATTAGTTAGGACAACAGTACTAGGGAATTGGCTAGAGAAACATAACTAAGGAATCATTCGCTGATGACCGCAAGAGTACTGCCCACATCAGCTTACTTGAAGTCTGGCTTTCCACTAAATATTTCAACTCTTGAGCTTAAAATTGAATTTCTGGGGTGAAAGAGAAAGAAGGATGTTCTTTGTGTTTCATTTCTTAGTTGCATGTTTCTTTTCTCTCATTCTCTTTCCACAGGGTTTGGCTGTACTTTTCTGGGTTGCTTTTATTGGGTGTCCTGAGAATTGAGGTCCTAAGATTTTAGAATTAGAGGATGTTCCTTGTAAACTTCAACTCTAAATTACTGGACTGTATGGATGCACTTTTTGGTCTTGAATATGATTCTTTCCCAAGCTGGCTGACAAAGTCAAATGCAATGAGTGGATGTCTTATTAGACAGAAGTTGCATTGCAATAAAAACATGAGGTTGTATCACTTCCAGTGTAATGGTCTCCTGACTTGGTTATCATCTCAATTAACTCATCTTCCTGCAAGATAGCATCAGGGCTGAGACTCACATGTCCTCAGTGCCCCCTCACCCTGGCACCTCTCTCTCCTTCTGAGTGGAAAGGGTCAAAGGTGGACCTTGGAGAGCGCCTCCCCAGACCCTCCATTTAAGGAAGGGGCCCAGCATAGCTATCTCATCATTTCCTGACTGTAGCTACAGGTCTTTATCATGACTCATGCTGGGTACCTTTTCAGCTTCTTTTCATGTGTTATCTTCTCCCAGATTGTGAGCTGCATGAAGGCAAGGATGGTCTTTACTCTTCTTTTATCCCAGGTGCTTAGCATAGTGCCCGACATATTAGCAGACACTTAAGTAATGCTTTCTGACTGACCATTGACTATTTCATACAGCATTCATAATACTGCAAATACCTGGAGATTCCAAACTCAGTTTTATCAAACCAATACATCATTTTTTTCTTTTTGGAGGGGGAAGGCAGGACAATTGGGGCTAAATGACTTGTCCAAGGTCACACAACTAGTAAGTGTTAAGTGGCAACCCATCATTTCCACACAAACATTTGTTGCTGTTTTTTCCTTGTACCTGGAGTAGAATTTTCCTTGCTTTGCCCTCTGCTCGTGCTGTAGCCTCATATTTTCTAGTTTAACCGGACTTGGGATGAATCCTATTTCACAGCCTTCTTTTACCAACCGCCCTATCCACCAGTCATTGTTAAATTTCTGAAGATAGAAAAAAATACAAAAATTCATTACAAAGTTATTATGCAAAAAACGTTCAGATTTCTTTATTAATTAAACTTACTTTTTGTATCCATACTTTTCAGTTGTAGAAAGTTGTTATTACAACTCTCTTAAAAAGTTTAAAATATAAAAATCAGAGCACACCCTCAGATTCATATATTCAGCATACAAAGTTTCAAATACTTAATTGTGGCCATCCCATCAATCTTTACTGCTCCTTTTTTCTCCAGACTCAGCTCTATTTCTGCTACTGATGATGTCTTGAACAGGGCACAACTTCTTTAATAAAATAGAAATGAATAACATTCTTGATTGGATATAACCCATTCAAATAATACCTTATGGTTACAACACGTGAATATTTTGGACAGAACACTAGCCCTGAAATCAGGGAAACACAGGTTCAAATCCTGCCTCAAGGAAGCTGATGTGTGGCCATAGGTGTGTCATGTAACCGGTTTAAGCCTCAGCTTCCTTATTTATAAAATGAAAGAGTTGGAGCTGATGGCCTCTAAGGGCCCATCCAGCTCTAGATCTACAATTCTAAGTACCATAAACTTTAGTAGGGAAGAGATCTTAGAAGTCATCTCTCAGTCTAGATCAACCCCCTTATCTTAAGAGAAAGGAAAGTGAAGCATAGAATAGGGCTTTCCTAGTAAGACCATTTGATACAGTTAGGACTCAAAGCTAGGACATTTATCTCCCACTCAAGGGTGCTTTCCACAGCACCACAGTAGTCCTCAAGGCACACAAGCAGGACTGGAATAGCTTTGGAGATAAACTAAAGGTTCTATGTGAAATATAAACACCATGAGGTCAAAGTTCATGTCTTGATTATTTTTGCACTTCCCATGGTGCTTTGCACAATACGTTTTACTTAGGAGGGGAATTAATCAATGGTGTTATCTGTTGTGGACTATTTCTCTTATGTACAAAAGCATTTTGTGATGTATTGGTTAGATGTGGTCACTGTGTTTTTCCAGACTAAAATTCAAGGCACATTTCCTGACAAAGTACAGGAATGAGGTAGACAGGTCCTGAGAATCAACAATGTGAGTTCTAGTTCTAGCACTTTCACTAACCCGTTTTTTTTTTTTGAAATGGTTATCAAAATATGTTTTTTTTTTAATTTATTAACTGTTAGTTTACAATATTCAGTTCCACAAGTTTTTGAGTTCCAAATTTTCTCCCTTCCCTTTTCCTCCCTTACTGCCCCACCATGGTGGCATGCAATCTGATATAAGTTCTACATATATCTTCACATTAAGCATTAGACAAATTGTAAAGAAGAATTATAACCAAAAGAATGAATGAGGGAGAAGAAATAAAACAAAACAAAAAGAGAGAGAGCAAGTAGTTTGCTTCAATCTACATACAGACTCAGTAATTTAGTTACAGGCTCTTACAAAAGGCTGGGAGACTCTATTTTCCCATTTGTAAATGAGAGGGTTGGATGAGAGCTCAGGTTCTCAACCTGGGATCTACAGACCCTCAATAGGTCTGTGGATAGATTTCAGGGGATTTATGAACTTGAATAAGAAAAAACTTGCTTCTTTGGTTTTTTACTAACCTTTAATAGAAATGTAACATTTCTTTGAACTTTTAAAATACACTATTATGAAAAGGGATCTACAGGCTTTACTAGACTGCCAAGGGGGTCCATGACAAAAATGGTTAAGAGCCTTTGGATTAGAGAATTTCCAAGCTCGATTTTCACCCTAACATGCATGGATTCTATGTTCACCGAATAGTCAAGATTTTGCTCTTCCCTTTATCTCCTAAAATATTATGTGTGAATGGTGAGGGGTTATTGGACAGTTTGCTTAGATTTTCCTAAATGCTCTGAAAAATTCTCTACTATTCTTTAAACTCTCCAAAATAGTTGGAGAGACAATTTTCTTAATCCCCCTTTCAAATATCTCTAAATAACAGCATTTATTTTGTTCCTCCCTTCTGTCTTTCCATGGTGGAAAAATAGATTCTTCTCTCTGGGCTTTAATCATCTGGGGGAGCTTCTCTGTGATTAAATCCTTTTAACTCCCTCTTTTAAAATCAGATTCAACACAACTCATGACCTTCTTCCTTGAGTATTCTCTCAGTCTTTCCTTCCTAACCTGTAATTCACATCTCTTTTGAAAAGTTAATGAAATGATGGGCCCTAAACTGCCACCCCCAATGCTTTTCATTAGAAACTTTCACAGTTTTGTCCAATAGTGTCTTCCTGTCTCTAGATTATATACACATATGTTATGCATGTGACAAATCTATGAGAGGAAGTTTCTCCAAAGAATATGCTCAAATGGTGATTTCCTTTAGCTACAGAAAGGTTGCATAGAAAACTATATAGTAACCCAATCTAGGACACAGGATAATGTTCTTTTTTGATTAGGATGGAGCCGGGCCTATGATTTTTAATGGTAAAGAGAACTCCTAGGAGAGAAATTCCCTTTAACAAACTTCTTTACAACATATGGTCTTAGAAAGTTGCTTGGAACACTATTGCCCAGGGATACACAGCCTGTATGTGTCACTGGGACTTGAGACCAGGTCTTCCTGGGTCTTAGTACAGGTCTCTATCTCACCTCTGTGATATACATTTAACAAATATTAATAATCAAATATTATTAAATAACTATCAGTAATAATAGAAAATAAACTGTCCAGGAAAAGTTTTAATTAGGAGTAACTTTCCCTAAATTCCATATTTTAAAACTTTATTAACCTGATGGTGGAATGTTCCAGAAGGGTTTTAAAGGGGCTCAACCCCTATGGCCCACCACTTATTAATTTCTAATGTCTTTGGTTCGGTAGTTCTATCATTCTGCCACTGGAATGCAGACACCTACCTATTGGTGGTGGTAACACATTGAGAGTCAAATCCAGAAGAGATGGACTTGGTGTCTGAATGAGGATGGGGCCCATCCCAGCAATGCAAATATGATCAATAAAGCACTATCTGAATGATAACAACTATAGACCTGGCATATGAAAGATCTCAAAGTGTCTGAGTTAAGCATTTTTTAAAAAATCTATAAAATCGAAACAGGCTGGATATAAAAACAGGACCAATAACCTAACTTAGATGGCATGGTCATGGACACATTTGTATATTTGGTCTGTTTTTGCATGCCAGGAAGATCTATGTAAATGAATATTAAAAAGTAATTTCAAACCAAGGCATTTCCCTTACTTCCTTAACATGCAGAAAATCTTTTGCTTCGAACGAGATGGCCATGCCTGGTACTGGGACATCATCCTCATGGGCTGCGCTGTAGCTGACATTGGTCCGTACTGCAAACGCAACAGGTTTTGTCTGCGTGAAAAAGAAGGGGAAAAAGAGATTGGGTTGGTTTCACTACTTTGCTGTTAGAAACTGAGAGGCGATAAACACTTAGAAAAAAATGATCATATTTATCTCAGGTTCAAAAGTGCCACCATGGTCAATCCATGCCCTTACAAATTGTTTAGGGAGGCAGATTTCTGGTCATACTAGAGCTTCCTACTAGCCCAATTCTCACCCCTTTCAAAGCACTGTTGGTAATAGAGGTGTTGAGACAGTACTGAAATAAGAGTTTTCTAGTCTTTCCTGAAAGCATATAGCCCAAAGATATAAGGACCACAGGCGGGGTATCACGAAACTTCATGTTCACCATGCCGCCCAGCACTGAAACCATCTCCTTTATGATTCTTCACCAATAATAAATAGGCAATTAGATGGATAGTCAAAGAAGTACAACTGTGCTTTAAACAAAAATAGATGATAAAGAGACCTTACTCAATATTCTGTAGACAGCCTCTCCTGCAGCTTCAGAATGTTAGGAACACAACCACCATTTGCTACGTTACGTTATCCCTCTTTCTCTGAGTTTACCCAACCTCATGCCATCCCTGGCTTAAAGAAAAATCAATGAAACCATCCATCTTTGTTATCTGATGTTGCAGCATCTACAAATAGAGACTGCTTCTCTAGCCAATGGGGGTGAATAAAGCATCCCTTAGCATAACCTGTGCACCTACAGGTTAGGAGATGAAGTCTATGAAGGTATCACTCTTAATAGTGGGAAATGCAAATATCTAAAAGGAATCATGCTTCTTTAGCACAGTTAATTGCCACATTAGGGGTGTCTGTAGAATTCAAAGCTGTTTCTCACTCTGGCTCATTAGATTTCTCACCTGAGGGTGCTTGTGGGGGAGGAGGAAAAGGTGGGAATAAAAGAAAGAATCTACCACAGGGGTGGGGAACCTGCTGCCTCGAGGCCACAGTATGGCCCTCTGACTGAATCCAAACTTCACAGAACACATCTTTTTATTATTTATATATATATATAAAGCTATTATTTATTATTATTATAGTAAAATAAAATTATTTTTAATTAATTTTAATATTATTATAGTAAAATAAAATAGTTTTATATATAATAAATAATGAAAAGATGTGTTCTGTGAAGTTTGGATTCGGTCAAAGGGCTACACTTGAGGACCTAGAGTACCACATGTGGCCTTGAGGCTCCAGGTTCCCCACCCCTGATCTACCCTTTAGGATGGAGATGGGACAAGAGTTCTGACATCAATTTGGTTTATGTATATTGACATTTAAGGGAGGAAGGACAATGTTCTGTGTAATTGAGGCTAATGCTACAGAATGGACAATGGAGTTAGAAAAGCTGACCATTAGTTTATAATGTCATTAATGAGGTCCAGTTGAACTGCTAGAGATGGGAGAGAAGTTTGCTACCTCACCTTCTACTAAAGTCTGTCATAAATCTAGTGTCATTCCTTTTTCTCCTTCTTCTTCTTATCCTTGGGAAGAAGAGATGAAGTTTGATGAGATTGAGAGATATTTTCCTATATTGCCAAAGGGTCCATGATGCAAAAAAAAGTTTAAAAATACCTGTTCCAAAATATCGTTTGTGTTTGACATACTGCATTTCTTTCTAGATGGATCCACAGAGAATTTTCAATATTTTAAACAATGAGAAAATTTTCAAACATTTAAACAGTAAGAAAAATTATGATGCTGGAATAACAGGAGAGTTGGATAAGAGAAATGTAATTTTAATTCAGTAATGGTACTACAGTAAGTCTAAGATTCTTTTTAAAAAAATGAGATGAATACGTTGACCTAAATGATTCCAAAGTTCCTTTGAAATTACAGAATTTACCTGAAAACCTCATTTCTTCCATTAAATTACACAAAATTTCAACTAATAGGACCTTAGATAAGAGGTGCAGTTGTGCAAGTGTAATGGCAAGCAAAGTAGTACTCTGCTGCTTGTTTCAAATATTCAAATACCTTTGAGCCTCACCTCTGATTGTGTCAAGTCTTTGTCGGAAACAGTATATGTTGTGTTGCCTTTAATAGGCCAAACATGGAGCCCACAGTGGGAGGAGCTTGCTGAAAGAGTGGAACAAGAAGCCTGGAACAGGATGAGTGGAACAGGGAGGAGCAGAGAAAAGCTTGAGCATGAGCTGGGCCCAAGCCGAACTGAGGGGGAGAATGCTTGTGGTGTTGGCACTCTGTTCTGTCTGTGTTGATGTTACTTTATCAGAACGAAGCATTCTGTCTGTTGAAAGAAAACTAAACTGCTGATACAGAAGCCCTGAAAGAGGACTTTACTGCTGATACAGAAGTCCTGAAAGAAGATTTCACTGCTGTTTACACAAGTTCTGAAAGAGGGCTTTTCTGCTGTCTATAGAAGTCCTGGGGCTTTACTGTTGATTTGTGTTTAATTTCTCAGACAGATGCTTTGTCTGTTGGCTTGTGTTAGACAGACAGAAAGCTAATTGAGAGGATTGTGCCAGCAATGTGTGTAAATATTGTTGTAGCTTTGTTAAGTTTAATGTGTGTAAATATTGTTGTAGCTCTGTTAAGTTTTGTCTTCGTAGAAACAGAAACTTTGAAGGGCTTGGAGTGGAATAGTCCCTGTGGGCTGAGATATAGAACTGGAGCAGAGAACTGCTTGTGTGTGAATCCAGGCAAGAGCTGGGAGTGGCCAGCCCATGGCAGAGTTGCTGTGGGGTTTTTCAGCCTCAAGTTAAGATGAAAGAGGACTTTACTTGGTACTCTGCATTGACTGACAAGACTGTGACTTACTGTGGCCTAGGAATGATGCTGTTTGTACTTTCTGCTACCCCTTAGGGATGACTGACTTAAGGATGACTGGAAGGCAGCCAGTCAAGATGAAAGAGGACTTTACTTGGGTACTTTATATTGATTGATGATATTGTGACTAACTGAATGATATATTTTGTTTAAGACTATGTGACCATGTGAGTAATAAGTTATGTTATATTGTTGTCAATGTTGTGCTTTAGTTTCTTGAATGTTTTGCTTTAGTTTATTGCTGAATAAATAGAGAGTTCATCATACTATGCAATTAGATCCTTAAAGTTATTCACAGCAGCAGTCCTTAGGAGAGCTGCTCATGATTGGCTTTGAAGAAAGACAGAAATAAAATCACTGTGAGCTTCCTGCACTTAACTCCATTTGGTATTCAATCCGGAATAAATGTTTTAAGTTCAATTTAATTTCATTCCTCAACCCTCTTTCTGACTTTTCACAATATTTATATTGTGAAATATACCATATACCAGCATGTATGTTTGTCTGGTACAATCTATTAGATTGTAAGCTCCTTGAGGGCAGGGACCATCTTTTGCCTCTTTTTGTATCCTCATCACAGTGCCTGGCACATAGTAGGCACTTAATAAAGGATTATTGAATTGTGTGTGTGTGTGTGCGCGTATGCACACACACTCGAGTTTATGTGTACAATAAACTGAACAGAGAGCTGGATTTAGAGGCAGGAAGACCTGAATTCAAGACCCACGTCTGAGACATATGGACTGTGACTCGAGTGAGGCATTTGACCTCTCAATATTCCATATTCAAAAGGAGAATCAAATGAAATAACATTTGTAAAGTGCTTAGTACAGTGCCTGGCACATAGCAGGTACTGAATAAATGTTTATTCTCTTCCTTCCTTTTTCCTAGGTAATTCTCTAAGGCTATAAATTGTCAAGAAGCTGCCACTCTGCATTGGAAAAGGGAGTTTCCTCCCCCAGGACTTCCCTAGATCAGTGAAATCACATTTATGCATGTAACAATTCACGTTTACATATTTAGAAAAAAAAGGGCTGAAGTTCAAAAGCATGTGTATGGAGGAGGTATAACTTTATGTGATAATTCTCTGGTTGAGAGATTTATGTAAGGAACTTCTCTGGTCCTCTACAATACCACAGGACTTCAGCCACAGTACTGCCTGTAAGAACTGCTTCCTCCATGAAGGTGGTGGGGCAGCAAGGAGTGTGTGAGGAGAGGGTGTGTGTGTGTGTGGGGGGGGGTATGATATTATGGACTGTAAGAGGGAAGAACATGTGACCTTCCCAAACCATGCATCAGCTGAAACAATGAAAACTTTGCTGCATCAGCCCTACTCTATCAACTACCAACCTCCAACTTTGCTGTGAATGAAGGGGAAATTTCAAGATCCCCCAAGTCCTGGAGGCCTTCAGACCCTCAAGTCTTATGGAAGACTGGAGACAGTTCTTACCTTTAAAATTAGCCACTTTTTGCATGTCACCATTTGTCATGGCAAAAGTTGTATTTGCCAGAAAGATTAATATGTTCCTACACTGCATTCATTCAACACCTTCTGACTTGAGGTTGAAAGTCAGAGTGAGGTAGTAGAAAGAGAAATGGGGTTAGTGTCAGATGATTTGAATTAGTTACAGTCTTGGCTCTGTCCTTTATTACCTATTCTCAGGGCCTCAGTTTTCTTATCTGCAAAATCAGGATGTTGGACTAACTGGCCTTAGAGGTCTCTAAATATATCTATGACCCAAGATCAGCACTTGCCATTATCACCAGAGTTCTTTTAGTCTCAAATATGGAAGCTTTGCTCAGTTTAGAGACCTCAGCACTAAATCACCCTGGTGGCTGACTGCATTTCCTGAGAACTACCTTTCAGCCACCTGGCTTTAAAAAGCTCTCATCTTGCATGCTGCAAAGAGTCAAATCACCTGGCTGTTCTCTTCCCATATGCACTAAATCATGTTTAAGGATGTGACAGTCTAGGATAGATTTGTTTTTTAATTTTTTTGGTGGTGGTGAAGAGGGAGGACAGAGGAGTAAGAAGCAGCAAAGGTGCAGGAGGAAAATGAAGGTTAAGAATGGCATCAAAATAGGCACCTGAAAACAGTGAAACTACTTTTTCCTTACACATTTTTCCCTTTTCTTTTTTCTTCCCTCCCTAGGCATTCACAGTTCTAATTATATATATTTATCCTATTACCTTTTTAAGGAGTAACCCCTGTGGCAGACTTCTGTGGCTAAAATACTGCTTTGCCTAAAGAAAGATACTTATGTGTTATTCATTAAGTGGTGGGCATCATAGGACGCCAAGAGGGCACAGTGAAAAGCAGGTGTAATGAGGAGGGCTGAGTTCCCTTGTGACAACTGTGGGCAGCTCTGTAGGATGGTTTTCATAGGCAAAGAAATATGCATGAGATTGATCGAACAACAGGCTCAGTCCAGAAGAGAATACTACTTGTCTAGGAAATATATTTAAATGTTGAGCATGTCATGTTCTCTATTCATTTTCTCACAACTCCTCAGGAATTATTTATTCTTTGCTGCAAATACAGCAAGTAAAGATGTGATTTTATTTTACATTTGTTGTGTACAAAGTGGAATAGAAAGACATTAAGTCTTCACACTCAGCCAGCTAGTGGTAGTTTAAAGCAAACTAACTAGCTACCAGTCTGCTGCATTGACCAGCTTCCTACAAGTGCATTCATTAATCAACAAACATTGATTGAGAGCTGACTATGTGCTGGGAACTATGAGATATGCTGGAGATACAGTGTAAAAAAATGAAATGGTTCCTGTCCTCAACAAGGTCACAGTTCAATGGCAGATCCACAGCTGACAATTATGTCATGGCAGCTCTCACATTTATATTTTATTGTTAAGATGTGTTAAAAACCTCTCTATTTGAAACTTTATTTAAACCATGTTTCTTTTTCTGTTTTAATATGTACACATATAATAGCTTTCTTATCCATTGTGAATAGTAAGCGAAACATTACTATAAGATAGTAAATGATCATATTCCTGGTTTTTGTTTTTGTTTTTTTTTTCTTGCCCCCCCCCTTTTTTTTTTGCTTTTTGGAGGGGGGAAGGTAGGGCAATTGGGGTTAAGTGACTTGTCCAAGGTCACATGGCTAGTTTTGTGTTAAGTGTCTGAGGCCAGATTTGAACTCAGCTCCTCCTGACTCCAGGGCCGGTTCTCTATTCACTGCGCCACCTAGGCACCCCTCACATTCCTGTTTTAGAGATGAGTCAAAGTCAGGTGGTTAATCATCATCTGAATTTTACTTTGCATCTGACTAATCTAATGATTCAAATTCTTTTTAATATAGTAGTCTGTTACTAGCACATTTTAATAAATTGAACAAAAGAAACCTGCATCATCATGCCAATAACTAACTGCATTATTAAGACATTCAGCCTTGGCTATTCTTTCCAGCTTCATCTTCTTTTATGCTCTCTTGGCCAGCACACTAACTCAGGAGGAGCAGTAACTTCCAGACCCTCCCTTGCCTGACATTTCCCAGCAACTTCTTTTGAATTTCTTCTGTCTATATTATCACCCAATTCAGGTGTTGGTGCCATTTATAAGTCAGTTACCCAGCTATCCTCCCTCTCTCCTTTTTCACAGAGTTCAATATCTAGTTTACTGTCTTCCCCTCTGCCCGTACATTTTGGGATTTCAACATACACAGACCTATTATTGTTTGACAACCCAGGGATGCCCAATTCCTAAGTCTCAATTCCCATTCCCCCACTCCTTGTTCTACTTTGGCCATTTAAAGGATGGGTATGCCCTTGATCTCAGCAACAAATAATCTACTTCAATGAAAAGAATTCTGAAATTTCTTTATCTAACTATAACTCCCTGTCATTTCATCTCTCCCTCTGGATCCCTCACTCCCCTAGAGTGAAGTTGGCAAGTGGTATAATGAATAGAGTGCTGGGCCCAAAGTCAAGGAGACTTGAGTTCAAATGCAGCCTCAACCACTCACAAGTTGCATGACCTGGGCAAGTACTTAAAACTCTGCCTCAATTTCTTCAATTGTAAAATGGGGATAATAAAAGCTCCTATCTCACAGGGTTGTGCCTAGCACAGAGTAGGGTTTTAATAAATGTGCGTTCTCTTCCCCTTCCTCCCTAAAGTTATTCTTTGTTACCCCTGTGACCTCTGGTCCTTCCACTCCTTGGTATTTTCCCATACACCTGCTCTTGCTTCCCTTTTGTGCCTTCTCAGTGTTAACCTTATAGTTAAGCACTTCAAATAAACCCTGTCCTCTAGTCTCCAATCCCTCATCCCATGGTCCTAACACAACTTAGGCCTTGCCAAACATCAGCTCTGGATTCCTCTCACCACTGGTGCCTCCTTTTATACCGATGAGCTATTGAGATGGGCTCTATTGATTGGGAGCTGGAGAAAATCTCACAGCCATGTCGCTGGGATCTCCTACAAAGTTGTGGTATCTAACCTCAGCAGAGCCCTTAATGCAGTAAGATCATTCTTTTGCTCCCCACTAATTGATTCTGTATCCAAACCATCTCTTCTTTCCTCAGATTTCCCACAATACTTCTTCCTCATACCCTCTGAACTGAGGATTTAGCCTTATACTTTAATGTAAAAAAAGTCTGTTCCCTCTGAGCTCCCTCTTCCCCTTTCTTTACATCTCAAAACCCACTGAAATCATTTCCCAATTTTTCTTTCTTTACTTCTATCTCTACTTTCTCTTTGCCAATGTTACTCCCTGATCCTACCCAGTCCCCTCTATTTGGCACACTTCCCCATAATGATTCCTTTCCTGTCTAATTTTCAATCTCTCCCAGTCTATTACAAATATGCCCAGATCTCTTCCTCTTTTTTCACACCTATAAAAAGCTATCTTAATTTTATTGCCTTTACTTTCTCTTATCTCTTATCATTTCTCAACCCCTTGTAGTCTGTCTTTAGACCTTAAGGACTTAGCTGAAACTGCTCTCTCCAAAGTAACCAAGCCTTTTCTCAGTCCTAATGTTTTGAGATCTCTTTGAAGCATTTGGCACTACTGACAACCTTTTTCCTCCTGGGTAGTTTATCCACTTGAATTTTTGTTTTTTTTATGACATACGCTGGCTCTTGTTTTCTTTCTCTCTCTCTCTCTCTCTCTCTCTCTCTCTCCCCCCCCCCCACCCCGATCTTTTCTGTATTGCTTATCCTCTCAATGACCTTTATCATCCTCCATATCTCCAGCGCCCTCCTCCTTTCACGGGCTTCCCTCTCTCCAAATTCTATCCTGGTCCTCATCTCTCTTCACCTTCCCTTGCTTGTTAACCACATTAGCTCCCTTGGTTCAGTTATTTCTATACAGATGATTCCCAGATCTAAATATCCAGCCCTACTCTCTCTCCTGAGCTCCAGTCATTGGTAACTGGATATTCCACAAGCTTCCTAAACTCATCCTATCTATTGCATAGGTGTTCTTAACCTGAAAACTAAATCTAATCATAAAGAATCTAATCATAAAGGGACTCAGTAAGATTAGAGGGAGGAAAAAGTGTCATTTTAACTTTCACTAACCTCTAACTAAAATTTAGAATTTCCTTCAATAATTCAAAAACATTATTCTTTTTTAGGGACTTGCTTTAGTATAATTTCCTTTTTAAATGTTATATTGATATATTTTGCTTTTATATAACATTTACAAATTACTCCCACTTCATGAAAGACCTCTTATAGCCAAGTAAAATATTTAAGTAGAACTAATAATATAAGCGATAACATCTGAAAGTGCATACACCATTTCACACCTGTAGTACACTCTTCCCACTTCCACACTATTGTTAAAACAAAACAGACAAGAAAAACAAATTTCGTGTAACAAACATGCACAGTCAAGCAAAATAAATCCCCTCAATGGCTTTATACAAATATATATGTATGTATATAGTCTTTTTTACACCCCAAATCTATCACCTCTCTGAAATGGCTAGCATGGTTTTCCATCTGTCCTCCAAAATCATGGATGGTCATTGCATTATGCATAGTTCTTACAGCTTTCAAAGTTGGCTGTTTTCAGAGTGTTGTATAAATTGTTCTGGTCCTGCTAATTTCATTCTTTATCAGTTTATAAATGTCCTTAACTTATAAACATTTTTGGCAACTTCTTGTGGTGGCAAAAAAAAATAGGAAAACAAGAGGATGTCCATCATTTTAGGAATGGCTGAATAAGTCACAGTATATAAATATGATAGAATGCTACTGTGCTGTAAGAAACGAGGATATGAATGAGTTTTAGACATGGAAAGACTTAAATGAAGAAGTGCCAAATAAAGAAAGCAAAACCAAAGGAACAATTTGTACTATGACATCAATCTTACAAAAACATTATTCCGTGAAGGGACTAGTAGACTTTACCATACTGCCAAAGGGGCCCTGAACCCTCCAAAAAGGCCATAATGGAACTCAATCCTTTTCTCCAAAGTGTTAGGTGCAGCATAATCCAGTCACTCTGATTCACAATCCTGGAGACATCTGACTCTTCAATCCCCACATCCAATCAGTTGCCAAGTCTTTTCAATTTTGCTTCTAAAATGTACCCCATATCTTCTTTATTCCCTTTCACAGCTACCACCCAAGTTAAGACCTTTATCACCTCTTATAATAATAGCCTCTCAATTGGTTCACAACCTGGTTCCAACCTACTCTTCTAGGTTTATTATCCATGACTCCCTTTCATGCACTTTGGGGTCCAGACAAACTGGCCTTCTTGCTATCACTCACACTATTCCACCTCCTGTCTCCTTGTCCATGAACAGGTAATCGCCAAAGCTTGGAATGGCTCTGGGCACCTGAGATTTGAGATCTGAAGGATGGAATTTGATTTAAACAGGGAGGAGAGGAAAATTGTATACTAGCCTTCTAATCAAAAGGGAAGGTGGGAGGGGAATGAAGATGAACATAGTGATAAAGTATTGGAATGTGAAAAGAAGAAAAAAAACTGCTAAGTGATGATGGCCTTGGACCAATTTAGTTCAATCCCCAAATCATTTAAGGTATCCTATGGGAATGGCACTCACTGTACTAGGAAGATAGGAAGAAAAATCAAACATAGCTCATGTTCTTTAGGGATTTACATCCTCTTTGTGGCATATCCTAAAAGATACACACACACACACACACACACACACACACACACACACACACACGAGGTGGGAAGAGAATATCGCCAATTTAGAGGTTCTAGTAATATTTCTTGTAAGGGAATAGCATATGAGAAGACCCTGAAAGGAAGCCAGCGATCTGGAGAAAGAGGTAAGGATAAATGCATCCTAGACATGCAGAACAGCTTATACAAAGGCATGGTGACCACAGAAGGAATGCCAAGTTGAGGGAGCAAAGCAGGCCAATTAGTTGGGAATGAACCTCGTGCCTAGTGGAGTAATATGCAAAAAGTCTGGAAAGGTAGGCTGGAATCAGATTATGAAGAGCCACAAATGCCAAGCTGTGAGGAGTTGGTGTTGGTTCCCCACCCCCCTAGAAAGCAATAGAACACCACTGAAAATTCATGAAGAGAGATCTGCCTTATGTAGGGGCTCAAAGAGTCATTAGAGAATGGTTGTGTGACTATTAGTCACTTTCCTATAAACAAGGGAGAAATAAGCAAAGGAAAGGTGTTGGAGAATTAGCTGTCCAATGGAGGATTTTTAAGAGGGAAATCAGTCAAAGGACGTGTTTGTTGGAAAAATATTGATTTTAAGACAATTCCAAAGGACCCATGGTGAAAAATGCTGTCTACTTTCAGAGAAAAAACTGATAAAGTCTAGGCACAAATTGAAGCCTTTTTTTTAAAACTTTCTATATTTTTTCTGTGTGTGTGTGTGTGTGTGTCTTCTTTTTCAATATAACTAATATAGAAATATGTTTTCTATGACTACATGTATAATAAATATCATATTGCTTGTCTTCTCAAGGTGTGGGCAGGGAGAAAAGGGAGAGAAAACCTGGAATACAAAATTAAAAAAAAGAATGTTAAATCTTTTTTACATGTAATTGGGAAATAGTTAATGGAACAATTTATACAAACACACACAAATGTACATATGAAAACAAAATGTATTGGCTGAAAGCAAATTTGGTCACAATAAAATAGATAAGTGATGCATAAGGCATGGCAGATGGTATTAGCAGATATAACTGAAATGGATATGAAGAGGAGGAAGGCTGAGAGGATAAGAGAAGATACTCAGGTATGGATTTGCACAGAATCTTAAGAGTTGAAAGGCTCCTTAAAGTTCATATTGTTCAGCCTGTATCCCAAAAGGAATGCCTATTCTACAATAGTGAGGTCAAACTCCAATAGAAATGGATTTGAGCCGGCCCAATTTGCCAGCCCATGGGGCTCAAGACAGGGCATTGAGTTGGCCATCTATGTTCCACAACATCTCTGACACATGGTCATCCCAGACTCCATTTGAAGAGCTCTTATGATAGGAAATGTGCCACGTCTAGAAGCAATTGAATTCACTCTGGGACAGCTTTAACTATTACACTGCCTGTTTCTTCCCTGCTTTATAAAACAGAGGACAACAATTATATGGCTATAATGAACGTTGTGCTGTATTGTTACCATGTGATTCAGCTAGTTACATGTGTGCTTTTTAATGTTTGTTTTTTCCTTTCATGTTAGACTATTAGCTGTCACTGCATCATTTTAACTACTTTCAACATCCCTTTAATCCCTTCTTGTTCATTATTTCTAATCTTCGGTTTGTGAACTCAGGCGGCAGATAATTAAGCTTGTAAAGAATTTTATGCTAAAATGACAATAAGATTCTGAGAAAATTCTAAAGAAACAGAATTGGTTTCAGGGCATGGCTTTTGTGACACATATCTGGGGTGCTCAAAAGCCTCCTTCCCAGTCTTCTAGGGTCAGAGGAATGTTCAGGAGGGCTGCCAAATCTGACTTCTAGAGAAGCAGAACACTTTAATACCAATTCACATCAGTCTGGAGAGTTTGAGCCAAGATAATGCTGAAATTTCAATACCTCAGTAGACAGACTATTCTATGTATGCTTTTTCTCAAGTTATGAAGCTTTGGAGTCAATTTGAGCTCAATTAATCTTTAATAAGCATATTTAGTATCAGTTACACATTTTAGTATATACTTCAAAGAATCAACATTCAGAGAATTTTTTAGTAGAATGACTTCACAATTGTGTCGAAGTCTACATCTATGACAGTAACTGCCATAAGATGTTCTGTAAAGTGTATGCAGAAAATGATCAGTGCTATGATACGCACCTGTCATAAGATAAACATCATGTCAAAACTAATTTTTCAGACACTGCTTTTTCCGTTCTAAAAATGTTTCTTTTCTCTGTTTATAATACTTCTCTATCACATCTATTTTCACAAGTGTGGGAAAAGCTTCAGGAAAAGATACTTTATCTCAAATTTAATGATTGTCCTCTCAAATGATGCTTTCTGAACACTTAGTTATAATAAAATAACAGAGGAAACTTGTCAATCTTAAATACTTAAAATCTTAAATGTTTTCTAGAACAATTTAATTTTTGGCATTGTTACAGTAATCTGGTTGAGTAAATGAAGGAATTAATGTAAATATTTGCAGTTAAACGCAGTAAAACCTCTCCTTTTTTATTCTGCATATAGCTTGTAGTTCTTTGTGTGTTCTCTTGCCCATTATACCTCCTTGAGATCATAGACTGGCTTTTGCCTTTCTTTGTGCTTGGCACCTAATAGTTACTTAATAAATGTCTATTGAGTGACTGTTCACTTGTGTCCATCTCTTGATTTGTAGCCTCCAACTTCCAAACCTAAGAGCAACAACAATCAATGACTGCCATCTAACACCAGGAACAAAGCATGGCCTTGACTAGGGGACACCTAGCCAGATCCTAAGCCCAAGGCCTTGGGTCTGTATTGAAAGAGTAAGGAGTTGAAAGAACTCTGGATGTCACCAGTGATTCTGTCATGATCTTACAGTATACTGTTCATCATTAATTATGGAAATGGCAGTGGGCACAGAGGCAAAGGCGACATTCTAAATAACAATAACTGGCTTTCTGACAGTTACAAAGCACTTTACAGATAGTACCTCATTGTAGAACATCACACCCCATTACTTTACGTTTGAATTCAACCAGCTATGGCTTGAGATGCTATACTTACACTAGACACTAAGTGTTTACGTTTACCAAGTTTAGTTGCTTTTGTTCTTGGAAGAAAAATGTCTAGAATTTGAGAAACTCATCTGTGCCTGGCATATCGTTGATACTTAAATGCCTGTTGTTATATTGATTCTTCTATAGGAGGACTGTAAAAGACAGAGACATAGTGTCTTTGTCTTCTTGGAGAAGAGTCTAAGTGCAAAATTAGGGGCAATATGGAAAACTTCACAGTAGCATTTTTCTTTTTGGTTTGTATATAACCATGGAAACAAATGTAACTCACTGGGTGTCAGTTCTATTGGCTAAAGGCAATAGGGAACTAATGAGGATTTCTGAACAGTGAAATGACTCTCATAGAATCCAATATTTAGAGCTAAAGGGACCTTTCAGGTCATAGAGTCCAGAGGTGTCAAATACATGGCCCTCAAGTCAAGCACAGCCTGAACCAGATTAAAATATAATTGGGAAGTGGTCAACAACATAAATTAGTTAATAAAATAAAACAAAGATATTGTTGATAGTGTTCTCAGTTTTCATGTGGCCACAGGGATGGGACATTTTAGGGGTCCCATTCCCATTTGAGTTTCACTTTACTGACATTGTCCACCTCATTTTACAGATGAAGGAACTGACACACAGGGAGGGAAACTGATTTGGTCAAAGTCATGGAGGGTATTAGTGACAGAGGCAAAATTCAAACCCAGGTCCTTTGTTGCTAAATCCTATGCTCTTTTTCTAGTGCCATAGTAGATGACCCCCTGGAGGGAAGATCAAGACAAATTAGAAACAGCAATTATACGGAAGGAGCACCTAATCTCCCAGGGTGGTGGGGATTCTGGTGCTTCTTATAGCTGTACACATATGCTCAATGAGTCTTTGAGCTGAAGCACTGGTCAAGCTGTGGAAATCCTGAGAAGGTTTTCCCAAACAACTGCCCTGGTGTTTCACTGAAAACTTCTCCTTCCCTAGTCTGAGTGGAATGCTCTTACTGTTGAGGTTTGGGGTACTGGGACCCCAAAATATCGACACTTGGGTCCTGTCTGAATAAATTCAACACAAGCCTCTTTTTGCCAAAGAAAAACAGGGTTCATTAAAGATCTGCCATATTGGCCAGACTCTTAAGAAATCTGAACATCTGTATCCCTAATGTAAATGGGCCAGATTGAATCTGAGCACTTTCATGGAAACAAAATGGATCTTATATATAGAAAGACTGTGGGAAAGATCTAGAGTTGGCCAAGTAGTCTGGGGTGACTGGAGGAGGGGTCTAGGAGCCAAGAGAATGGGGTTTAGATAGGATGAAGGGTGGGAAGTAGCAGGAGGCAATCAGGAGGTAACAGATAATGAAGGCCTGGGCTAGGCTAAGGGTAATAGAGAATTGGATTTAGAGTTAATACAAGGCCAGTTGAGGGGATTATGATCTCAGAAAAAGCCAGATCAAGTGGGGAAATTCAAGGAGAGTTCAAGGTGGTGCTTCCCAGGGCCTGTAGCTCATTATTACCACTGTAATATTCCATTCTTTGTCTTTCTGCTTGCTCATGTTGTAAAAACTGTGTTGTTAGAGAATTTGTAAAAACTGTGTTGTTAGAGAATTATTCTTAGAATATGTGGAATTCGCATTAGAAATTCTGAAAAACTCAGGGGGTTTTGGATAATCTAAAAGGAAAGTGCCAGTTTCTGGGCAGTTAAATAACTTACTAACTGGCCTTAACTGATCAGGGCTGTAGAGAAAAAATGACTTTAGTTAAAAAAAAAAGGTCAACACAGCGCATGATTGTTTTAAGGAAGAGCCTGTCCTCCTTTCTCTTGTGGTCCTACAGCCCTTGTATTTCCATTTGGATATAGCTCAGGGTAGATGTAATGAGTTTATACATATAATGAGTTTATAATACATTTTTCCTTTAAATTGGTAGCATACATCATCTGTCTACCCATCTTGTCACAACTATTTCCCATTGGAGTGGTGGAAGGGATGAATAGAAGCTTCTGGAGGCAAAACACCAAATCTATACACCTATGTTTTCTAATCCAACACTTGAAACTGGACCCCTTTTATCACTCAACTAAAACTCCTCTCTTAGAAAGTCAGCAAGGATTTCCCAGTTGAAATTTGTTCAATTCCAAATTTCCTGAATAAAATTTCCTAATTCTCAACTTGGGTCCATTGGCCCAAATCCAACAGATCCCTTTCTTCTATCTCATATTTCTCTACTTATCTTTAGGCAATGCTGACCACTTCGTTTTACTGGATCACCGGTTCTCAAACTTTCTATCAGGATCCCTTTACACTTGTAAAAATTAAGGAGGACTCCAAAGAGCTTTTGTTAATGTGGCCTACATCTATCAATATTTACCATCCTAGAAATTAAAACTGAAAACTTCCATTTATTTGTTAATTCATTTAAAATAACAATAATAAATCTGTGACACATATAAATAATAAAAAACCTATATTTTCACAAACAAAAGATAGAATGGCATTGTGTTACATATTTTTCAAATATCTTTAATGTCTGATTTAAGAAAAGATAACTTGAATCTCATATATGCTACTACATTCACTATGTGTTGATATGTTCTTTTGGTTGAAGTATATGAAGAAAATATGCCCTCATAGATATGTGGTTGGAAAAACAAGAACTATTTTTATCAGGCAAACAATATCATAATAATTATTAGGAAAATAGTTCTGGTCTCATAGATGCCCTACAAAAGGGTCTTGGGCAACCCCAACTGCAGAAGACAGTCTACCAACTATAGCACTAGATAGTCCCTACTCCCTTGGCTTCAGACATAGCAAAGTTTTCTGGCTCTTTTTATCTCTCTACTACCATTTTTTCTTCACTGGCTTCTCATCTTCAGGTGGGCTAGATACACAATCTGGTGAGTAAAGACAATTAATTTCATTCAGAAGCCCGTTCCTCAAAGTAAGACTAACATTCGCCTCTTTTTAGAGTTGTTCTAATAAGATGCTTAATAAAAATAAGCTAAACAGGCTTATGATTTTTAACTGGGAAATTTCAAATGGCCAAACATAGAACCTTTGGGAGAGGAAATGTACATCCTACCTATCTGAAGAGAATGAAAAATACAGAGGAGTACAAAAAAAAATGGAAGTTTAAGAAAAAATATATTTTATATATCCTTGAATATGGGATATCAAGACATAAACACAAATTCAGATGGATAAGAGGAATCTTGAAAGGAATCAGAAGAAAAATTAAGAAGGGAGCAGTGAAAATTGAACTAAGAACTAGACCCCAAGAGGAAAACTTTAAGTAATTGGGATAACTTAATTTGGAGAAAAGAAAGTTCCCAGAATAATTAAATTCAACGTACAGGAAGTCTAAGAGAAAAGATCCCATATTTGTATGAGCAATGGCGAAGAGAGAGTTGAGGAAAAGCCATTACACTTTAGAAAAGAAATAGGAAAATACAGACCATGCAGGAAAACACTGACTTTTTACCATTCGTTAAAAGATAAATGTATTTTAACAAAAGCAAAGAAAATATATCTTAAAAAAGCTGTAAAATGAGAATAACTTTTGAAAAAATAGTTTGTTTTTTTTCCCACACACTGTCCCAAGTATCTCTGGAGAGAGCTGAAGTTTTGGTGCTCCTTACATATACCTAAATGATTGCCCTGATGGGGCAATTGACCCTAAGGTTGAAAAGCCATTGGGCACCAGGGCTCCAATGAAGGCACATGTGACCTTGCTAAAGATATGCTTGGCAGATAGCTCTTTAAGTGTCTTTCTTTTTTATTTTAGACAAATTAAATTAAGAAAAACAATTATTCAGTAGATGTCTACATGATACATTTATAACACAGAATCCAAGCTTTAACAGTTACTAATTGTGTGGCCTCAGGCAAGTCATTTAACTTCCCTGGGTCTTACTTTCTGTACCTGTAACTCACCTGGACTAAATGGCCTCTGAAGTCCCTTCCTGCTCTCTTTATTAGGCAAGCATCCTCAAACATTTCAGCCCTGTTTTATCGGGCTATATCCCTCTTCCCCACTCCTGCTTTGTCTATTCAGAACTAGGAAGCACTAGAAGATAAGGAAAGTTAAAAGCTAGTGACCAATCAGGAGATTCTAACTCATGAATAGGATAGGAAATGACATACTAAAGACAATCAGAAGTCTTTGTTGTTGTTGTTGTACACTCTTTTGGAGAGAGAAGAAACAAAGTTCAGTCAGGCAGAAAGGAAGACTAAACAAGATGAAGGGCTAGGTGAATAGATAATGCATTTCATGTCACAAACTTCCATTTCCAAATGTCTGCACTGATTTCAGCTCTGCCAAAATATTTGGTTCTAGTTATGAAGATACTGTGCTTAGCCTCCCAGGTTTAAGTCAAACAAAACCCTCAGTGCAAAGAAACCAAGAGAAAAAAACATAAACAATCCTGCATAATTTTTGATCATGAAAACCATAAGGACTAAATGACTAAATGTGCAGATGTTAGAGTGTGGAGGAAAACAGAGATTACTGAATTGAAAAACAATATGTGTCTCCAAATGTTTGTCAGCAAGCACTTTATAAATGCTTTCTAGAATTTGTTTAGAATGCTTCTTGACAAATTCTCTGCAGCGTATAATTTTCTAAATAAGTACTGAACAGACATTTCAGAATAGTACAAATGCAAAGCAATAGTTTAAAAAGCAAAACCACTACTGCTCCACTCCGTTCTTTCATTCAATCCCTTTCTTGTAACTGAATGCTTGGCCCTTCTAGTACAATGTCTCAAACGTACAAAATTGTTCCGTGGTCCAGTTCTGGACACACTGAACCTCTGAGTTGAAAGGGACGCCAGAGCTCATCTAGTCCAGCTTCTATACTTGAAACACAAAGCTCCTCTTTCCAACCCTCCCTCCCCCCAAACAAGACATCATTTAGTCTCACCTGGAAGGCTTCCAGTAACAGGCAACTCATTACCAGCAAAATGTCAAGGCAATGTCTTGTGTGAGGAACTGTGTGCCTCAATCACATAATAAAGGGATTAATGTGTAACAATAGCAGAAAGGTAGGCTAGAGTCAGATTGTGTTTAAAATGCCAAATAGAGAAGGTTATATTTTACCATGGAGGCAACAGGAAGTCAACAAAGCTTTTAAAAAATAATTGATATGTTTTGTTTTCACATCTCTTAACATTCCCCTGCCCCTCCAAAGAATTGTCCCTTATATTAAAAAAATATTTTTCTTTTATTAACCCATTCTTCTAACTACTCTCCCTTCCCACTTAGCAAAAACAAACAAAAAACAGAAAAATGAAGCCCTCAACACACAGGTGCATTGTCCACCAAAACAAATCCCTGCGTTGGTCATTCTTTTTTTTGCTTTTTGGAGGGCAATTGGGGTTAAGTGACTTGCCCAAGGTCACACAGCTAGTTTTTGTGTTAAGTGTCTGAGGCCGGATTTGAACTCAGGTCCTCCTGACTCCAGGGGTGGTGCTCTATTCACTGCACCACCTAGCCGCCCTGCATTGGCCATTCTTAATGAATTTTAAGATTCTCATCATCCCTCTGGCAAGAGGCAAGTGATATGTTTGTCTTTATTTTTATATTATTGCACTGGTCAGCATTGCTTTTTGAACAGGGGAATAGCATGATCAGACATGTGCTTTAGGAAAATAGTTTTAACATCTACATGGAAGATAGTTTAGTGAGTGGAGACTTGAGGCAGATGTCAATAAGAGGCATTTACAGCAGCCAGTGCCAGAGATGACAAGGGTCTGAACAAGAGAGGAGAGCTGGAAGAAGCTGTGGAGGCAGAAACGAAAAGGCTCAACAGCTGATCAGTTATGGGGAACAGGAATAAGTAAAGAATTGGGGATGGCTGAGACTGGATGGGAAATTGGTAGTGCCATCAATAGAAGGAAGGATCTGTAGTATCCTGGACTCATCCAGTGAGCCTCTTTAAGAAAATAACCATTTCCTGTGAATGTCAGTGGGAATGCATCAATTACCTTTTCAGGAAGACTAATTGTGCTTCAATTATCTAAGATCCAGGCTGAGATCACGCTCCTCCAGGCAATCATGCTGTGTAAGTATAGTGCTGAGGAGTGGAAAATATACTACATCTGAAATCATTAGACCTAGGTTCAAATCTCAGTTTTTCCATCTGTTAATTACTTGAATTTCACATAGGTAAGTTTTTTTTTTTTTGTTGTTGTTGTTTTTTTTTACCTTTCTGGTCTCCATTTCTTCATCTGTATAATGAGGGGGGGTGGACTAGATGACCTCTATGCTTACCCAGAGCTCTGGAATCCTAGGATCTTTAATATCCCAGGTAAAATCTGGCCTTTTTTTTTTGCTTTTTGGAGGGCAATTGGGGTTAAGTAACTTGCCCAAGGTCACACAGCTAGGTTTTTTTTTGTTTGTGTGTGTTAAAAATCTGGCCTTTTATAAGTGGAAATTTAAACAGGACATTTAATTAGGGGGAATAGTGATAGTAATAAAATGGCTGCAGTACACACAGATGTGTGTGTGCGTTTATCTATATCTCTATATATGTATATCTATATATCTATTTGGGAGAAGAAAGAGTTAAAGGACAATCTCTTATAAAAGTGATATTTCCAGAAGAACCTGCTTTCTGACTTGTTTCCCCAGTTGTGAGGAAATATCCTGAGTTATCCAAACTTTCTCAGCCTAGGCTTCCCTATGGATGCTCTGTACTGGCATTATGACTGTCTAGGCTTAGGTATGAGGTGACCATGGAACCACACACACACACACACACACACACACACACACACACACACACACACCTAAGCCCCACCAGTCTATGAATCATTCAACAACTGCATCTGAATATACTTTTTTTTTTTTGGAGGGTTCAGGACTTGCCCAAGGTCACACACCTAGATTTTTTGTGTTAGGTGTCTGAGGCCGAATTTGAACTCAGGTCCTCCAGGCTCCAGGGCTGGTGCTCTATTCACTGCGCCACCTAGCCACTCCCTCAACATACTGATTTTTCTTACTACATTCACCAAATGATGACCTTCCCCTACTCTTGGGAAATTTCAGACACAACCCTATTTATAACCCTGAACTAAACTTGTATCTTTACATAGTTCTTAAGGGAAAAACAAAAAACAAATTTAATTGGACACTATTTTCTGAGATGCAATTTGTACCTGAAATTTTTAAAGGCTATCTTTTCCTACCATGCTATATGGCTGAATGTCATAAGTATACACCTAATGTTAAAGAAAAAAAAACTTTGCTTAGTAAAATCCTCTTTTTACTTAATAGTGTTTATGTAAAGGAAGGACTGCCTCTTAATAATACTTTAATAATGATCATCAGACATTTATGTAATTTGTATTGAATTTTTATTGATCTTAACTCGTAAAAAAAAGGCAGAGGGACACATGCTGACATTCTGTAACACAAATTATTAATCAGAAGAAAATTTTTACACCATTCTGAGGGTCAACTGCCAATTTTCATTTTAATGGAGGTCTTGGTCCTGAGTCATCTATAAGAAAGTGGACTTTTTTTTTTGCTTTTTGGAGGGCAATTGGGGTTAAGTGACTTGCCCAAGGTCACATGGCTAGTAAGTGTTAAGTGTCTGAGGCTGAATTTGAACTCAGGTCCTCCTGACTTAAGGACGGTGTTCTACTCACTGCGCCACCTAGCCGCCCCTTTGTTGTACTTCTTAGTGAAGAGTTCAAAGTACTAACACTAATGTGAAAATCTGCTCTATGTTATGGTTGAACTGTTTCCTGTATGTCTTAGCTTCCTAACCAGACTATGTTCCTACAGAGTAGGTGCCATATTTGGCTACAATTGCAGAGGTCACTTTCAACCTACTCTCACTTTTAAGAGATGAGGAAATTGGGGCTTTGAGAGGCTAAGAGAACAGTAAGTGTTTGAGCTAGGTTTGAACTCAAACTCTTTCCAATTTAGTTCTACTTTGTTTAAATGAGTTTCTGGTAAAATGTTACCCCTAGTTTTAAATGTCTGTTTTTGTTCATGGTTACTAAGTTTATTTTTTTTTTTAATTTAGACATCACTATATACAAAGCACTCTGTTGGGTGCTGGGTTACAAAAATAAATATGAAATAGTTCTTGCTCTCAGGAAATTTATATATATATATATATGTGTATATATATATATATATATATATATATACATATATATATATATATGTATATTTTTTTCTCCTCCAACTATGCTAGCACAAGCAGCTCAGAAACCCTCCTGCTGAACCTGGACATTCTTGTACAAACTCTCAGATGGCCATTGCCATGCCAATACTGAGCTTGAGAGTCTTCTATCCATTAGCTGGCTATGAATTATGGTCCCCCAATACTTGACTCATATCTTTATCTCCTCTTCATCTCCCTGACTCCAGGCATTCCATTTTCTCCATCCTCCCACACACTCTCCTTTGATTTCCTATACATTTGGATTGCAGCTCTAAATCCACTGGAGAGGAATTCTACAAATCTAGCCTCAAGGAAGGGCAAGTTTAGACCAAATATGAAGATTAAGAACAATATATCTCTATATTCTTGCTACCTTATATGGGATATACAGATTCCCTCTAACAGGTAACTTTTCATTAAGTGCAAGAAATACTTTAGGTAAAAAACATTTGATCTAGCCTGGCCACTGCCTCTAAAAATACATATATGCCTTAAATAGCATTAGTACTTTACTTTTATCAGGGAAATTTCAATAGAACTGTGTGTATCTAGCATCTAATTTAGTTTTTAAGTAAGCCATTCTGCTTGAATACCAAAGTCAACATCCTTTCAGATAATAAACCATCATGTATTTATTATGTAAAGACAACAGAATTAGTGGCAAAATGGAAAACTTGAAATTTTCTTTCCCCTTTAGGCTTTTACTAATTACATACCTAACTTACTAAACCTTGTTCCTATAGCTGTTTCCCTTCACTGACCTATGTAAACCGCGTTGTATCAATTAGCCTATTGCAACAGTAATGTAATATGTACATATACCTACTCATAGTCTCTTCAATACCTTGAGTAAACAATCTTCTGAATGAAAATTTGTGAGATGAATGTTAGCTCTAGCAACTTTAATTCCCTAGCAAGGTTCTAATTCTTAGTCTAATACTCATGAAGACCCCTGGAAACAAAGACCCATCTATTCAAAACTGGCATGCTCCCAGTGTTGCTATGGCAGGGAGACATGAAATTGGACAGTCTGTAAAGAAAGGTAAATGAGTCACACATAGTGGGCAATAGGGAGGTATGAGTAGGCTGCAATATATAACCAATGAGGGACTTCAAAAAACAAGAGTAAACAAGTCATTAATCTACATTTATAAAGATTCCTGGAAACAAATGCCCGTCTAATGAAAATAACGGAGAAGGCAATGGAGAGGTGCCTGGTGGGTGTGAACTATCTGTAACATGGAACAAATGAACTTAGAAGAACAAGAGAAGAGGAAAATGGAGAATTGGAAGGGAAGACGGGTTGGACATAACAGCTAAGGCAAGGGATGACAGGCAGACAGCCTGAATGCTCCATGGTATCTTTATGATGCTAGGGGAAAGAGAAGGAGGCTCTAAACACTCCCCAAGGAAAACCTATGGGAGGATGTAGACAATGGTACCACAAAATGAACAGGCATGGATAGGCTGTAATCATCATTGTTTCGAGGAATATTCAAACTAATGAGATTACAGATGTATCTGAATACTGTGTATTCTCTAGAAATGGAGGAGGGTCTCTGAATCTCATACAGGGGAATCCCTTAAAATGATTCCTTGTAAACCATTGAAAATATGTATGCTCCCTTCAGGATTCTGGGACTATAGTTTCTGAAGTGATAAATTAGATTAAATTAAAAGGATAGCCTTGGGTTGTCTGTCTGTAAAGGATGGTGGAGGGAGAGTTCCCAAAGGGGTGGCTACGTCAAGCTGAGCAAAACCACAAAGTCACAATTCCCAAAGTGGGTATTTTCTAAACCAGAAGAACCAAGTAGAACATAATCAGGAATGCCCAAAGGATGCATTCTTCAGATTCATGAGTTAGGAGAAGTCTGTACAGTTCAGAACAGGTCAAAACAACAGTGAGAAAGTCCTTCAGGAAAGATAAAAGTTTCTTCCTGGGAAAGAGTTTCAGCAACTCACAAATAACCTTGTTCCTGAGAAAACCCACTCAGAAGAGAACATTCATAAATACAAAGAAGAGGAGGAAAACTTTAGAGGGAGCTCACAAACAATTCAACGTGAGCCTTACTCATGCGGAGGAACAGAGAAACATTGTGAATGAAATAACATTTAGAAAGACAGTCTAAGTGGGGAAGAGGCTGACTTTCTCTATTCCTATTTGTCTTTGCTTCCCCATGGCAACAACTTCCTTTCTCTGTCCTCAACTCCCCTTCCTTCACCCAACCCACACAGTATGAAAAACAATATTTGGGGAGGATGGTGTTTGCTGTGCCATGAGGTGAGTGTAGGCCCTGGGCACAAGGCCATGTGTCAGAGAGGATTAGAAGCACCATGATGATGCTGAAGTGTCCAGCAGCATTCCCCTGAAACTCTTAGAGAAGGGAACGGCAATGCTATATTACCTGGCAACATCAGTATGATGGGATAAGGATTGGGGGACAGAGGTATTGATAGGGTGATGGGACCTGGACCCCTCAAAGGAAAAGACCATGTACTCTGAAAGCAACCCAGTCCCTGAATTTTCCCATACATTTCAGCAGCCCAGATCACTGAAGGCTTGCCCAAGGCATTGGTCCAGCCCAGCCCACCTGAAAACTCACAGTGGCTATTGATCCATCCCAGACCACTTAACTCCTTTAACTGGCCTAGCCTAGACTATTTACCACTTCTTAATCCCATCCAGATCTTTTCACTGCTCTTTTTTTAGTATATTAAGTATCATTCTCACCCCCATCAAGTTGCAGATTCACTAGGAATCTAGCCTCCTATTGGTGTTACAATAAACCTGCCACCTTGACTGAAAAAAGGTTTGAGTCCTTGAATTCTTTCCAGGCAGAACCCCCTGTACTCTGACATTTCAGAGTTCCCCAGCACCCCAAACAGCATCAGAGTCTTTCTTTACATTGTCAAGGAGATTTCCCAATTGAGAAGAAGGGAGAAAGTAAAGGGTGTTGATTAAAGAAGGATGTCTAAGAGATAATTGTACAAAAAGAATCAAGAAAACAGTTTCAAAGCAGAATATTTCTAAGGAAAGAGAAACATGATAGGCAATTCTAAACACTCACTGGGATTATTTTTTTTTTCTGAAGAGAAGACTGCAAATTTGAGACCATAATGGAGGGGAATGTAACCTGAGCCCCAAAGCCCATTAGTAAGGGACTCAATGTCCCATGTCTGTGTGAGGGGCAGGTCAGAGATGATGAAAACAGAAGAGAAACTTAGTCTTTTCAGTGTCTTCATGTTCTTCTGGTTTACAGCTTTTAGAGAGAAGTGTGAGGCTGCCTACTCTTCAGGTTGCTGAAGGAAAAAGCTGCCATGAGAGGAGACAGCAATCTTTATCATGTTCCTTTCCCCAAATTATTACATTAGAGGTTTTAGATAATTTCCCCTTTGGGTGCAATCTGGGACTTTTTAGATTGAGCTGTTACCTCACTCCCAAAAGGAGAGTTCCTGGTATATATTCTCCAATATACACTTTCCCTGTTTTTTTGTTTTGCCATCAACTTGGCGAAATGTGTTTCTTTGCCCTTTGCTATGTGAAGTCATTGTGGAAATGGCTCTTTTGGGTCAAGCCTTCATTCTAAATCTTTGGGCTCCCTTTTCCCATTATGTAAAGTGACCAGAAGTTTAGCTTGAAACTTAAAATGACTTTCCTTAGAAAACAATTTTTAAGAGTCCCTCTTATTCTAGAAAATGGAGAGGACATGTTGTCTCTGGCCCCAAACTCCAGCTTCCCCTTGAAGAAGGGTGGGGGGGTGGGGCGGGTAGGAGATACTAGAGATATCTATTCTTACCTCTTGGCGAAGGAGGTTGAGACAGTCACATTGCAAGAGTACCATACAAGGAAAAACCTATAAATGTCAGACCAGAATAGATGGGCAGAGAAGAAACCATGTAGTAGAAATTCAGGGAAAATTCCTTTCCCTAGAGAGAGGCTTCAGAAAAATCATAATCCATAGGCAACCTCCACTAGATAGAAAACCCACCCTTCCTCCCTCCCTCCCTTCCTTCCTTCTTTCCTTTCTTCCATCCTTGCATCCTTCTCTCTCCCTCTGTCCACATAGGGAATCATACTTCCTCCTGTGGGTGTTCTGCCAAAAGGAATATAAATTTTGGGTTTATAAGCTATATTTCTTTCTTAAGCACCATGTCTTAAACCTAAATCACTCTGGCTCTCATTGATTGGCCAACAATAGGTTCCAGCTGAAGCCTCCTTTGGTCACTTACTGTATGGGCTCTGATGACTCAGACTGAGGGTAAACAGCCATTGTTTCTGTTCTGGCCAGAAACCCTGAGGGTCTTCCCCTCCTAGATTGATTTTGTTTTTGTTTTTGCTTTGTTTTGTTTGACTAGGTAAAAGAGGCCATCTTTTGCCTCATTTCTTATTAAGCCTTAATCACTAAATGGGCATTGCTTCAGTCAAAATCTGAGAAAGACCTTAGCTTAAAAAGGCCAAGGTCTCCCACTGCATCTGGGACCATATTCAGTCATTCTGATCTATCTCTTGCCACTGGACCCAGATGGCTCTGGAGAAGAAAGTGAGGTTGGGGACTTTGCACAGTTCTGCCTCACTTAAATCCAATTCCCTTGTAAGTCTGGACATCACCCTCCCGATGTTAATCGGTTCTCTTCCAGGAAGACAGACTAACAACAACAAAACAAAAACATCTTATCTACCCAGTACATATCATGTACAAATGGTTTTGCATACTGTTCCCCTCTCCCCTGTTCCATTAGAAAGAGAGTACTTTGAAGGAAGGACTGTGTTTCAGGTTTTCTTTGCCTCTCCAGCACTTTGTACAGTGCCTGACATACACTGAATGCTTACTAGATGTTTATGGACTGACTGTGACCTGCTGTTTGTCCCAACACCACATGTATGTTGATGGATGTCACTGTACGTTCTAACAGAGCTAAGTATAACCTAGCAAAGGATAAAGCCTAGCTAAGGTTAGCTCTGCCACATAACTTCTCTAGAATTCTTTCTGAGGTCAGCAAGATTTCTACAAGAGTTGTTCATCAACAACTCCAAGAAACAATCAGATAGCTTTTCAACCATGACCAAAAACTCCTCCCAAATTCTAGAATCACAGGTTTAGAACTGGAAGGAAGGTATTTAGAAGGTCATTTTGGTCCAACTTATTTTACACACATGGAAAGTCAGAGTTAAAAAGATAGAGCAACTTGTTCTAGGCTGCAGAGACAAATGGCTCCATCAGGATTTGAACCTAGGACCTCCAATAACAAATCTGAGTTTCTTTCAATCATTGTACCATGCTATCTCTACTGTTCTGTCTAATAACTGATGTTTATATAATGCTTTAAGGTCTGCAAAGGCCTTTATTTATAGTAGAATGATGCAGTTCTAGGTCATCATTCTTTTGATCAATGAAAATGGAAGGTTAAAAATGTGAGAATGGGGGTGGCTAAGTGGTAAAGTGAGTAGAGCACCAGCCCTGGAGTCAGGAGGACCTGAATTCAAATCCAGCCTCAGACACTTGACACTTACTAGCCATGTGACCCTGGGCAAGTCACTTAACCCCAATTGCCTACCGTCCCCCCTCCAAAAAGCAAAAAAAAAAGTGAGAATAAAAAGGTGGTTCCCATTCTTTATGGCACACTTTCCTATTCTATATTAACTATACAAAGTATTCAGTTTCAACTGCAATGTAGCAATGAAACATTCATCATGACCATATTATGATGTGCCAAGGTATAATTTATTATCTGTCTGAATATCAGATGATATGAAGCATCAAAAACCTATTTTGTGATGATGATCAACCAGGTTTAATCAGAAAGTCCATGGACATATCAAAGTGGCCTCTTATGTGGTAGACTGAAAGACAGTGATGTAATATTAAGAAAAAAAAATAAGGTAATCCACATCCTGAGAAAGTACTACAGAGTCTAAATACAGATTGAAGCAAGTTATTTGCTCTCTGTCTTTTCCCTGTTTTGTTTCATTTTCTCTTTCTCACTGTTCACTCCATTGGTTATAATCCTTCTTTACAATCTGACTAATGTTCAATGTGAAGGTATTTGTAGATACTATATTTGATTGCATGCTGCCATGGGGGGGAGGGGAGGAGGGGGAGAAAATTTGAAACTCAAGGGATTGTGGAACTGAATGTTGTCAACAAAAAGTAAATAAATAAATTTTTAAAATAAGGTAGATTCAATTCTTAATTATTTCCATTAAAGAAGGGAAGATATGTATTGAAACAATCCAAAAATGAGGAGTCATACAAAAATAATTTATGATAAAATAAATTTTTAAATAATTGCTTATGAATGTGGTTGTATAATGATGTGGTGTGTTATTAGTGAAGCCATACCTAAGGAAATGTTGAATCCCAGTTCAACAGACCACAGTCAAGAGACCTGTGTTATGATTTTGGTTCTGCCATTGACTACTTGCCTCTCTAGGCCCCTCTCTTCAATAATGCTGGTTTGTGTATGGAGTTTGAAGCAATCCTAGATTGTGCCTGGGAAAGACACTTCATCTTTGTGTGCCTTAGTTAAGTATTCTTCAAATGAGTGGTTCTGACTGCATGACTTCCTAGGTCCCTTTCCATTTATCTCTAATCTTCTAATTATTCCATGAGGACCTTCCCTAATGATTCATGAAAGTCTGTTCTGCTTTTCCATTCTGTGGTCAGAACAGACAGCTCACCTCTCAAAATGATGCAAAGCCTCCACTGAGGCCAAAGCAACTCACCTGTCAATTTCCACCAATTGAAAAATCTTAGTGGGTTCCATACAACTTTCTTATAAGACTTTACACAAAGTAATGACACTTAAGAAACAGTTTGAGTTATTCAGTAGATATTACTGAGCACCTGAAACATAGCAGAAACAATACGCAAGGCATTGCTGCTTTGGGGAATGAAAAAACAAGGTCCTGCCACGGACTTTACAGTCTAGCAGAGTAAATTAGGCATGTAGGGGGAAAGGGAACAACTCTGGGAGGTAGGTGCTATTGTTAGCCTCATTCCACAAATGAGGAAACTGAGGCGGTTAAAGGGTAAGTACTTGAACAGAGTTAGTAAGACAACATTTGAACTCAGGTCTCCCTGCCTCCAGTATCCTATCCACTTCACCGGAGAGCTGCCTTGCACAGTACAATTATCGTAAATAAAAGACATATGAAAAGAAAGGCTATCTGCATCCAGAGAACTGGTAAAAAGAAGAATGTATGGAACAATTATATATAGAGATATACATATATACACATATAATACATATATTATGTATTGTAGATTACATTATATTATATATGATATATTTATGTATTTTATTATATATTATATGTGTGTGTGTGTGTGTGTGTGTGTATCTAACAGCTGTCTCAAGGCTGGGGGTGGGGGAGGGAAGAAAAAAGAAATTTACTTGATAATTTTGTTGTATATTTGTAAGGAATGGCAAATTGTACATGGTAAATTTACAGTTTCATGTGCGATCATCTTTTTCACTGTACCATGTTATGCAAGCACTTGTTTTGTTCCCGGAATGAAAACAAATTTTAGAAAAAGACAAAAAAAGAGAAAAGAATGAAAATGAGCAGGTAATACTGAGGGAGAAGGTCATTACAGATAGAGGAAAGAATGTGAACAAAGATACGGGGGAAGAAAAGGACATGGTTGGTTTGAGAAACAGAATAATGATGGGCAGGGAAGTCTCCTGACGGTTACATAAAGGTCATAAATAGGTCATATTCATAGACTCTCCAGGGTTGGAACAGACCTCAAACGCCCCCGTATTCCAGCCTCTAACACTGCCAGATGATTGATATGCATATAACTGGTATAAGGAAATGATTTTTTTTTAAAAGCACTTCTAACTAGAAAAGGAAGAAACGAAACTTTTGCAAAAATAATAAGTATTTATACACTTTAAAGCTTAAAAAGAGCTATACAAATATTCTCTTTTTATCCTTACAACCAGTCTGGGACAGTAGGTGCTATTATTAACTCTATTCTATAGGTGAGAAGTCTGAGGCAAGCAGCAGTAAAATGACTCAGCCAGCGTCACAAAGCTAGTCAGTGTCTGGGGCTGGATTTGAACAGATGGCTTCCTGACTCCAGGCTCAGTGTTCTCTCCACTGCCCCACCTAGCTGCCTCAGGAAACTTATTGTACCTTTAGCAGAATATAAAAGTGAACTTGCTAAATATGAACAAGTATTTGAATGGATTCTGGTGGAAGGACCAAAGGATTTGGAATCAGAGGAGTTGAGTTCAAATTGCAGTTGTGCTACTGACCTGGCACTCACTTAACTTGTCCTTGTTTTTTTTTTTTTTTTGCAATTGGGGTAGGGCAATTGGGGTTAAGTGACTTGCCCAAGGTCACACAGCTAGTGTGTGTGTGTGTGTGTGTGTGTGTGTGTGTGTGTGTGTGTGGCTGGATCCAAACTCAGGTCCTCCTGACTCCAGGGCCAGTGCTCTACTCACTACACCACTTAGCCGCCCCCTCACTTAACTTTTCTGAAGAACAGTTTTTTCATCTGCAAAAAAATGGGAATTAGATTAGATGACCTTTAAGATTCCTTTCCTCTCTTTAGGCAGTTAGTTGGTGCAGTAGATAGAGTGCTGGGCCTAGAATCAGTGAGTTCAAATCTGGCCTAGTGACTTACTAGCTGTGTGACCCCGGGCAAGTCACTTCACCCTGTTTGCCTCAGTTTCCTCATCTGTAAAATGAGCTGGAGAAGGACACAGCAAACCACTCCAGTATCTTTGTCAAAAAAAAAAAAACCAAAGCAGGTCGCCAAGAGCCAGGTACGACTAAAATCACTGAACAACAAGGTTTCTTTCAGCTCTGAAATCTCAGTATGACATGAGTCTTAAAAAGTCTCTCATTTACATTTCAATGTGTCAAAAAGCAAACATATAAAGAACAGATTCAATCAAAATCTGAAAACTAAACACCTAAATGCTACTGTATTTGAAATAAGAAGGAATTCATTAAATTAAAATCAACAGTAAAATCTGATGAAACAAAGCGAATTTTCATCATTTTTTTAAAAAAGATTCACACATAAAATAGAAAGGTCCACAATCTAACTGTATACAGGACACCCAGTATTTTTTACTTTTGAATTGCTACTCTAACATGAAGAAAGGAATTCATGTGCTTTCTTAGGGGATTTTTTCTGATGTCTTTTCAAACTCACTTAAATAGCTGCCTACATTTGGAAGATAAATTTCACGCAAACAAATGAAATAACAGAATTGATAGCATGGTTGCCAATGGAGTTATCAAGACAATGAAACCATAATTTGCTGGTTTAGTGAAACATATTTCTGGTCTGGTATACCAATTTATCCACAAATTATGCTGAGTAACAACCACCAAGTATAAAACCCTGGAATGCTATTGAAAATAAGTTGATTTTGTGATTTGGTTCTGCAGGTAAAAAAATTACCTACAGAATTATCTGTGTGTGTTTGTGAGTGTGTGTGTGTGTGTGTGTGTGTGTGTGTGTGTGTGTGTAAGACTACACATACATAATTAGGGTAATATATATACTACATATAGTATTTATACATATACATATACTACTCATACTCAAACATAGCGACAAGAACAAAATATAAAAATGCTGTTGGGCCAACAGAGTCGTGTATTTCAAATCAAGTCTTACTCATCCTCAGTCACATTTTTGTTGTCAAGACATTAGAAATTTCCCAAGTACCAAAATCTGGATATGTATCTACATAATAGTACAAATGTCAACAACAGTAATCAGGTGTCCCTTTCCATTACTTAATGAGAAAATTTTAAATGCACTCATTAACTTAAGAAGTATTTATTAATTGGTGAATTCATATATTGGTGTGTGTTCCAGTCTTTGATACCTGTAGCAGGAGCATATACAAAGAAAAGAAACTTCTGAGAAAGTTTTAGCGTGCAACTAATAGAAATTAATTCATAAAAACATAAGCAATAATAATAGTTTGTATTTATGTGACGTCTTAGGTTTTTCAAAGTGCTTTCTTTACAAAACTATCCTGTGGGCAGGTAGTACAAATGTTATTAACCTCTTTTTAGAGATGAAGAAAGTGAAGATCTGAGAGCCCAAATGAATTGTCCATGGTCACACAGTTGCTAAGTATGTGAGATAGGATTTGACTTGGGCCTCCTGAGGCCAAAGCTGGTATTCTTCTCATTACAACACATAATAAAGAAATTATACACAATTTATATACTTTGACTAAACAAAAGACCATGGTAGACTGAACTTGGTTTGGGAAAGGGTTTTGTGGAATAGGAGAGTCTTGAGCTCCATCTTGAAAAAAGTATACAAAGTAGAAAGGTGAGAGGACAGTATCACAAAGGTAGGAAATACAAAGAGTGAAGGAGATTAGAAAAAAAGAATGAATGTGGCTGTAGGAGGGGCTGCCAGACAAATAAGAACGAATAGTCTGTCTGTAACAGAAGAAGAACAAACCCTAAGATTAGGTAGTTTTTTGGACTAGTGGACAGAGAGCGTTGAATCCTCAGTTAAGAAATGTCAGCTTCTTAAGGGCACAGACTGTTTGATTTTTTGTCTATGTATAACCAGGATTTAGCACAGTGCCTGGCCCATAGTAGGCAATTTTTAAGAGCTTACTCAATTGCAAGGAGGAATTTGGACTTGCTCTGACAAGCAATAAATGGAAAGACAGATTCTTAATGAAGTGAGACTGACATAATGAAGTGGTCTTTTAGACAGATGAATCTGGTGGCAGTACTTGGGACAAACTGACAGGTGGAAGAAATCGGAGGTCAGGTAGCTTCCCTGACTCAAGAGAAAGATGGAAAGGAAGATTTCAAAACAAATATGGTTATAAAACCAAGGAGTGTTTCATCTCTTACAATAATTCTGTGTCACTGAAAAACAAATCAGAGTATGTCTTGGTATAAATAGAGCTGTCAAGCTTAACAGACCTAAATGCTACCCTGAGTGAACATCCTTCATGGGCCATCAAACCAAGCCATGCCTCATTTCCCTGCCTGGCATTAAAGTCCAGTCCAACTCTGCTAATGGAAAGAGATTCTGTTGACTTCATGGCATTAGCAGACAAATGCTTCTTGGAGCTTTGCCCTTACTTAAATAACATTTTTGCAGGATCCAATCCTATCTGAGTAATAAGAGAATATTTATATACCTACGTATTTATACACAGCTATGGAGTGAAAGGGTTAAGGCTCCAGTATTTGAGCAGATACTAGTGCTTTAACCTTCTTAACATTCCTAAAAGATAAGTAGGTGGAAAGCATTTCTACCCCAAGGGCAAAATGTAAGTCAAAGTCACCAGTCTTCCTTTCCCTCCCTGTGTTCATTTCATCAGGGCTCTGAACAGTGCCTATGAGCTATTTTAAGGGTGTCTGGTTTTCTTAGCTGAGCTAAAAGGTTTGTTCAAAATGGAATCACCTCTTGTCTCAGAGTTCACTTGGTTGTAAGCCAGAGGCAACTACCCAGTTATCATTCATTCTCTTAAAAAATTCTTTCACCTTTTTTTTTTTTAATTCTCTCCCCTCTTCCCCCATCCCAGGCTGCCTACCCTGCTTCTCCCTGGCAAACCTTTACTATATGAGGCCTATACCTCATCATCTAATTAGCTCTCCAGCCTTCTCTTAGGTCATACCCGATGACTTAATTACCCTCTGGTTTATCACTGTCCTAAGAACGCTGTGTTCTCTTCCTGCTATCATTCATTCAGCTCCTGAAAGGCCATTTCCTCCTTCCTAAGCAAAGTGAATGAAATGATTCTGGGCTGGTGGCTAATATCAGTTTCTCCTAAGAATGCCAGTTTGATATCTTCTAAGTCATATCTGGTTAACTTGTCCTATACTGAACTCTGGACCATACCATGGACAGGCAGGTATAGATAGTAATGGCTAATAACTACAAGCATTATACAGCTCTTCGAGTTTGCAAAAGCCTTTACATATGTTAACCCAACTGATCCCCACAACAATCCTGGGAGGTAGGAGTTATTATCCTTCCCATATTATAGATGAGGAAACTGAGTCCCTGAGAGGTTAACATGGCTAATAAGTCACACAGCTGCAAGTGTCTGAGTTAGAATTCAGACCAAGCATCCCTGATTCCAAAGCCTGTGTGTTATCCACTCTGCTACCTAGCTACCATGTAATAAGAAAACAATATTTAGTATGACATTGATGATAAACTGTTACTTCAGGAAATTAAAACTATTCATCTTTCCTCTAGTGGTTGGCACACAGTAGGCATTTAATAATTTTTTAACTGATGAAAAGTAATGCACCAGATTATTTTGTTTGCATCAGATTATTTTTCTTGGGATACAAGCATGGTCATTTCTCTTTGGGATAGCTAGGTGATGCAATAGTTAAAGAGTATCTCTCTTGGAGTCCTGAAGATCCGAGTTCAAATCCAATCTCAGCTACTTATTGACTGTGTGACCTCAGGCAAGTCACTTGATCTCTGTTTGCCTTATCTGTAAAATGAGAATGATAATAGCACTTAACCTCCTAGGGCTGTTGGGTGTATCAAATCAAATCAGACATTATAATATATGTAAAATGCTTTGCAAAGCTTAAAGCCTTATATCAATGTTAATTATTATTGTGAAAATGATTATTAGTAGAGTTACATTTATTTCTGCAAAGTGCACACCTCTAACAATCAGAATTGTATCAACACTTGCTTATATCTCTTGAATGCACTTATCCTGCATTTTTATAGTTATCTGGGTTTGCATCACATCCTTTTACTGGATTATAAACTCCACAGAGGTCTAAATCCTAGCTAAATTTCAGTCTTCACTCAGCCTACCACAGTGATCAGTACATTGTATGTTCCTAATCTGTTGAATTTTATTACTGAGCTAAACCATGCTAAATGTTCCAATGTATATGAAAAGGAGTAACAAGTAAGGCCAGTAAACAGCCCGCTCCCAGGTGTTAATCCTGCTCTACAGAGACTGTCATCAGTTGGGGGCATGGAACATTTCCGTGGACAAGTTTGCTTTGGGCTAACTTCATAAGCACAGCTAGTCCTTCATTCTGTCATGGAAGAGGAGCACATGACCAGTAGTCAGGAAATTTGGATTCTATCTAGTTCCAGGCAGTCATCAATGAGCTGCATGACTGGGCAATCTGATTCAACTCTCTGATCTTTTATTAAGGTCCTACTATGTGCCGGGCATTGTGCTAACCTGAGAATTCAAAGATGAAAAACAGTCCCTTCTCTCAAGAAGCTCATGGTCTAATAGGGAACAGAGACTGCAAACAACTATGCACAGAGACAGACGGAATAAATTGGGGATAGTCTCAGAAGTAAAGCATAGCATTAAAGAGACCTGGGAAAACCTATTTTTTTTTTTTACAGAAAGAGGGACTTTAGTTAAGATGTGGAAGAAGCCAGGCAAGCTAGGACTTTAGGGTTAGTTCATAAAAAAAAAAGGTGGGTGGGAAAGCAACAGGATTTCAGAAGATTGAAGATGAAGAATACTACCCATCTCCTGACAGAGTGACAGACTCAATAAACAAAATAGGACAGAATTTTTGGACACGGCCAATTTGGGATTGTTTTGTTTGACTATGTATATTTGTTACAAGGGTTTTGTATTTTCTTTTTTTGGAGGGCGATGGAGGAGGTAGAAAGGAACATAAATGTTAATTTAAAAAGGTAAAATTTCATTTAGAAAAAGAGCCATTCCAAAGTTCATTTAATATTACTTTGTCAACCAGCTGAAGGCATATTTGATGTCATGCTGAGAAAAACAGCTAGATTTGATGTCAGAAGACCTGAGTTCGAATTCCACCTCTGACATTTACCACCTCTGTAACCATAGGCAAGCCACTTCTCTAGGACTTTCTTTTCCTAGAAAAATCAGGAGGTGTAGTAGATAACCTTTAAGGTTCATCCTTGATCGAAGTCTGGGATTCAATGATTTGGGGGATATCTCAGTCCTAGATGCCTATATATCTTTTGAAATATATCCTCAAAGAATTTATTTTCCTGTTTTTAAAAATATTGTCACAATCCTTGATACTACTAGAGTCATAGGAATGCTAGACTAAGTTACAAGAAACAATATTGATAGGTAAAAGAAGAAAATATTCTCCCTCTTTTGAATGGAAAACAGATCCATCGCAGTGAGTGCTGCTGAGGGAGATGGAGAGGGAGACAGAGAGAACTATATAGCACACATCTAGCTTTCCAGAAAGTATTTTGGGAAACAGGGTCTGCCATAAATGAACTCCCCTAGGTAAATGTAAGGAAAAAGAAAATGAGATTTCAGTCCTGCTTCTTGAGGTTGTCACAGGACACAAATGGGATTTGACTGGTTTTAGTTCAAGCAGGGTAATTTCCATAATATCCAGGACTGGTCCTGGGCAAACCTGTCAAATAAGGAAGCAGGACTGTGCGTGGGGAAGAACAGTTGGATGGGGCTCAGGTGACTAGCTTTCCCCTCTGCTGCTGCCCTGCTCTGTGACCTTGAACAAGGGACTTGACTTCTCTGAGGCCCAGTCTCTTGAGAATTTGTAAAATGATGGTGGTATGTGCTTTCTAAAGTCCTTCTTGCCTCTGAAATACTACAAATCTCCTTTGAGTTCTCAGGGAACAAGTACCGTGGTTATTATAATGATAATTGTAGAATCATAATGAATAATGGAAACGTAGAATCATAATGAACAATTCTGGAGAGAACACATTATAGCACACAGAGCCAGAGATAAACTCAACATTTGTTCAGTTGTTTTCAGCCATGTCTGACTTACTCTCTGACCCCATTTGGGGTTTTCTTGGCAGAGATACTGGAGTGGTTTGCCATTTCCTTCTCCAGTTCATTTTACCTATGAGGAAACTGAGGCAAACAGGATTAAGTGACTTGCCCAAGGTCACACAGGTAGTAAGTGTCTGAGGCCAGATTTGAACTCAGGAAGATAAATCTTTCTGATTCCAGGCCCAGTGCTCTGTGTACTATGGCACCACCTACCTGCCAACCCACTTTGATATAAAACCTACTTCTCCTACCTCCAAAGCACTCTCAATGAGCTTAGGGGCAAGTAAAGGATGAGAAATGAACCAGGTATTTCTGTGATCACTCCCTGGGCACAGCCAAGGGGAAGGGTTTGCACACTCAGGACTTTTTACTAAGAGTATGTGTCTCAGGAAGGGAAGCTACAATTGAAAAAACTGTCTTGGAGATTTCTTTAGATTTTCCTTCCTCAACACATTATTTCTCATTGGCTGATCTTCTCTGTCCTCATGTGTAAAAATTTGGAGTCAGAGGACCTGAGTTTGAATCCTGACTCTAACACTCACTACCTGTGTGATCTTGGTCAAGTCCCTTAACCTCTCTCAGCTCCAACTTCTTCATCAGTAAAATGAGGCGGTCTGACTAAATAGCCCTTGAAATCTCTTCCAGTTCTAAATGGATGATTGTAGCTCCAACCCAGACAAAAGCAGGTGAGCAGAGCAGTAGATAATGGCCAAAGGAACTGTAGTCTAGACACTCCCCAGATATGAGGGGCCAATTTTTGTTATAAATTCCACCGTTCATCATAGCTAGTCAATAGAAAAGCTCCCTATGACTGGACTGACTGGCAGTCCCATCTTTTCTTAAGCCACACCAATACCCAACTATAACTGGCTCCTCACTATGCAGATACAAAACACTAGTCTAGGGCTTCAACAGCTAAAATGTAGGCAACTGCTCAGAAGCTCACTCCACCCATCCATCCATTCACATATGTGGCACAGTGGTTAGAACACTAGGCTTGGAATCAGGAAGACTCATCTTCCTGAGTTCAAGTATGGCTTCAGACACTTACTAGCTATGTGATCCTGACCATGTATGCGTGTGCGTGTGTATATGTATATACATATACAAATGTGTGTGTGTGTGTGTGTGTGTGTGTGTGTGTGTATGTGTGTTTTCCCCTTCCCCCCCACAGTCTGGCAAAGAACTGAAGGGAACGGAGTTCATAGCCAGGTACAGTAAGTGTTGATCCTGCTTGTTGACAAAAGTGATGAGTCGTTCGAATTAAGAACTGGATCCTTTCTAGGACACCATCCCCACACTGGGACTGTCCTGTCTCAAATGCAATACCTCATCAGCTCATGTCAACATGACGCTTGCCTTTCTTGACCTTTCCCCACTCCTATTTGCAAATTCACATTAAACAAGTTGGTTTTCAGGGGCTTCAGTAAAAGAATATGACTTTAAAAATGTGACAAAACAGGGAAAAAAGACCAAACTGTTTTGAGAAGCTTCTGATCCACCAAAAGGAAAGGGATAAATTTACAAGTTATATAAAGAAGTGTTCCTTCCCCCCTCAGCTTACACCCTTCGAATCTGCAATATGGCAGAGCTAAAAAAGAAAGTAAAATTTTTATAAGGAGAAACATGGCATGTAGGGCCTGCATAGTAATCATCTTACTATACTTGGTTCTCAGAGTACTATTGTCAGTTCAAGAGCATTTTTAATTTGAGAGATGCAGAGAAACAGAAAGGGTCTAGAGGGGAAAAAAACATTCCATTAACAATGAAAAGGTAGAATGTGGGATCTGAAAAAGAAACTGCTGCAAGGTGAGGGACAGATTTGAAAATTTCTTCAAGAATGGGAAAGAGTAATTTAGAAAGGGCAGCCAGTTACTTTCTGAGGAAACATGGACTCAAGCTAAAAAGAACAATGATTTTGGATAGATTCCTTAGAAAGACTGTTCTGGCCAAGGGACCTTGTGTCACAGAATGGGCTGCCAAAAAAGCCTTGGAGAGGCATACATGTCACAGTCCTTCTGAGCAATAGGACAATAGCCCAGACAAGCTCCTAGAGTCCTTTCAAGTTCTTTGATGTTAATAAACCTGGACTAAGTGGGTCATGGTGGCCAACGGCTATATACTCCCTGCTCCTGAGAAGCTGAGGCTGGTGGATCACTTGAGCTCAGGAGTTTTGAGCTATAGTAGGGCCAAGGCCAGAAACAAAATGGCAATACCTAGGGGACAAGGGACCACCTAAATGACTTAGCTGGACCCAGTTGGAAATGGAACAAGTCAAAGCTTCCACTCTTGGGATTGGACCCACAAGTAGCCATTGTACTTCTAGCCCGAATGAGATACAGAAACCTACACTAAAAAACTGCATGTGGTTAAAAACAAAAATCTGAACTGACCTCGAAGTGTGTATTTTATTTTATTTTTTTAATCTTTTTAATTTTTTTTGGAGGGGGGAGGTTAAGGCAATTGGGGTTAAGTGACTTGCCCAAGGTCACACAGCTAACTCCTAACTCCTGGACCAGTTCTCTATTCACTGCATCACCTACCTGCCCCCAGAGGTGTACATTTTAGAGATGCTAGCCCATTTATCACACACTGACCCCCATGTGTACAAGAAACACAGTTGTACTGCCCTGAAACACCAAAGGGTAACTGAAGTGTACATTTTGTCCTATGACGGTATGTATATACATATGTATGTATATTTATTGTTAAACAAGACCATGCAAAGGCACATATATATATATACACATACATACATATACACATATATACATAAAAATAAAATAGCTGGCATTTATGTAGCATTTTAAGATTTGCAAAAAGCATATGTTATCTCACTTGATTCTCCCAACTACCCTGTGGAATAAGTGCTTTTATAATCTACATTTTATAGATGAGGAAACTAAGGCAAACAAAAATTAAGTGACTTGCCCCTGGTCACATAGCTAATTAGTTTCTGAGGGAAGATTTGAACTGAGGTCTGCCTGATTCTGAAATCCAAAAGTGTGTCAAATAACTGCCACTATTTTTTTTTTAAAACACAAACACACACACATAGAATATGAAAAAACCCCAGCAGTATGGCATTGTTAGAACCCCACAGTTTTCAAGGAAGTCTGATAATTTGAGGACAAATGAGAAAACCTCTTTTAAAAAAAAAAATGTGAACCATTCCTCAAACTACAAATCATCTATTTCCTTCTTTTCTACTTCTAGTCCCAGTGTCAAAGGATAATAACTTTCATAGTTATTAGTCTTAATCATAGCCAAACCATAGATGCTTTGAAGAAGGTAGAAGTCTGCCCTCTGGCCATGTCCCTTTAACTTGCTTCCAGTTTATCTGACCTGTTTATTCCCAGGTCTTGTTTGTGTTTTGAGATTTTCTACCTACTGGTCAATAGTATGAGATGAATCTTGAAAGAAAAAAAAATGAAACAAGATTATGCAAAGGCACAAAAAATCCTAATGGGGAAAATTGGCCTTGAAGAGAACTATGGAGATTGTATTAGGCTTTATTTTTCTATCAAGTTTTCTACAAATATCATCTTAACAGAATGGAAAAATTAATTTAAATGTTAAAAATCCTATCTGACAACCTTATTTTAGAATTAGGAAGACAAAGGTTCAAATGAAAGTTTTAAAAAAAGAACCTTAAAATGCCGTTTTCAGTCAGTTATGCTATATAATATGCGAAATATATTTTCTGTAACAAAACTCCCCTGTATTTTCCACCAGTTACACAACAGAATTTCCTACTGCTTAGCTGTTGTTTCCTATTGACTAATAGAAATTTGCCTCTTGCCTGATGAGAGCATTTCTCTTAAAATCTTTGCGCTGAATACCTTTGATAAAAATCAGATATCTAAGAAATATATATGGAGTTAGTGCAAATATAGACCAAGAAACAATATTCAAAATGTATGTCCAAAGATGATATGAACAGTTTTCAAAAGAAAAACTACAATCACTAATCATATGAAAAACTGCTCCAAATTACTAATAAAATAAATCCAAATCATCACCTCTGAACTTTCAATTCAGACCCACTAAATTGGCAAAGAAGACAAGGGATGGAAGTAGTCAATGCTGGAGAGTCTATGAAATGATAGGAACACGACAACAGCATTGATCAAGTAGTGAACTGGTATGGCTTTAAAAAAAAACCTGTTTGGAATTATGCAAGAAAAAAATTAATAAAATATTCATACTCTTTCACGGAATCCAGCTACTAACCATATAGTCAAAGGAGGTAAAAGATTACACGTATATGAATCTAATGGCAATTCTGTACTTTTTTATGGTAACAAGACGCTGAAAATAAATTTGATACTTATTAAAAGAACAAATTGTGACATATAACTCTAAAGCACCATTGCACTATAAAAATGAACAAAAATGAGGAATTTAGAGGAGAGTGAAAAGACTTGTGATAATTAATACACAGTAAAAGAAGTGCAGCAGGAGAATAAGATCCCCTCACCCAATATCCACAATGACTTGTTGTTCAGTCATTTTCCTAGTCATGTCCTACTCTTTATGACCCCATTTGGGGTTTTCTTGGCAAAGATACTGGAGTGGTTCGCCATTTCCTTCTCCAGCTCATTTTACAGATGGGGAAACTGAGGCAAATGGGGTTAAGTGACTTTCCCAGGATCACATAGCAAGTAAGTGTCTAGGGCCATATTTAAATTCAGAAGATGAGTCTTCTTGACTCCATGCCTGATTCTCTATCCACTGTGCTACGTAGTTAGCCCACAATGATTACTATAATGTAAAGGAAAATAATCTTAAAATGCCACCAAACTTTGATGAAGCATAAAGACCAATCCTGATGCAAGTGAGAGTTGAATTAAACATATTTCCATCATCTCTTTATAGAGTTCAATGACTGAATGGCATATTAAGAAATAACATGTAAAAATAAAAGCCCCCAAATAAAACCTTTCTGAAAATCTCTCTCCTTTTGAGGTCTATATTCCTTCCATTTTGACAAATCACATTCTTTGAGCAAAGAGGAAGAGGCAGCATCTTTTTTGTTTGTTTGTTTTGTTTTTTGTTTTAACAAATGCTTTATTAACTTCTGGTTTACATCATTCATTTCTGCCAGATTTTGAGTTACAATTTTTTCCCCATTTTTCCCCTACCCACCACCCAGAATAGCAGTCCCACAAGATATCCCCTCATACAATCTACTCTCTCCCATACCCCAAGAAGCAGCATCTTACAGATACTCATTGTGTCTTCATCATTTACCCTGTTTTCTTTCAAAGTCTGCACTATGCATTTATTACCACTTTTTACAATGTAATTTCCTTGGGAGAATAGACTGTTTTAGTGTTTTTGTCTTTCTTCATATCCCTGGAGCTTAGCACAATGCCTGACACATAGTGAGTACATAATAAATACTTCTTGCTTGGTTAATTTACTGAATTCCAGATCCTCTCCCCCATTATCATCAATGAGTTTAACATCTGAGTCACAGTTGTAGCACTTCACAATTTAAAAAATGCTTTTGACATAACTATGCTTCATATCATCTCTACTGATTACTTAACACACAACCTAAAAGTTCCTTGATCTGCTAAATTCAAATGACTTTCACCTCTGCCATCCCCATCATAGATGTATATTGTACCATGTTACTGCCCAGAAATGCTCCCCACAAGGGTTTCAAACTCTGAAATTCTCTTTTCTAGGCACAACTTCATTATATTTCACATCTCACATCCCTCTCTTGAGGTAAACCTGTTATTCACTCTCAACACAACTTCTAGTCCCTCAGCCCTATCACATCCCTCCCTTTCCATTACTGAGTCACCCTGGACCATAAGGTCAGCTCTTTCAATGCTACTTTTTACTGGTTATTTCCTGTTGTCAAATTGCTATATTCAACCCTTGGTAAATCCTGCTACAGGCATACTTTAACATGCTTTACTTTATTGTGCTTTGTAGACAGGGCATTTTTCACAAGTTGGTTTGTGGTGACCCTGCAATCAAGCAAGTCTATTGGTACCATTTTTCTGACAGCATGTGCTCACATCGTGTCAAATTTTGGCAATTCTCACAGTATTTCAAGCTTTTTCATTATTATTTTGTCTGTTATGATGATCTGGGGCATCACAAACCATGCCCATATGAGACAGTGAACTTAATTGATAAATTTTGCATGGATTCCTACTGCTCTACTAACTGGCCATTGCCTTGTCTCTGTCCTTCTCCTTGGGCTTCCCTATTCACTGAGACACAGTAATACTGAAATCAGGCCAACTAAAACCTACAATAGTCTCTAAGCGTCCAAATGAAAGGAAGTCAAGGGATTGTGCAAATTTCATTGTTGTCTTATTTTAAGAAATTGCCACAGCCACTCCAGCCTTCAGCAACTAGCATCCAGATCAGTCAGCAACTATGAACATCGATCGAGGCAAGATCCTCCACCAGCAAAAAGATTATGACTCTCTGAAGGCTCAGATGATCAGCATTTTTTAGTAATAAAGTACTTTTTAATGTATGTACATTTTTTAGACATAATACTATTTCACACTTAATATACTACAGTCTAGTGTAAACATAACTTTAATATGCACTGGGAAACCAAAAAATTCACATGACTTGCTTTATAGTGATATTCACTTTATTGTGGTGATCTGGAACTGAACCAGCAGCATCTCTGAGGTATGCCTATACTTATATTCTCTACCCCCATTCCCTGACTGCCAAGCAACTGCTCGAGAATGTCTGAGGCTACACTAATTAGAGTCACTAAAAATTCTTATTTTCAACTGAATTCCCATAGAGGTAAAGTGACCAGTTTGAAGTAAACAAAAGAGGGAGAATTTGAACTTATGACCTCCCTGATCCAGTGCTTTTTATACTAAATAATATTGCCTACCAATGTAGGATCTGACCTAGAACTCTAGAATCCACTTAGAATTCAACCTAGAATTCTAGGATCCACTTAGAATCCAACTCAGAACTTAGAATTTAATTTTTAAGAATCCAATTTAAAGTTCTGGAATCCACTTAGAATCCAACTTATAATAATTCTAGAACCCACTTGGAAGCCAATTCACAACTCTAGAATCCACTTAGAACCCATCCTGGAACTCTAGAATCCAATTTAGAATTGTAGAATCCACAAAGGGGAAGAATATGAAATCTGAAAGGCTAAATTAGGAGGCATATGCTAGAATAAAGAGTTTATAGTTTATCTCATAGATAATGGAGAGAACCACTAAAAGTGTTTGATCAAACCTAGGCATTTGGAAAAGTACTTCAGCAGCTACATGAAGACAGAATAGTTTAGAAAGGGAGTCTAAGCTCTTTAGCTAGTGATGACTGTGCCCCAACTTTGCTTTCCAGCTTTCGATACAAGGCTCAGATCAAATAAGTCCCTGCTCCAGTATGTCTTCTCTGCTGTTCTCTTCCAGAAAAATATCTCCTCTGAACTTCTCCCAACACTTGCTTGGCACCTCTCCTCATGTTCATAGCATGCTTCCTTTTTATTAGTGTTATATGTATTCAAGTCTTGACCTTTCCCCCATTAGACTGTCATCTCCTTGACATGTTGTATTCATTCTTATATCCCCCACAGTGACTTGCACATAGTATATACTCAATGAGTATTTCTTAAGTGAATGAATGAAATCTGAATCAATTTGTGTTGAACATGGAGAGACAGTGATATGGTGAAAATAACTCAGAAGTCAGCATCAGGTAATACCTAGGTTCAAACTTTGCCCCTAACACTTACTAGGGTGGTTGTTGGGTAAGTCACCTTAACGTTCCTAAGCCTCAGTTTCCTCCCATGCAAAATGGAGATAATATCATGTCAAGGAGTTAACAGTCTAATGGGAGAAGGCAAGGTGGGTCAAGACCTATACATGTATAACTCTAATAAAAGGAAAAATGCTATAAATGTCATGAGAGGTGCCAGGCAAGTGGCACAGAATTACTATATACCTAAAATGGGATGATGCAAGAAGGTGCATTAAAGAATCAGCTTTTTTTGGAGTTGGCATAAGGCAGTGGAGAGAGCACTGGGTTCAAAATGAAGGGATCTGCATCCAAAGCCTGCCCCACCAGGTTAGGCAAGCCACTTTACCTCTCCTGGGCAGTGTGCTACAGTAGATGGGGCCCTGGCTGCGGAGGCAGGGGGCATGGGCTCAAACCTCACCACTGACATTTATAATCTATGAGACTTTGGGCAAGTCATTCATTTAAATGTTCTGAGTTTCTTATTTTCCTCATCTGTAAAATGGGGGCATTAGACTATATGGTCTTTAACCCTATGTCTATGATCTTAGAATCAGTATCTAGAAAATGAGGGGGTTGGTCTAAGATCTATTCCAGCTATAGGTCTGTTAAAAAGAAAGGCTAAGCCATGGAAACAGAGGCTTTGAATCATTCCTTCCCCAGAAGAGGCTTAGTCTCTGCAGCTTCATGTGTAGCTAGAAAAGAAAATGTTCCATGTTCTTCCTTAAAATATAAACCACTTTAAAGAATTAAGTGTAGTAATTTGGTCAAATTGCTGCTCTACTCATAGCTATAAACACTACAGTTCAAAATAAACTATCAGACATAGTAATTTGCCCAGGTTCTGACTGTGGCAGCTACCAGACAATTTTCTACCCTGTTGACTGACTTGAAAGAAATAAAATTTGTCCAATTTTCCAATAGCCCTTTAATACGGAACTAAACATTATAGAATAATTTTAAAATATTAATTACAACCATGAATACCAAAGCCGGCAATAAAATGGCCACATCAGACACTTTAAAATACCTGTTACATTTTAATTGGGACAAAGTAAGAAAAAAAATTAATCTATGATTTCTCTCTCTCTCTCTCTCTCTCTCTTTTATATTACAGGAACAAACAGCAAATGGAAGTGCTAATGTGGTTTACAGAAAAACCTTGCCAGGCTAATTTCAACAGATACTCTCCAACTTTTGGCCCACAGAAAAACAAGGGATATGGATAGTCATGGGGCCTATTATTTCACTGACCGAGCAAATTTCTCATTTGAGGAAACTATTAAAGCATGTCAGACTCCTCCTCTCTTTTTTTTTGGTATGTATGGTGTTTTTTTTTTTTGTTTGTTTGTTTTTTAGTTTTGATCTAGTTATCCTACTGCTAGGCTTATACCCCAAACAGATCAATAAAAAAGGAAAAGGCCCAATATGTACAAAAACTTTTTTTATAGACTTTTCATGATGGCAAAAACCTGAAAACTAAAGGGACATCCATCAGTTGGGGAATGGCTAAATATAGTTTAAGAATATAATGGAATGCTATTGTGCAGTAAGAAATGAGAAAACAGATGACTTCAAAGAGACAGGAAAGACACAAACTGATAGGGGAAGTCAATGGAACCAGAGGAACAACTTAGACTGTAACAGCAATATCATAAGAATGAACAATTTTGAAGACTTTTATAAACTGATGAATGATGAAATGAACAGAATAAGGAGAACAATTTCTAAACCAGCCACAAAAATGTAAAGATGAACAACCCTGAATCTGATCACTTCAATGACCATCCATGATTCCAGAGGACTGAAGATGAAACCTGCTATCCATTATGGAGAGGTGAAGGACTAAGGGTACAGAATAAGACATATATCTATTTCTCTATAGCCACTGGGGGAACTTGCTTTTCTTGACTGTATATACTTATTAAAAGAAAACTGTTTATTTTCTTTTCCCTCAATGGAGTGAGGACATGGAAGGAAGAAAAAATGGATTTTTGCTCATTAAAAAAAAATTGGAGTAGTGGGACTAAATGCTACAGATGTGCAATACTGCATGTCCTTTCAAACGAGGTCACAATATTTGCTTAATTGTTTTACTTTGTTCATTAGACATCATGTGGAGTGGGAGGGTAATTTATAAGTGCCTGTAATATTTTTAAAAATGTAAATAAAATAAAAAAATCTCTATGCCTCTTGGGTTCTCCCCCAAATGATTTCCAGTCAATACATATAGGAGAAAATGAAGAAGTAAATATCAAGGATGTTTGTGGTCAATTACAAACAGTCATGGTGGCTGTGGATGCCCATATGTTCACATGCTACATCTACCTTTAGAGAATGCCAGAGTTAGAGTCTAATGTCCTGGGTACAAATTCTGACTCTGTTACTAACTTACTATTTTACTACAAATCCCTTAACTTCTTGATGCCTCAGCTTCCCTGCCTGTAAAAAGAGGGGACTGGAATAGCTGGTTTCTAAGATCCTTTCTAATGCTAAGATTCTGTGAATCTCTAGCTACATTATTGCCAACTGAGGGTCCTCAGTTCTGTTGGGGGGGTGTCTGTTTTGTAGCTCAGCATTACTTTTATCCTCACCCATTCTTCCAGACTGATAACTGAAGAAAAAGAATTAATCATATTCTGGACCAGAAGACCCTTACTACAATAAAGTTGTCACAAGATGGCAGAGTAGGGAATTGGAAACGGAGCCAATGTGTCTGTCACTGAGGAGCTGGTACTTCCCTTCTTGTTCAAGTATCTATTTACCCCCTCAGAGAACTCTAGCACATTAATAAAGAATTGTTTCCTTACAGTAAGGTTGTAGAGGGGGAATGGAGACAACTATTTCCCAGGTTAGAGAAACCTTTTTGCCTTCATAGATATTTGCTTTAAGTTTTCAGGGAAGCTACCAGCTTTCTTCAAACGGCAGTGAGATCCACTAGCAGATCTAACTCTCCCCTGGAAGCTGTCCAGATGGACCACAGTGAAGTCAGGGTTAACACAAGGACATGTCCTCTGCAGGCTTAAAGGCAGGTTAGGCCTGGCAGACAGGTATCTGGAATGAATATTCAGATGCAAACCCACAAGCCACATGGGACTCCCCTTTGTGAGACAACCAGACCTGCGTATAGCCTTTCCACTTTGCAGCAGACTTTGCTGACTCTGTCATTGCTTCTTGCCAGGCCTTGTCCTTCTGTTGTGACCCACACGAGATTGCTGGTCTAAAGCCCCAACCCCATCCAGCTGTCTGACCCTGGATTCTGTCTAGTCATGTTACAGTGTTACTATGACCTAGACTGACCATCACACTTCTGCTGCTGTGATGTTTACTTCACCCCTACCATGGCTAGAGGACCTGCTTGGTACAGAACACATTTGCTGGGCATTAGATAGTTGTTGGTTATTAATTTTTGCCCCACTTCACCTCTGAACGATGTAAAGAATATTGCCCTCTGCTGCTGCTAACTTCTTAAGCGATCTTAGGCAAATCATTTCAACCCTCTGGGTTTAGATTTCCTCCTCTGTGCTTCTATATTTAGAATCATGCCATAAAGACCTTGAAAGATATTTCACTAAAAAACAAACAAACCCTGAGGGTCATCTGTCACGAGGTCCCTCTTTTCTGCAACTGTACACTCAAAATCACCTCCATATCATCTCTCACTCAATATCACCCTTATGTGCAGGAAGTGGTCCTTCTCCTTCTAAATGCCAACCACTCAATTCCTGCCCTTGATGGCATGGCCTGAGGATTCTGGGAGCTTGTCACTTCAACCATCTCGTTTTGGTTCTTAATTTTCTATCTTTTCTCATGCACTGGTGTACAAATGTTCCCAGATCTTCCCTTACCCTTAAAAAACAAATTAACAAAAAACTTCACTGGATCCCACCATCTTCTCAAGTTAACATCCCTTTGCCCCTTTGCTTTTTCACAGCAAGATTATCAGAAAAAGGAATTCACTTACTTCTCAATCCCTGGCAATCTGGCTTCCAAACCCTTCACTCAAATGAAATTGCTTTCTCCAAGCTGACCAATGCTCTAAAAATTACCCTTTTATATGTCCTTTTCTCCTTCATTTTTCTGCAATATTGACACTGTTGTACATCTTGTCCTCCTGGACATGTACTTCTCCCTGAATTTTCATGACTGACATACATACACACACACACACACACACACACACACATTTTTTCTATGTACATGCTGCTTTTTTTCCTTAACAAAATGTAAGTACTCTGAGGGCAAGGCTATTTTATTTTTGTCTCTAATATCCCTGGCACCTAGCATAGGGTCTCATACATAGTAAATACTTAATAAATGCCTGATGAGTTTAATTGAAAATAGAAGGCACTTAAATATTGTACAGGATCATAGAATCAGTAGTCAAAAGGACCTCAGAGTTCCTCAAGACCAGCTTCCTCATGCCACAGCTAGGGAAACTGAAGTAGAGAAAGGTTAAGTGACTTACCTGAAGTCATACCGTTAGTAAGGTATGATTAAAACCTAGAAGGGTTAATAAGCATTTATTAAGTGATTACTTGGGGCAAGGCACTGTACTAAGTTCTGGGGATACAAAACAAGAAAAAAGACAGTCCTTGACCTGAAGAAGTCTACATTTTAATGAGGATAGATAACCCATAAATAAGAAGTAGGAAGGGTGGGGACAGAAACCCAGTTCCTTCTGTTTCCAAGCCCAGTATTCTAACCATTATACAACACAGCCTCTTCACTGGATTGAAAACTAGACGACTGATCAAGGTTTCCTTCTAAACCTAACATTCTATGACTCTAGATTACAGTTATATCAAAAGATAATTCATTTGAATTCAGAAATTAGACAGGTATCTCTTAATTCACGGAATAGGTTTGTTACAGTCTGATTGGTTGTAAACACTGCAAAGCTAAACCTAGTCTAGTAAATATTCCTCTTTGCTTTTTTCAATTTCATCTTTTCTTTAAGGTATAGGTCAAATACTAATTTCTCCAAGAAGACTTCCATGGTAACCTTAGCACACAAAAACTCTATTCCACAGGATTCTCCAATCTTGGGAGTATGATTACACTTATTTCTCAAGTGTGCAATTTAACCCTAATTATCTAAAATATGTAAGTCTTGCTAGTGAAGATTATAAGCTTCTAGAGGGCTAGAATTGGACATGGTTCATATATTTCTTTTGCATTTCACTCAGCACCAAGTGTCATAATAGTAAAGAGCTGACATTTAATTAAATGACTGATATTCCCATTGACTTCCATCATATGATCACAGATCTATTCCCATGGGGAAAAAAAGTCTCCCAAAAAAAACTGAATTGAAAACTTGGCAAGAAAAGTTATGTTAGAAGCCAGATCCATGGCATGTTGTACACCATAATACTTAAATGTTTTTATAGGTTTTTCTAAGTTTTTCAGTATTTTCCACATTTCTGAGATCTGTCCCCCAATCTCCACTTCCTAAGATCACTGGAATCTTTCTCTTAGCCAACATAAACATTGCTAATGATTCTTACAAGCCTCATTTTTTTGGGTATGGCTGTTTTTGTCTAATAGTGTAGTGCCAGGTTACAATTTTGCATGCTGACTTTGGGTGCCAGTATCTATTACATTTCCAGTTTGAAAATACCACCTTGTCAAGATTTAAGGTTCAGAACTCCTCAATAAACCATAATTGCATAATTCTGAAAGTTTCTAAAAGTAAATTTACTCCAAAGGAGGAATAAGTGTAATGAATTCTTGAGTGTTTCTGTGGTTTGTTGTTATTCTTTGTATAGTGATCTCTCTGGAGATGATGATGATCTGATTCCAAATTAATGGCTCCAAGTTTATTCAAATGGACCACTGAAAGGTAGCGCTGGTTAATATTCATTCACCAGCTAATCTTCAGCAGTCATTAGAAAAATATCAGATTGTGTCATGTTGATATTTCTGTTTTCAGTCTAGTCCATAGATTCTTAATCTGGGGGTCAATGGACTCCCAAAAGATCTGTGGATAGATATTAGCCAGGGTCAGTGAATTTGGACAGGAAAAATAATACACGTTTATTTCAATGTAATTGGCTTCCTTTGTAACATTTGGTATTTTATTTGATTCATTTAAAACATTATTCTTTTCACATTGATTTTTATTTATTTTGTTAAATATTTTCAAATTATATTGAATAAAATTTAATTATTCATTTTCAAGAATTTTGAATTCTAAATTCTCTCCCTCCTCCCACCCTTGAGAAGGCAAGCAATATGCTATCAATTAAACACATGAAGTCATGCAAAACATATTTTCCTATTAGCCATATTGCAAAAGAAAACATACAAAATGACAAGAAAAATAAAGAAAAAATATACTTCAATCTACATTTAGAACTCATCAGTTTTCTCTCTATAGGTAGATAGCATTTTTCATCACAGGCTCTTTGGAATTGTCCTGGATCACTGTCTTGATCAGAGGAGCTAAGTCTTTCACAGCTGATCATCCTTATGATGATCTGTATCCTCTGAATGATGATCTGTATCATCCTCTGTATAATATTCTGGTTTTGCTTCCTTCACTTTGTATTAATTTACATAAGATGTCAGACATTTTTCTTTTATTTTTTTATTATTTTTACATGAAAGGACAATATTTATTTAAACAGAGCTCAATGGGGGTAACCATAGTATTTAAGTGCATCCAGGAAAGGGAGGGTCATCAAATGTGAATCAATCAACAGCATTCCCACACTTTTACTGTCTGAACTACACTTCTAGTGACCATATATGGTGCCATCTTGTGGAAATCCAAGGAGGTAACAAAGTGTTCATGGGCATTGAGGGTCTTCATGCATTGTTTGTTCTTATAGTCCCACACAAGTAGGGTCTTGTCATCAGCACAACTCAAAATAAACTTTCCCCCCAGAAGAGAACTTTATGTACCCAATTATCATGGCCCACAAGGATAAGGCACATGCCAGTGTTAGCATCCCACATTTTAATGGTCTTGTCTCAATGCAGAGACAAGAAACACATTCAATCACATGCCCATGTTCTCAGAGTTCAACCTTGCATTCCTGCATGGTTATTACCCATACACATACTATCTGGTCATTAGAACAGCTGGTCATTAAGGTGCCACCCTGATTTGGGCACACCGTGCAAACCCATTCTCTTTGTCTTGTGAAAGTCTTCACACAGTAGCCAGTTTGCACTTTTCACATTTTTATAGTTTTGTCCCTGGAGGCAGATACTATAAGATCTCCATTAGGCATGATGGCTACTAAAGAGACATTGTGATCCTGTCCATGCATGGCTCTGATGCACTCAAAGCCCTGTAAAATCCCATACTTTAGTGCTCATATCAGCAGAATGGGAAGCTAAAAGCTCACCACTGTGGTCAAAGGAAATGTCCTGCACAGAGTCTGTGTGTCCCTTAAGGGTTCATTCAAAATCTCCAGTTTTATAATCACACCTTTATTGTAGCATCCTCAAGAGCAGAGACTATAATACTGAAAACTGGGTGTAAAATGACATGGGTGACTAGATTCCTATGTCCACTTGGTGAGTACTTTTCTGGGGGTCGAGGAATCCATTTTTGGGGTCTCATTTCTGACCAAGAGGTCCACCTGATGCATATTTTTTCTTTGCTTCATCTAGCTTTGATTCTAATTCCATAACCTTCTCTTGTAATCTGATAACTGATGTCCATATACCCCCCAAAAGGCCAGCATATTTCTTATCTAACACTTCATTTATATATAATTCAGCTTCTTTTTAAAAAACCGAATATGCTTCTTTGTAGCCATTTGAACAACGACAAACTGCTATAGCTCGATTTCTAGGCCACTACCTGGAATGGGCTGCCTTGATAGGTAGTGAGTTTCACCCTCATTGGAGATCTTCAAACAAAGGCTGAATACTGCTGGTGTGACCTAGAGGGAATTCTTTTTCAGGTATGGGTTGGACTAGACCGCCACTGAGGGCCCTTCCAATTTTGAAAATCTGTGATTTGTTCATCTCGTCGTCTCTGTGACAGCACCATTGTGGCTGTGATATCAAGTTTTCCGATACAGCAGCAACTTCCTCCCTTCAGGAAATCAGAAAGCTTTACAATACCTGAACCAGCCATCAAATATTGGGAAAATAGTTCTTCACAGATGAGAACCAAGTAGGAACCAGGAGCCATTCAACAAGGAAGCGGGTGGGGTGGGAGGGCTGGTGGGTCTTAGATGTTTTCCTGAAATCATCCTGCTCATAATTCCTTACAGAATTTTGTCACAATCATAACTTGTTCAGCCATTCCCTGAAATATGGATATCTCCTCAATTTCCAATTCTTTGCCACCACAAAGAGATCTAGTATAAACCTTTTTTTTGGGGGGGGGGTACATATAGGTCCTTTTCCTTATCCTTTGATCTATTTGGGATACAGACTCAGAAGTGATATTGCTAGGTAAAATAAGCATTCATAGTTTTATTACTGTTTCAGTATAGTTCCAAACTATAAAAACATTATAACAAGAAAGGGTCCTTAGGTTTCACCAGATTGCCTAAAGTCCCCTTGACACAGAAAAGTTTAAGAACCTGTATTCTAATGACATTAAAAAACAAACAATGACTACTCTACTGCATTTACAATTATGTCAAAAGAACATGTTTTAAGCCGTAGTTTCAGCATACATATTAAAAGGGTTTTATATATTTTTCAATTTTCAGAAATTGCTTTTGATCTGAAAATCTTCTCTAGAAGACTTGTTAATTGGTCACCTTTATTTTTGTCTTCTCATGGTCATTTTAATAGAATTTATTCCTATTTAGACACTGATCTCTGGATTTTGTATCCTAAAGATTTGTTGTACATTTCTCTTCTATTTAAATGCACAAGGAAAAAATAAAGTCCTTTCATTTCGTCCAACTATACACACTCACTTTGTTTTGGCACCCCTAAGGCATGGGTGTCCCAGGAACATCCTGAACATATGAGGTGTCTGATTACTTTTGCAGTTCCCTCAGAATTTGTAAAACCCTAAATATGCTTTGCAAGCAGTATTTCTACTGATTATTAAGCCATGTGTATTTCAAAAGAAACAGAGTGTATACATTTCTGAGTTAACAGACCTCTTCCATGATTACTTCTTGCCTAAGAAAACTTTCTTAATTTTAGGAAATGGAAGTAGAGGGCTTTCGTTGCTCCTGTTTCGTCAAAAATAAACTTATTTTAAAAAGTTTAGAAGTCAATCAAAGAAGATTGCAGTTAATCAAAGAAGAGACTGAATAAAATACATTCTCCTACCAAGTTTTTCTTTTCTTTAAAGGTTCAATAATTTGAAATGAGACTGTACTATCTTAAAGAACCATCATGGACATATGCAAACCATTTTCATTTCAGTGATTTAACAAAAACTGTGCATAGCCAAGGTAATATGCAAGGATATGGGATCACAGAATTAGAAGTGGTAGGAACCTGAGCAGTCATCTAATCCAACCTCATTTTCAGATGAAGAAACTGAGGCAGCGAGAGGTCTGTGACCCGTAGTAAACAGAAAAGTCAATACCAGATGTGCCGATTTCAGAAACCAGTATTCTTTCCTCTGTATGATTTGGGCTAACTCAAATTTAATTAAATTTATATTTTATGCTAAATTTATCTCAGCAGAGGAATTTAAAAGGTAACTTTTCTGTCCCTTTAAAATACACCATCATTAAATTATCTTTTTGGAAGTCTCTACTCCACAAAAACTCTTCTCTGATATTTTATCAGGGGAAATGTGACCCTGAGTCCTTCAGGGCTATTGTAGGTGAAATATAAATATTGACAAGTCCTTACTATCTGGAAATACTTTTGAGTATTTCCAATATTCAGATTATATATATACATATATGTATGTATATATATATATATACATACATATATATACATACACACACATATATATATGTGTGTGTATATATATATATCCAATATTCAGATGATTTCAACCATTCTCATGAACTTCTTATGAAGACTGTTCATAGGAGGGTAAGCCCTGGCCAGGAATGGGGGAAACTCTTGACCCTTTTTTACATTATTTTATCCCCAGAGGGAGCAATGAATGTTCTCCTGTGGTTCTTTAATGAATCTACAACTGGACTTTTCTTAAATGATGATTCAGTAAGGAAACAAGTAGAACACATAGAAAGCTATGATTGGCTCTCTGCTCAAGTGGAAGAGTATGTTACCTTTTCTTTTCATTTTAATTCCATTTTAATACAAACTGATCACATTTTGAGTATCTTGTTCCTAGGGGTATTGAAGGAAGGGACCTGAGAAAGTGAATTACTCCCAAATGGGTGGGGACTGGAGCACAAAAATGGAGAAAAGTTAACATTTTAATTTTCTTTCTTTTTTCACTTTTAAAAATTCTGAATTTAACAAGCACCAAATAAAGGGAGTATTTGCATATACATTGTATATGTATGGAAAAGGCTGTATCTGAAATCGTGAATCTCTCTTAAGCATGTTTTCCCAATGTTTCATTCTTTAGATCAGGACACAGGATAACTAGGAATTAAAATTCTGCATTCTGGGTTAAAGGTCAAAAGGGGTCACTACATTATGTTGGAGAAATAGCCCAGCATTTGCAGCTTTGACTACCCTCTAAAAGGGGGTCACTGAAGCCTATTACAAACTGGCTATTTCTGTGAGCGTGAACTGGAGACTGGGATGAATCTTCAGGTTAACTCAGATAATGCTCTCAATTAATCCAAACCACCTTGACAGGATTTATCCATCTGACAGCAAATGCATCACACAGAAAGGAGACTGACTTATTTATCAGCTTTCAATTTCTCACATTATTCTTCTATTTAAAAAAAAAAAGAAAAGCAGGGAAAGGAAGAAAGGAAGGGGGAGGACAAAGAAGAACAAGCAACGGAAAGGGGCGGGAGGGCAGAGAAAGGGAGGAAGGAGAAAGAGAAGAGAAAATACAACCAACTTTGTGGTATTTTCAGTATCTTTCAAAAGGCTGACCCCAGCCCTGAGGTTAATCATCTTCCTTTCTCCAAATGGAAAACAAATTTCAGTTGTCTCAAAACTTTTCTAAATCTATCAACGAACATTTAGTGATTTACTTTTGTGTATCTGTGAGAGGCAGAAGGTCCGAGAGATTATGACTGTGGGTGGGAAGAGAAAGGAAAAGAGCCAGTGAAAAATAAAGCAAGGGGGACCATGCCCCATAGCAGTCTGACCTTTCACCTAGAATCTGGTGGGTAATCTATCATTTCCTATTAGTCCTGCTGATGCTTAACAGGTGGCTGTTCTGGGGATTTGTTTCCCACTGAATCTGTTCCAAGCTGTGAATTTTCCCCCTATGAAGCACAGGAGCCCACCCACACAAAGCTGTGTTTTCAATCTAATGGCCAAAAGCCTCCAAAGGCCAAACATGATTTGTCCTTGATTTTTTAAAAGTGTTTTCACCCTGCTCTACTGGGATAATAATAGACACACAGAATGTTATGTTCTTTTATAACTATGTGTAGTATAAAACCTGACAAATACCTTTCAGTATTTTTAGTAGGTGGCATAGTGGATAGAGTGCTGGCCCTAGATTCAGGAGTACCTGAGTGCAAATCCACTTACTAGCTGTGTGACCCTGGGCAAGTCACTTAACCCCATTTGCCTCAGTTTTCTCACCTGTAAAATGAGCTGGAGAAGGAAGTGACAAAGCACTCCAACATCTTTGCCAAGAAAATCCAAATGGGGTCACAAAGAGTTGGACACAACTGAAACAATTCAACAACAACAAAGGACCAGAAGTCACAAGTGAAATTCTATCTTAGTTCTGGTTGAGAGACTGTATGGTGTCAGCAACCACAAGTTGCAGCCCAAAGTTCTTTGATCAGGCAACGGTGGCTCTAGAATTTTAGAGCTACTTAGATTAAAATGTGCCTTGATGGGTAATAGATTTTAATTCACAAAAGAAGACATGAGACAGAGTTTATCCATTACTACTACTACTACTACCACTACCATTTCACTACCAATACTACTGCTACTGCTGCTGCTACTACTACTACATATGTAGCACTTTTAGGTCTGTATAGTATTACAAATATCTCATTTTACCTTTAAACTAACCCTGGGACACAGGTACTACCATCTGCCTTTTGCAAATGAGGAAACTGATGCCCTAGTAGTCAGTAGTAAGGCACATACTAACGTCAGTCTTGGCAACTGTCCCACAATGGCACTAAGAACAAGACATTTTCATTATATGCCTTATTAGTTTCAACACCTCAAACTGCACAAATTTTTTACAAAGATCTTGAAAATGCTTAACATTTAAAAAACCTTCAATGTATTTATTGATATCTTTAGTTTTTATGTCATGTAAATTTATTTTGTATTCCTTCAACTCACCCATAGAACAAGAGAGCCATCCCTTGGTACCCAGCATTTATATACAGCTCTAAGGTTTGCAAAGTGCTTTCCAAATTTACCCATTTGATATTCATAACAACCCTATTAACTCTATTTTACAGATGAGGAAACTGAGGCACAAAGTAGTTAAATGACTTGTGAAGGGTAACAAATAGCGTTTCTGTTTCTGACTTAAGTCCTTTTTTCTATCCACTGTGCCACCTTGCTGCCTTATTACAAATAACTTTTTCAAAAAGGAAAAAAAAGGAAATGAGGAAAATAAGACCAAAAATTCATAAGATCTGATCAATACATTTAAAAATATATGCAGGGGGTGGCTAGGTGGCGCAGTGAATAGAGTGCCGGCCTTGGAGTCAGAAGGCCCTGAGTTCGGAGCCGGCCTCCGACACTTAATCCACACAGACAAAAACCTAGCCCTGTGACCTTGGGCAAGTTACTTAACCCCAATTGCCCTAAAGGGGAGGCTAGGTGGCACCGTGAGTAAGAGCATAGGCCTTGGAGTTGGGATAACTGGAGATCAGATTCGGCCTCAGAAAATGAGCACCCACGCATAAATAATGACTAGCCCTGTAACCTTGAGCAAGTTACTTAACCCCAATTGCTTTAATAAAAAAAAAAAAATATATATATATATATATATATATATAATATATATATATATATAAAATATATATATGCAATGTTCCCTATCCAAACACCCTTTACCCCAACCCCCAACTGCAAAATTATCTTTTCATAGCTCTTCTTTGCTGTTATAATTTTGCAAAATTCATTATAATTATTGTTACTTTTTTGAAACTAGGACTCCCTATCTCACCCAGGCTATTCATGGGTCTTATCTCAATATTGATCGGCATGGAATCTGTCAAATCGAGTTAACTGCTCTTTTTTTTCCCCTCATCTGGGCCATTTTGCCCCTCCATAAGCAGCCTGGTGGCTTTCTGCTTCTGGGGACTCACCATATTAGTCACAGATTTCCTGTAAACATCTAAAATCAACCTAGCCCACTGCAGCTTAGAATTCTGAAACACAAGCAATCTTGCTGCCTCAGTCACCCCCAGCAGTAGGGATTATCACCATGCCCAGACATTCTGGATTATTTTGTGGTCGTTGTTCTTTCCGCTAACATTGTCACTATACTTACTGACTCTTTTCTTGGTTGTGCTTCCTTGACTGCATCAGTTTGTATCTGCCTTTTCATGGTTCTCTGTATTCATCATATTTGTCAATTGTTTGCAACACAGTGATATCCCACTCCATTCATGTACCATGTGTTCAGCCATTCCTTAATCCACAGGCAACAAGAAGTTTGTATACTTTGTTTCCAATTCTTTGCTACCACAGACACTACTGCTATAAAGATAGTACTGCTTAGCCTTACTGTGGTGTTGGAGAAGACTTTTGGGAGTCCCTTGGACAGCAAAGGAGGTGAAATCAATCCAAACTTAAAGAAAATAATTCAGGTTATTGAATTCACTGAAAAGTCAAATACTAAACCTGAAGCTTAAATACTTTTGACCACATAATGAGAAGACCCTCGTTACAAAAGACTCTGATGTTGGGCTGTATGGAAGGCCAAAGGAAAAGGGGACTGCAGAGGATGAGATGGATAGGTGGAAACATGGAACTAATGAACATAAACTTGGACCAGACTTCAAGAGATAGTAGGGGGGTCTCGGCATGCTGTGGTCAATGGGGGTATGAAGAGTTAGACACGATTGGACAACAACAGCAGCTTTTTACAAGTTTTGCTCACTGATAATCAGCATGAAATTTTATGAATCCCAAGATTATACATCTTTTTTTGAACTCAAGCTATTATCGGAGTCAGGAGAAATCTTAGTAACCCAAATGACACTGCTGTCATTTCTGGTGATCTGGAAATAGAGCTTTTTATTATTTTCTAAAATTAATTCATGATTCCTGAAAAGGGACTACATCAGTTTGGAGGCACATAGCCTTTACGGAAGAGATGAAGCCCAAGGAGAAAATTTCCCATCAGGTACCATCCCTTATTTCTCTTAGAGGACTGAATAATACTTCTTTCTCCCAGGCTATTCACTCTTTTTTGTCTGGGACTCTTAACAGAGGTGTCAATTATGGCATGTTATTGATGAGATTATTTGTTTTACCCCACAGTGACTTTTTCATTATTCATATTTCAAATTGTCTGAGCCAAACTTAATTTTCAAATGAATGACAGTGTCAGTGACTGCTTAATTAAATGTACTGTTGATGGAAATGACATTTGTTTGCTCTTGTAAAGAAGTTCAAGAGGAGGTTTCTTAAGTCAAAACAAGTGCCTCATTACTCCAGGTGTGAGCCCACTAAGGAGAGAGGGAAGAAAAGAGAAAGAGAGGGACAAATAAGGAGAGAGGGAGAATGGGAGACAGAGAGAGAAAGAGGAAGAGGAGGGTGCCCAAGGTTTACTTGGGGGCAGCTAGGTGGTACAGTAGATGGAGTACCAGGCCAAGAATCTGGAAGACCAGAATTCAAAGTGACCTCAAGCACTTACTAGCTGTATGACCCTGGGTAAGTCATTTAACCTGTTTGCCTCAGTTTCCTCATTTATAAAATTGGAATATTAATACCTCTAAGAATTATTGTGAGGATCAAATTATATAATAATTGTAAAGCACCTAGTTTAGTGCCTGGCACATAGTTAGCTTATATGATAACAACATTACTTTAGGTTAGGCCTTTGTATCAAGAGTAAAACTGATAGGGTTCCTCTCAGAAACAGGAATGAGCTACAGAGTACTGGCCATGGAGTCATAGGACCTAGATTCAAATCCCAGACAGGCCACTTATTATTTGTGGAACCTTGAGTAAGTCACTTCATTTTTCTGGGCCTCAATTTCACCTACTGAGAAAATGAGGAGATTCAATTTGATAGACTCTAAGGTCATATCCACATGTAGGTATGTGATCTAGGAGGAAGGTAAAGTTGAATTGTCCAACTTTTGCAATATTGTTGTCAGATGTAAGGAGCAGATGCATTTGAATTTAAATCTAAATTACAAAAACATCTCCTAAAGACTAATATAAAGGATTTGGACACAATCCATGTCATTGCTAGTCTCCAATTTGTGTGGACAATTGAGAGAGGCCTGCACCTGTATAGAATGATAATTGAGCCTCAAAACAGTGCCATTTAGGTATGAAGAAGGACACCAAACACAAAACATAAAAATAAAATCTATGCAGGATGTTGTGATTCCACAAGGTAGGATAGTAAATTGGTTAGAGGGCTGGCCTTGGAATGAAGAAACCATCCAGGATGACCACTTGTATGGTGTATTATAGTGGAGATTTCTTTTGTGAATAATTTGTATTACATGACCACTAAGGTCCCCTCCAACTTTCAGGTTCTATGATGTCTTAGGATCAAATTCACTTCCTATACATTCTAGTTGTGTGACTATGTGCAGGCCACTTAACCCTTAATGTCTGAGGCAACTCTCTAAGATTATAACCCACAGATGAGTTGCTAATTTGAATCAGTTACTGCAATCTCCGTACTAGGATTTCTCTATTCTGATGGTGCTAGAAGTCCAGACGAAAGAAAGAAAGAGAGAAAGAGATAAAGAGAGAGAGAGAGAGAGAAAGAAAGAGAGTCGTATTTCATTATGTCATGACTGAGTTTTCAAAGGCCATTTAAGCAGAATCCAAGGACTATGAGATTATAGCAAGATGGACAAGCTTGGATACTGACATAAGCTATGAGTTTATCACCTGAAGACACACCAATTCAGACAATTTAATCTGCCAAAAGCTGGTCATGGGAGAGGGGTTTATGGGAAAGGGTATAAATTTTCTTTAGCCATAACAACTCACTGGTGTTTATTAAGGTGTGGAGAGTTGCTATACAGTTTGTCAATAAACAGAGATTCCACAATAATTAAATTTGAGACTTTGGAAGTATTTTGAAGTATGTATGTATCAACCATATTGAAAATGAAAGCATTATAAACCAGAGGGAAAATCTGGTTCCCTTTATACCAAAATTATGCTATAATAATGGGCATCTAGACAGAATTCTAATGAATGTTTTCCTAGTGTTAAATATTAGCCTTTCATTATTGTCAAGTTTGATTATAATATATTTATCAATGAGACAAATCATTTTTTTCATGACCAATCAGGAAGTTATTTATCTTATTTACTCTCAAAGTTATGGTTACAGTTTACAACGCAAAGAGAATTATCTAAGAGGTCTGATTAATGTTTTACTGTTCCAGTATCTTTTGGTATTTCTATGTCCCAATGTCCCTAACTGTTAAAAGGAAATAATGATCAAATTCACAGAGACAGAGGCTTTCAGAAAACTTCACTCTTTTTGCTCACAGTTTCATCATCTATAAAATGCAGATAATAATAAATATAGCACTTATTTCACAGTCTGCTTGTGAAGTTCAAATGAGATAATGTATGTAAAGTAATTCATCAACCTTAAAACACTTAAACTAGTTATCATCATTTGGTCTGGGCCTCTGATTTTTTCCCTAATTTGGGGTAAATGCTGGTATGGAGATTCCCTTTACTGATGCAAGACAACAGTAAGTTGTTTATAACAAAGGGTCTTTTGAAAAACAACCCAGTAGGTGACCAAGGGCATTGCTACCAGAAGCATTCCTTTTCCAGAAGTAGAATCTCCCATTCCTCAGAGGCTCCTCTACCACAGGCAACAGGCCCATATTCTACCTACTCCAGCTCCTAGACATGGTGTAGAGCTTTCAGTGGTCAGAAGGTTCTCTGACAAAGATTTCTCCTCTGCATCCACTCTGTCTGGGCCAAAGCTCCTTTCCTGATGCCCACATGTATACCAAGCTTGCAATTTAGTCACAGAATCAAGACATACACACATAAAACAGTGAAGGAGCAGTACTGAGGTGTACCATGATTAAGAACTGAATGAGTGGTATAGATAAATAGCACTACTGGAATTTAGAGAAACTGACCAATCAATAGTCATTGATTAATCATCTGCTAAAGCTTCAGGCACTGTGCTCGGCAGGCTTTGGGGAAGAGTCAAACAATTTCTACTGGCAGGGAGCTTATATTCTAATAGAGGAGAGAAAGTACATATGGGGTCTATAAGTATATACAAAATTATCACAAAGAGAAAAATCAAATACATGAAACACAAAGTAGTTTGGGAGGGAAAACACTATGTGTTGGAGTGTTGGGGAAAGACCAGATGGAAGGGATGGGCATATAACAGTTCACATTTCTAGGGCACTTGGTTGTTTAAAAAAGCCTTGTCCTCACCACAGCCCTAAGAGACAGGGAGAGCCAGTAGTATTACTGTCATTTCACAGCTAAGAAAATTGAGGTTTATGGAAGTTAATGGCTTGCTGCTCATGGTCACATTGAAAAATGTCAGTCAGGTCTCCTGAATCCAAGCATAGCTTCCCCTCTAACAACATGGACTGGCTTTAACATTTGGCTTTATGCTCTCAAAGTTCTTTATATAAATTAGCTTTTTTGTGCCTTAAAAACAACTCTGTAGGGCCAAGTTATGTTTAGTGGGTATTATAACTCCCATTTTCTTTTGCTTTTTTTTTTTGGAGGGCAATTGGGGTTAAGCGACATGCCCAAAGTCACACAGCTAGTAAGTGTGTCAAGTGTCTGAGGCCGGATTTGAACTCGAGTCCTCCTGACTCCAGGGCTGGAACTGTATTCATTTTGCCACCTAGCCACCCCCCCCCCCCATTCTTTTTTTAAAAAATGTATTTATTTACTTTTAGTTTACAACATTCAGTTCCACAAAATTTGAGTTCCAAATTTTCTCCCCTTCCTCTTTTCCCCCCTCCCCTCCTATGGTGGCATGCAACTGATAGAGATTCTACAAATACTTTCACATTAAACATTAGTCAAGTTGTAAAGAAGGATTATAACCAATGGAATGAACAACGATAACTGCCATCTGTAACATGAAAGGCTTAGATAAGTTCAGTATTGTGTCCAAGGTCCCAGGTCAAGACTCTGAAGAACCAAGATTTGAACCTGGACTTTCTGAATGGCTCCAGAACCCTCACCATTGCACCACACTGTGTGGGGAATCACAATGATGGCATATGTTCTTAGAATGCTGCAAAGTCTATAAAATATCTTCCTTGAAATAGCCCTACGAAATGGAGAATGAAAGACATACCCCCAAATTATAGAAATTGAAGTTTGAAAAGACTGAGCAATTTCCCTAAGGTGACCACACTCATAACTGGCAGGGCTTGATCAGACAAAGAAACGTTCTAAAATATGGATAGGACAGAGGGAGGGAGGATATTTCAGGAAGCAGAAGTAAAGGAGAAAGTAAATATATTGGAAGACTGTTCAGAGAGTGCTTGTAAGTTCTTCAGCCAACTATGGCTTTGTCCTACCAGCTGGGTGGAATTTTTCATGGAATGTGATTAGTCATCTTAATACTCTCCTCCACTGGTCTGAGTAATTGAGATGTAACTGTACTTATTCAGTGGACTAAAAGGTCATTATTAGTCAGGTTCTCTTGGTGTATGTAACTTCCAGGATAGAAATGAGAAACTTTAGGATGTTTAAAAATGTACTAAATGATATCATTGCATCACACGCCAATGTAATTATATTATTTCCTCTCCCCAATCTCACCCCAGGAAGGAAAGATATACAAAAATATCTTCACTAGAAAGACTAAGCAGCAGAGTTTCTACATGATGGATTCTTTACCAGGGGCCCATGAACCCCTAAAGGATCTGTAGGTAGTTTTCTGGGGGTCTATGAAGTTGGATGGACAAAAATGACTTCTTTTTTTCAAAATAGCTCATTTCCTTTATAATTCTATATGTGTTATTTTAGGTATTTAAAAACATTATTCCGAGAAAGGTGCTATCGAATTCAGACTTCCAGAGGGATCCAGAAAACATGAAAATGCTTAGTAATCCATTCCCTAAATCATCCTCTAAGTAAACTCTGGCTAAGATGAGGATTACTATATTTTCTCCAAAACTACGGATTTTCAGTTGATTGCTTATTTCTCTGTTGCTGGGAGGAAGAGGGGAACAGCATTATGAACTTGTCAATAATCATTGTACATGAAATCCTGCTGCTTGGGAAGTGTTTACCAACACAAAGCTGAAACCTTATAAGCTGGATATAATCGATGCCAGTGTTATGAGCTCATCTTTCAAACAGAAGGGAAGGAAAGGCAAAGCAATGTTTCTGGTAAAGATTCTTGAGTTCAACTAAAGCTAAATATAATATACGATGCTAATTTACCTTTGAGTAATCTTAGTAATGAATTCATAGAATATTATTTTTTTTAAACAGCCTGTTAGTATGCTAAAACTTTGATGACTTTTGTTTTCTGTGTTTATGTTTTACATAGGCAATTCTAGAATTGTGGAGGGGTGCTACTCTCTGTTAGGATCAGTGGCTACGGGAGGGAGTGGGATTGCCATTTCTAGCTCCAGTGCTGGGCAACATTATCCATTAGAAGCAATATTTTTAGACAGCTAGGTGGAACAGTGAATAGAGCACGTCCTGCAGTCAAGAAGACCTGAATTCATATTCAGTCTCAGACACTTACTAGCTGTGTGCAAGATACCTAACCTCCATCTTTTTCAGTTTCCTCAACTGTAAAATGGGTATAATAATATCACCTACCTTCTAGGGTTGTTATAATAACAATAATAATAACAGTAAAGTGCTTAGTGCAGTGGCTGGCATATAGTAAATGCTATATAAATGTTATTACCATTAATAATAATAATAATCAGAATTCACCTCATAATATATCCTGAATATATATTCCTTCTGCTCTACTTAGGGTACTACAAGGCCCTCATCATCTTTCACCTAGACTAGACAAAAGCATCCTAACTTGAGTCCCTATTGCTAGTCTCTCCCTGCACTAATCCCTCCTTAACACAGCTGTCAAATAATCTTCCTAATGCTCAAATAGAAGGATTGTTGGATTCTCCTCAAAAACATTCAATGATTCCCTACTGCCCAACAGGATAAAAATATAGAACTTTTGGTCTGCTACTCAAGGTGTTCTATAATCTGGCTTCAATTTACCTTTCTGGTCAGATTTTACATTATTCTCCTTCATGAACTGTGTTATGGTTACTTCCCCATGTCAATCTGCTTGCTCCTGCTTCTATACATTTGCAGAAGTCGTACTGCATGACAGGAATATTTGACCTCCATCTGTAGAAGTTCTTTTCTTAATTCAAGGCCCAGCTCAAATGCCACTTACTCTGTTAAAAAGTTTCTCTGATTCCTCTAGTTGAATGGGACCTTTCCATTTTAAGTTTTATTAGAGGTATATAATGTTTAGATCTTTCCTTTGCCCTGAATAGATTCTATGTACTATCTTTCTTTCTTTCTTTTTTTGGAGGGCAATTGGGATTAAGTAACTTGCCCAAAGTCACATGGCTAGGATGTGTGTGTGTGTGTGTGTGTGTGTGTGTGTGTGTGTGTGTGTGTGTGTATGTGAAGTGTCTGAGCCTGGATCCGAACTCAGGTCCTCCTGACTCCAGGGCTGGCACTCTACTCACTGTGCCACCTAGCCGCCCCTATGTACTATCTTTCACAAATACGTTTCTGCATAACATCTTCCTGATGGTGGGTGCTGACTTGTCTTAAATTTTTGGATGCTCAATTCTTGTGCCTTGCACATAGCTGTCATTCAATAAATGTTTACTGAATGAAATCAGCAGGTGACATTATTTGAGAAAGTGGAGGAGGGGGAAGGAGGAGCAAGAGCAACCAGCATCCCTCCACCCTGGATGCCATTGCAGAGAGCCAAGAATGTTATAGTTGGAAGAAATCTTAGAGACTAATTAAAACTCTTCCTTTTATAGATAAAAGGAATTGAAACCCAATGATGGCAAGCAATTTGCCCAAATTCACATATGTATATATTTAGCTACAAAACAAATACTAAAGGCCAGATGGCCTGATTCACAGTAGTTATCTTTCTGTCCTATCATGCATTCTCTACCACATAGTTGGACTGGGTTCATGGATTGGGATACAGTTCATAAGTGTGCATGGCCAGGGGGACAGGACTGACAATGTAAGCAAAGTTCAACCAGCATTGGCTGAAGAGTAAATCTTCTGTAACAAAGATAAAATGTTATAGGAATGAACATAAAACACTCTAATACGCTAAACTCCACAGGAAAGTTGTTCTCCAACTCTAATGGACCAAGCAAGTCAACAAAAGGACTAGCTCTCAAATTCTGAAAGGATCCTCATTACTGCCATC